>NGKF01000009.1:449337-459734 GCA_002162555.1 Monilinia aucupariae
GTGAGGGAGTGAGGGAGTGAGGGAGTGAGGGAGTGAGGGAGTGAGGGAGTGAGGGAGTGAAGGTTGGAGTTTGCGTGAATGTGAATGTTAATGTGAATGTGAATGTGAATGATTTGAGCGTAGAATATTTGGATAGGAAGAGAGGTTCGGGTGGAGGAATGAGTGAGGGAGGATTGGAAAAATGAGGTGTGCGGATGAGAGTAACGTAATGATTTTCCATAGGAAACTCCTGCATAAAGATTTCAATGATCCAGATTCATTGGTTCTACAATGTTCATAACACAAAAAATCACAAATCAACATTTCCAGACCCAGACCCAATTTTTCAATTATAAAATTTTCGTTCATGCTATCGCCACTAAGCCCCTGCGTATCATATTCCCCAGCAATCCAATGATCTAAGCTGCTTATTGTGCCCGAATATCTACATATCAATACTCTCATTGAAGCTCAATACGCCATTGGCCTTTAAGACCCCATCCACACCATCCGGTAATCTTGGAAACGGATCATTATACGTTCTCTTCTCATCTATCTGCTCTGCGGATTTGTCGGTAACGAGTACGAGTCCTTGTGATTTTATTGCTTCGATTAATGCTGGTATCATACCCTATCATGAATTTGTCAGTTTATCTATACCTCAACGAAGTAGAGAAAGATAGAATAGGTTCATTAGGATAGGGTGGTATTTTTGGATGGAGAGAAAAGCTTACCAAAAGTCTAGAACAACAAATCAATCCCATAAAATTATTATTCTTCGCAACCCGAACCGATTCCTTAATAGAAGTAGTCCTCCTTCCGCTAATCTCTACACCACCTTGTTGACCTAATTCTTCTTCACGGCCCAGATCATTGCATAAGAAAACTGGAAAGTTGGGCTGTTTCCAGTTGAGAGTTGTGCAAACGGAATGGCTGTATGAGCTAAAAACGATTGATCTCATTGAATCCGGGGATTGTTCTCGAAGGGTTCTTGCGTGGTCAAAAACTACCCCAAGAATGGCGTCGCCAAATGTGTTGATATTTACTGTGGGACTCAATTGGATGCGTTTCTCTTCTTCCAGGGTTGGGTATAAGATATGAAGATTAACATGAATGCCTCTGGGCAGCAGCGAAAGTGCATCTTCGAGCGATATAGCCGATGCCGCAAGTATAGCATGGATCTCTGTGATGTTTTCCAATGTCATTCCAGGTAAAGCAGATAGATCTTTGGCTGACCTTCCTTGAGTCGATCCTACACTTATGAATTGGGCGAAAGTTAGACGGCAAACTTGAAATTCGATATCATTAGAAGTAATAGTCCATCGTGGCCAAAGAACTGGTACTCCATCACAAGTGTGCTGGACGAATAGTTGAATATAGTCTCCAGACAAACTAGATCCAGTAATAAAAGCACTTGGTCTTGAGTCAAATTGACCCGTGGCTTTCCAATAAGTTTCGAAATCTGTAATCTCCAATGGTTTGCCTTGGAATGGTTTAATGACTTGGAAGTTGAAGGTAATTTGACCGATAGCTCTTAGGCGTGGATCAAATAGGGGTAAACAACAGCGACCGGAACTGCTTTCTAATGCTCGAAAGGTACTTGGTAATGCGACAGTCTTTGCAATGACTTTAGCACCATAGGTAGGGAAGACATCGAAATCGATGGCGAAAGAATCCAAATTATCAATCTGAAATGAAACAAGCCGGGTATCTTCCTGAAATGGAAGTAAGATATTCTTGGGTATTAGATCCGAAAGTTTGGAAGATATGGTGAGACGCGCTGCTGGGTATTTGCTATCGTGGAAAAAGATCATCGGTTGCTCTCCATTTTCTTCTACGAAGCTGATTTGGATGAAGGTCTTTTTGTCAAGGAAATTGTGTCCATATCGTCGTAATGGAATGATAGGAGGTGGTAATTCCAGATCAGGGATACCGTCAGCATCAATACTCATTGGCATAGGAGCATTGCTTCCTATAATGGGCCCAAGAATTGGAACTGAGGTAGGCTTCCCACCTCTAGATGATTGCGCAATTGAAGACAAGAGTCTCATACACTCGAGATACCCTTCCCATGCTGCATAATACATAGCAGAAAGATCCTTTTCATCGCGAATATGGGTTTCAACTCCAACTTCCAATAAGGTTTGCATACATGGTACATTCCCTTCGCTGGCTGCGTGGAAGAGCGGTGTCCAGGAGTAAAGTTTGTCGATTTGATTGAGGTCTGCGCCATAGCTCTTCAATAAGAGAAGTAGTTGTGGTGTTTGGCCAGATCGTGCAACAATATGTTGAGGATACAGGCCTTCAGCGTCCGGAAGAATTTTCGCGCCGTGTCGAAGAAGAAGTTCGACAATTGCAATGGAACCATGTTCGCAGGCTAAATTCAGGGGGACATGATCTGCATCGGATATTGGGTCAATTCTAGCAGAACGTTCAAGTAACCTCTGGGCACATTGTATATGGCCGTGAATGATCGCATGGATAAGAGGAGTAAAGTTGTCGTGGTCAATCAGATCAATCGTAGAATGATCAGCTGAAGTTGTAAGGCACATTAGCATTCGCAAAATAAAAACAAGAAAGAAAAGTATGAAGAAACAGACAAACCATTTAGCAATTCCTCTACCATATCAAGACGACCATGCGTACATGCATAATGTAGTGGTACACGTCCATATACATCAGTTCGGCTAACAATTACCCCCTTGGAGAGTCCAACACCCAATACGAAAAGGTTCCCGTAAATAGTAGCTTGATGGAGACAATTGCGCTCATTGATGTCATCTTCAGACTGTACATCGACCAAACCAGTATCTAACAGTAGTTGTAATGACTGCTGCAGACCTTCATTAATGGCGGCAAGAAATGTTCGAGTAATTCTTTCCATCAATGCTACGTCGCGAGTACCATTAGAATCTGGTAAAACCTTCATACGTTGAAGCAGATCCTTCAAAGATTCAAGGTTTCCGGAAATGACAGCCTCCAACAGCAAAGTATCGGCATCACCTTCGTCGGTACCTAGTAAGTGTTGACTGCTCACGATATGCTCTTGGCTTCTTTCAAAGCTAACACTATCACCTTCGGACCAAGCTCCAAGCTCTTGCAAGCTTATAGTAGCTTGATCAGATAGCTCACTGATAGCAGTCGCATCGAAGAATGGTTGTACTTCAACTGCTCTTGAAAGATAGAGCTCCTTGGTTTTCGATTTGGAAGTTTTGTCCCATTTCTTTAGGATCTTAGAAAATGCAATGCCATTTACCTCAACAAACTGTTGAAGCTTATTCAAATCATTGCCAAACTGTTGAAAGCCTTCTTCCAAGGTGGTAAATTTTGCGGATCGTCTCGAAGTGCTCTGGCTACGGGATTGGAGAACCTTCTTCTTGTCCAATAAAGTCTTCAGCCGAATTTTAAGCTGTTTTCAATGAGCAGGTGATTTTCTGTGGCCAAGTTATGATGAATGCCGTACCTCAGCTTCTTTCTGGAGGTAGAAGACATTGACCTTCTCAAGTTCTCGTTCCTATTGGACAATTAGTGCAATCTTGTTTACGAAAGGTAGTACTACGCACCAATTGGAAGAAGAAGGTAGCCTTGTTTGCCTGCAATGCAGCCTGAGAATCAAGAACCGGTGCTGAACGATGAAGTTCATTTTGCGTGAGAATTATGGGTGTAGCAGAAAGCTTCTTGATGAGCTATTATAAATTTAATAAGATGTTAAAGCTCCTACATGAAGCCACAGCAAGATCCAAAGGTTTGAAGGCCGTTGCTTAATGTGCTGTATAATTGTGAAGAACTGAGACGAACCTTCTTTAGAGCTTTATAATTGACGAAACTAGCTGCATACTCAGGCACTTCGAGCTGCCTTTTCTGGATTTGCTTTCCAAACTTCCTATGCAAGGAGAGTTTAGTGATTGCGTCTCCAAGAGAGAGTGAAATAGTTTGAGGTTGGAGTGAGACGTACATGATAAACTGCTTGCAGCCTCAAAGCTCCGAGGCAACGAATAACAGAACTTTCGAATAGAAGAAGTGAGAGGATTTTGAATGGAGAACTTTGGGGCAGCGGATCTATCAGATCACATGCCAATCATGACTCTAAATCATGTAAAATGCTACGTCCGCAAGTCAACAGGAGGTGATGTCGAGTGTTTGGAGGAGTGTGTCTTTAAGAGGTGAAGGCGATCAAAATCAGATGTTCTGTGATACACTTGAGCCTGCAAGAAGAAGAAGGTGCTGTGAGCAACGTACCGTAGTATTACTTGCTACCTTGAGACGAGAATAGATGGTGATCGGATGGGATAGGATGAGATGGGATGAGATGGGATGAGATGGGATGAGATGGGATGGGATGAGATGCGATGGGATGGGAAGAAAAGATGCCAGTGGTGAAGGAAATGAAGTAATGAAAGCAAGACTTAAAGGATTATGATGATAGGAAGCAAGATATTGAAATGAAGATTGATGAAGTTCCCTTTCGCAATCAGCCAGCTTTAGAGCTCTCAGAAAAGGGAGAGGAGGGAGAAAGAGAGGGGTTTGGCCTAAAAGGGCCTAGTGAGGGGCAATATGTACTAGCTACCTACTCGAGTGCTGTACCCAGGAAGTGCTGCCAGATGCTTGTGGTTAGGAGTACAAGCGTACAAGTGTTAAAAGATGTAGCAACTTGACATGATATAATATAACATGATATAATATAACATGATATAATATAACATGATATAATATAATATGATATAATATAACGTGATATATTATTAATATAAATCAAGGGAAGTGCATGGGTATTTCATTAATTAATCATCATTTATTGATTGTTGGTTGATTAAATGTTCGTTTGTTGTACTCGTAATCTCCCTCCTGCTGTACTAACGACATCTTCTCTTCCTCTCCTCGTATTTCAATCCCTAGCAAATCATTATCGCACGTGCGAAAGACACAAGGCTAGATTGGTAAGGCTGACAATACAGTATAATCCATGCACATTCATTCTTGAATTAAGCTACTTGAGTGATAATTTACTCTACTGTACTCATATGATTCTCTGCCTTGAGCTCCGTATCACTATCATCACAGCGGTCAAGATCAAAAGAGATTTGGGAGGGAAAGGTGTGATGTGGGAACTTCTTAGGTCAAAGGTACAACAGGTACAACCGGTACGAGTAGAAAGAAGTAAGTATTTCATATTATGTATTAAAAATCTTAGGCGAATTCCTATGGCTGTGAATCTAGACTTCCAATGAGATCAAAACCTCATCCTCTCCATGTGTTAGCTCTTGCCAAGGCATGGTAGGTCTGGTTTGAAATTCAAGTACGTAGATCTGAGTGCAAGTTCATATGTAGTAGAAATGACTTGGATATCATGAAAAGTACAAACAAATTATTCAGCCCTACTCCGAAGATGTGCCAAATCTGGAACCTTAAATTCGACAAACCCTAAGATTTGCTAGCCAGCTCCGCTGCCACTTTATCCTTCGTACCAGATGTTTCAGCTGGCTCGGGTTTCTTTGTTGGTTCACCAATATTTTCGGACATTGCTTCAGCCGCTGCCTTCTTAAGTCTCTCTGCATCATCCATGCGAACTTCTTTTCCTCCAACTCGATCTTTCGACTCTCTTTCGTCCTCGCTATCTCCAAGACTGAATGGGTCATGATCATTGTCAGCGTCGCCAATGGCACTCGGCTCCATCGCGTTCAATGGCTGCCATTTACTTTGCTTAGTCGATGGAGCATTTTCCTTTCCGCCAAGCTTTGGTGAAGTGTGGTAGAGATCATCCTCCACGGTGGGGTTTTGGAATGATACTTTCCGGCCTTCAGCTTTTTTAGTTACTGGGCTTGGCTTGAAAAGATCGGGATTTGCAAGTGGGCGTGTAGATCGATGGGCTGGAGCGGTGGATGAACCGTAAGCATTTGCAGAATGATTTACGCGAGCAGCATTACCTTCATGTCTGCTGCCATCCTCATTGAGCTGAATCCCAGCAAAATCATCACCAAGGACCTGAGGATCAGCATCATATCGATTGTAGTCTCCACTTCTCCTGCCCTCCGCGCTTCTTCGAGGACGATGTTGTGTGTGTTGACTGGAATTATAACCTTGAGTAGAAGATTCCTCCTCTATGTCCTCTCCATCTAGTTTCTTCTTCAAATTGGTGATCCAACCATTTACTTTATTCTGTGTCTCGAGGAAACCCTTTCTGAGATTCTCTTTGATGACTGGGAGATCATCATCAAGAAAGCTGCGTTCATCCTCCTCCCCATGCATTTGATTTGGCTTTAAGCCAGTCTGGTTACGACCTGGAGGGTATGCACCTCTAGATCCACCTCGAGGTCCATGAGGTCCATATGATGATGATGATCCTTCATAGTGCTCGGCAAGCTGGCGTGCATATTGTTCGTCTGATTCGAGTTGGGATCGTGGAGTAGAACCGATTCGTTGTGCCTGTGGCCTAGGGGGTTGAGGAGGAGGAACCTCGATGGCGGCATCTGGATCTGACATGCCTATTCACAACGAATATCAGGAATGTAATATTATGCGACGGAGATAAAAGCTTACCAAGAAGAGCATTGAAAGCAGGCTCAACGCGACCTCCACTAGCAATCAAGACTGCCTTGACCACCGCTGCGTCAATGCTTGGGAAGGCTTCTTTCAAAGTGTTCTCTGCCAGCTGCTGTGGACTCAAAGGGCGCGGAGGTTTTATTGGAGGCAGCTCATCTGCGGTCTTATTTGTTGCTGGCACATCGGCACCAGTAGTGCCATCTGGTACATCGTCGTCGTCCATATCAAATGGTGCTACAGTAGTTGGTGATTCTGGGGGAGGACTTCTGGTCTGGAAAAAAGGAGGCATGTTAGAAATTAATCATTTCATAATCTATGTCGGAATGACGCATAAAGTTGTGGAAAGAGGAAGAGCGTATCAACTTACAGGGCTCTGCGCGCCTTTTGTTGGTGCAGACATCTTGGTAATGCCGTCACCTTATTTCAAAGAGCTATTGAAGAAATCAATTGTAAGTTCAAATAATAGGTGAGTTTTAAAGATGTGTTCAGGAACTTGCGGAATGTATTTATTAGGGATGATGGATCTTGTTTAGTTAGATTCTAGAAGTTGTCATCAACTTGTGGCACTTCTCCTCTTTGTGGCTGAGGAAGATCCACGTGATTAACTTCAAGGCAACCAATTAACACGAGGCACTATCATTCGACATTGTTCTTGAGATTCGTCACCATCTTGAAATATTATACGAGTATCGAGCGTTTTGCCACATTTGACTAGGTAGAAACATTCTCCTTCCCCACTCGAGCATCGTACTTGGTATGGAGGCATCAGTTGGATCATGTATTAACAAATGAACATCAATCTAGCTCTCTCAAGCTTTTGTGATATCAAAATTAAGATACTATTTATCATTACTTGTATGTACAAAGGGTGGTTCCAGATTTCCTTCAAGTTTACCTACCCATTACTTCAAACGTATGAGTGATCTTGTATTCCTTACCTCATGTATGTACCTCTCTCTGGGAACATGCTGTTGATCAGAATAAAGGAGAGACAACATGCAATGAAGCTACCAGATTCTTCACTCCCTCAATACCTATTTGCACGACCGATTCTTTTTAACGTTCCCTTCCAATACCCGCCGACAGGGTGCTGTACTTAATTGCGCATTTGAGTGGGATCTAGAACTTCAAAGACAGTCCTTCCAGTAACACTGGCACCGTGATGTCAAAGCTACCACATCTGTATGGACGATTGAACCCCATGAGGCGGTAGCTTGCTGATGCTGACAGACTTACCGTTGTCGAAAGCCAACTGGAACACTAGGTAATCCTCATATAAACATTGTACGTGTTCCTTTAGATACACATCACTGGTCCTCAAATTTTGGCTTAGACAAATATTAAATGATGAAAACAGCTGTCGATGATAAAAGTTGTTGATAAATGCCGATCATGTTGCATACAACGAGGGAAAATATGCCTACAAATACTGTCCAACTCGAATCGCCTCATGTGTAACTTTGTGTAGATCGTGGACGTATTGGTGGTGTTGTTGGTGTCAAAACTATTTGACCTATGTACGAGTATGATACATATAAAACCCCATCATCATGATCGTAGGGTGATGTTTGAGCTGAATATCCAATGAAAGGCTCCTTAATCTCGAAGCAATATCGGTTGCTGGAGGTTAATGGCGAGTATAGCTTTGATGGTTCAATTCAAAAGTTAACTGAGCCAAGATGAAACCCATTCCCGAACCAATTCTGGATTCAAGTGTGCGCGACAGCTCTTGAGCTTAAAACATTAAAATCATCATCTCGACTTTCGATGTAACACAGGAGATGGAAATGGACTGATGCATCGGAGTGTGATGTAGATGATCCGATAAAAGCAGATGACCAGCCACGTCCAAATATGCAGAAGGCGCAGTATTGTCATTCAATACCAAAGAGTACAGGAAGTAAAGATTAAATAAATGCGTCTCATAGTATGCAGATTTTTGTGTCCCAATAATCAGACGGTCTGTTAAGAAGAAAGAAGAAAGAAATCCCCTCACGCTAAACGGCGCCGGGCTAATCTTTAGAGAGGAAAGCCGTAACGGATACGAAGGTTAAAAGATGCAAAGATGCAAAGATGCAAACATGATCGTAGAAGGAGCCCCAGGAGCCACAAGTCAATGAATGCACTCGAGGACGGACTCGACAGCACTAGGGAGACTTCGCACTATGCTAATAGTAAGTTTTCCACTGGTTGGAGTGACTATTGATGCTCTGCTTGTGATCATGACGTGAGGTTGACGATGGTGGCTCGCTCTAATAGACCCGGCCGGTGTTTCGTTGGTCCTTGAAGATGGTGTTGATGATGATGATGATGTTGATGTTGATGTTGATGTTGATGTTGATGTTGATGTTGATGTTGATGTTGATGTTGGTTGATGATGAGATGGGTGAGAGAAAGGAAGATTATTCCAGCCAAGAAATATTATACACTTGAGTAGAGTAGAAAAGGGCACTGGTGCACCCACCTCCTACTCTACAACCTCCTACACCCAAAATCTCGAACTAAGCGAAATTTCCCAAATTCTATTCAAAGCACCAACTCAAAAAAATCTCAGCCTTCAAAACGATGGCACGCATTATTTCCTTTAAAATCATGGATGCCCCATCAACTTCCTTCCTACTTACCGGTACTTTCCAGCTTCCATTCACTCAAAGGAATAATCATATACATCCACATCCTCCATACCTTCAAGATAATTTGAATCATGTTGAATACCTGCAACTTATGATCACTCATACATATCAACCATCACTCATACATACGGCGATACCTTAACTATTGATTTGAGAGATCAATCAATTCACCACCTAGTATTCCTAACACAGCACATCACATCACATACAAAAACTCACCACCCTGCTTTTTGCGACCGGTAATTTCAGAGCCTTCAAAACTTCCACGTCTCACAACTTCACAATATCGCCCATCACCATGGCTTCAGCAGTCAAATCGATGCCGACTACCTCTGCGCCACGACGAAAGTCATCGGGTCCAAAAGAGAGGAAAACCATGATCATCACTCTAAAATTATCTCCTGAGAAGTTAAGGGGTGTTGGTCAACCTTGGATCAAAGAGGACTCTCCATCAAAGGAATCTACTTCAACCATTCCAAGCACTTTGCCTGTCGCGACAAGTCAAAATGGTGATGGCCCATCCGAGCCAAATCCAAACGCACCTGCGCCAAATGGTACTGCTACACCCGTTCCATCATTGATGCCTCCTCCAAAAGAAGCGATTAAGAAGAAGGGTGGTGTAAAGAGAAGTTCTACTGCCGCTTTAGGATCAGACACAACTCCTAGAGTTAGAGGCAAGCCAGGTCCAAAGAAGAAGGCAAGATTGTAAGTGTATTTTACTTTTTCTCCCCGGAGCCTCATTACTATCCCTACTCCCGGTCGGCCTTTTAGCTTCGTTCGTCTGGGGAACACCAGGGTGCCTGCAATTATTATGGATTACATTTGCTAATTTCAACATAGGGATGATGGCACAATCGATCCTACCGGGGCCACTCCAAGAGCATCGAATAATGGCACTCACAAGCTTGGTCCAAAGGCCAATCAAGGCGCAATCAATGCTGGTTTACGGGCACTAGATCGTTCTGGCAAACCCTGCCGCAAGTGGGAGAAGCGATCCTTCATTATCAAGACATTTACGGGCATTCCTATTGAAATACCTAGATGGAGAGCCCCCCCCAAATTCATCATCAATCCCAGCACCGAGGGTTCATCAACCAGTGATAGCAGTAAGGAAAACAAAGAGAATAGCCAAATTGAAAGTGAGAAGAGCAATAGCGCCATGGATGTTGATCATCCTACCAACCTCGCGAGCTCTCCTGCTCCTGCTCCTGCTCCTGCTCCAGCTCCAGCTCCAGCTCCTGCTCC
>NGKF01000009.1:466348-528926 GCA_002162555.1 Monilinia aucupariae
GGGGGGCATTCATTTTTGCGGTTTGAGGGGGGTGAAATGGGTGGTTGGTTGTCTGAGGTTTTGAGATGGGTAAGTTCTGTAGATTTGAGCGGGAAGCGAAGAGCGAAGAGCGAAAGTTGTGCGGTTATAAGGTTGTTTGGGCGCGAGTGAGAACTCGAGATGAAGAAACTTTCTTTGTGTTTTGTAGAGCAAGTGAGCAAGTATCCTTGATCGATCGACCACGTATGGATAATCCTTTCTTATGTCTCTGTTTTTTCTTTGTAACTATCAAAATGCGTATACCTCGGTCGAACGATCAAAATCTTCTTAAGTGGTTCTCATGCGTATTTCTTTTAGTTTGGTAGTCTAAACTCAAACCCCGGACTTATAGTGGGAGTCGAAGATTTTTGGTCGGATATGATGATCAGGGTACTCGAGTAGTTTTGCGGGTTTGAGAAATGGAGAGTTGGAGGGTTTAGTTGAGAGGGGGGGGTGGGGTTTGGCGGTAAGTGCGTCAGTTGATATTGGTTGGTCGGAGGAATGAATGGCTGGCACCAGAACGGAGTGGTCAAGTAGATGGTGAGGGAGTCTATACGAGATGTGTCAAAGAAACAAAATGGCGTGATGAGAGTATATTCAAAGTGGTCGACTTGAGTTGAGTTGGAGGAATGAGGTGAGGTGAGGTGAGGTGAGGGGTAAGAAGACTGGCTAGATGCGACTTTTTATGAAGGTAACCGGAGATTATGATGTAGCAACGTGAGGTGGAAGGTGGAAGTGGAGTAGCTGAGTAGTCGAGTAGTCGAGTAGTCGAGTAGTTCAATAGTTGAGTAGTTGAGTAGTTGAGTAGTCGAGTAGTCGAGTAGTTCAATAGTTGAGTAGTTGAGTAGTTGAGTAGTCGAGTAGTTCAATAGTTGAGTAGTTGCGTAGTGGCGTAGTTGCGTAGAATTCTTGCTGTTGGAGAAAGATATGGATGGGAAATGGTTGTTGGAGAGGTCGGGGTCGAATGAAGGTTATGATGATACGGTTTCGAGCGAACCACTGATCTTTGTTTCAAATAAAATTCCTCTGAGAGTATAAAGGAATTGTTGGATTTTTGAATGACCAAGTGACAAGCAATTTTCTTTACTATTTCTTCACAAATCTGGGATTAAAATGCTCAAGGCTAAGGGTCGGAGGTGGGTTGATATTAGAAGGGATGGTATTGCTTTCGGTTAATTCATTTTGGCAATGAAGGAGCAACATCTGGGTTTAACCTAACGATTGAGATATGGTTCAGGGATGGAGAATTAGGGGTATCGACTAAAACGAAAGTCAAAGAGCATCGAAAAAACGAGGGACGTATTTCATACTTCATGAATTACTGTAGTATTATTGTACGAGGAATTGAATTCATTTGATACTCGTCTACTACGATATTGACGACGACGAGTACATCTACGGCTACATCTACAGCTAGGACTTACTGAAAGCATGGCATGATTCAAGAGAAGGAGACAAAAAACCATAAACTTACCGTTACGCCGCTTTGTTTGTTTCTCCGCAATGACAGGGTACTTGACTCTCCTCCCGAGTATAAAGCCCATCCAACTAATCCGTTTCTAGCATTTCCCCATAAAGTATCGCTAGGCATTCTTCTCCCGGGTTAATGCGTATTTGACCCTGCCGTCAACTTGCGTTATCTTGTGCAATTTCTCATCCGAGGTTGGTTCACCAGTTGTTTGTTTGTTGCTGCGATTTCGGATATGTTTGATGAAGATTAGGTTGTTTAAGCTTTGAAGTGAGTGTTGCACGTACGAGGACTGTGTCTCGAGTACTCATAAATTAGTCTCGGCTATTTAATCATTACCTCCTTTATTTCCTCCGTCTCATCCTTCATTCTTACCTGTACCGTCAGTATATTGTTTCTGCATGTAAGAGAAAAAGGAAAAGAAAAGCGTCTTACTACTTACTGTATATGTATGCATCGTACCTGAATCAAGACCCATCGCCTTGCCTCAGTAGTCGGTTCATGCATCTTCACATCCAATGCTGTTCAACTTTCAAGATTTCCATGCAGTTCATCGCATCCCATGGTGCCCATCCCATTCCACAGTATTGTGCCGACCGGATCATCCCACCATTCTCACGCCAGGCATAAAAACTTGATCGGTGCTGTAACTGTAACATGGCGCCATCTACGACCCAAGGTACTTGCTTCAATCTTGACCCGCTACTCACCGCCTGCCGACCTACCCACTTGCTGATCCCAACCAACATCGGTACAACATGTAGCCATCCCCATTCGGTATTCCGATTCGGTATCCCGATTCTACGGATGAAGAATAGATCTTCAGAAGCAGAAGAATCAAGGTAACTCTTATCCATGTCTTATCTCCTCTTATCGCATGTTATCGCATGTTATCGCATCGCATGTTATCGCATCTTATCCCACCTTATCCTACTTTACCTTACCTTGACCTACCTCACAATACCACTTTCTCGCTCCCATTCTCAAGGTTACCGCGGTTATCAAGATAAGAAGAGAGTTGTGCCGACCGATTGCGGTGAGTGAGGCCAAAATAAGGTTAGCCCTTAGAGTACAGCCTCGTCAATTGGTTATGTTACAGGAAACAACTACTCGTATACTCAATTCTTACGTAAGCATTTGTCATCTTGATTCGATACGATATCGTACAGCATCTACGGGCTGATTCCCAAGAAGTCCAGTCGCAAGAAAAGATTATGCCTCCTCCTTCGAATAAATCAACAGCCACCACCACCACCACCACCACCACCACTTCAAGGTCTATGAAGGATGAGAAAGATCCTTCATATAATCAATCCAACTTCACTCGACAAACAAATGCTGTAAAAGATTTCTTCACCATACCTAAACCAGTGAAGAAATTGTTCGATAAAGTTCCTGTTGTTACATATCCGTCAAACGAACTACCACAGAGAAGTACTGGGGCAAAGAGAGGAAGTGAGCGAGATGCTAGACTACCTACTTTATACATCTTTTGTGGAGAAGGTGATGAGGAGGTGAATGAAGATGGGCCGAGTTTTAATCCGGGTTGCTTGAAATGGCAGGTTTGTCTTACCTATCTCGAAACTGATATCAAAGGCAACAAGGCTGACAAGCATGGGCAGGCATTCTTAAGACTTGCAGAAGTAGACCATAACACCGTTTCTTCAAACAATCATGCTTCGCCTACTGGAGTTTTACCTTTCCTCTTACCAGCCATCAAGTCAAATTCTTCACAAGATGACTACCTGCCAATACCAAGTAATGGCCTGGTGAAATATGCAAGGGACCAGGGGAAAAAACTACACGAACCGACGAGTACGAAATTGGAAGCCTATCAAGCCTTACTCGATCATAATATACGAAATGCTTGGGCATGTACCTCTCCTCCTTCAACATCAGACCTCTAAACTAACACTCAAAAGCTCCACGCCCTCTACTTAACTCCCTCAAACTTTCGCACAATCGCCACACCCCTTTACATAAACCCAACTTCGTCCTCCCCGCTAGTCCGCCTCTATACAGCGCATCAGTTGCGCTCAGCTGCCGAGTCTGAGTTGCGAAAAAGTGCGGAGATTATTGATGAGAATATGATTTATAGGGAGGCGGATAGGGCATGGGAGGCGCTGAGTTTGCTGCTTGGGGGTGAGAAGTGGTTTGCTGAGGACGGACCTGGAATCTTTGATGCAAGTGTTTTTGCTTATACGTGGTTGTTGGGGGATGAGGGGTTAGGATGGGAGAAGGGGGATAAGAGGCTAGGGGAAGGAGTGAGGAAATGGGAAAATCTTGTTAGGCATAGAGAGAGGGTTTTTAGGAAGTGTTGGGGGGAGGGAAATGGGGTGCTGGTTTGAGGGATGTGAGTTGAGGATCTACTGGGGTGAGGGAGGGGGGTTAATAGGAAGGGTACGATCATTATGACGTGGAAATGATAAAATCACAGAGAAGCATCAGAAGATGGAGATATCAAATCCCCCAGAGCTATAGACTGGGTGGATGAATCAGGATTCAATGAAATCCCCATGCATAGTAGCATCACAACTCAACAAAACAAACCAAAACCAGAGAAAATAAAATTACTGGGAACATTTTACCGAGTGTCACCATGAACTACAATCCTCTCTCTCGGTTGGGTTGGTTGAAATTATAGTTACCCAAGCTGGTTGGCATATATATGGCCTACTATTGTTTCTTGAAAGGGGCTACCAATCCCATGCATAGGTTTTCATCGCACTAGATGGCATAAATGAACCGTGCGGGTCAAATTGAAGAGGGCATGGTGGTGGGATGAGATGAGATGGGATGCATGGGACGGGTGGTGAGTAGTTGGATGAACTTTGGCCTGATGAGCATTCAAAGTTATGGGTAGAGAGAACCACCACCGTATTGAGTGTACGAGTGAGCGTACGAGTACTAGTATAGGTTCATGGTATTAAAAACGGATATCGTTAGCTACTCTTATTGTCTGTTACATCCCTGACCCTCTCCTATGTCGATCCCTCTCTGTCTGGTTCATTGTTGTCTCTGGCGTCCTGTCGATTTTGTTTGGTTTACTATGCTCTATATCTTGGGATACTTTGGTGGGTGGGTTGCTTGCGAGAGGGGGAGGGGGGCTGATGTCTGGTGTTTCATGTCTGTTGTCTGATGTCTGATGTCTGATGGTGGTCTGGTGTGGTGTGGATGTTGTGGTCGAGAGGTGGTTGTTTGTGGTGCTTGAGGGCTCTAGGCGCTTTGAGATGTGTTTATTTTTGTGGGAGGGGGGTATTGGGTGGATAGATGGATGGGATGGGATGGGATAAGATTGGAGGAGATGGGAGAATATTAAGCGAGGGGATATTTATGCATAATACAGGTAAGAAGCATTTTTCTCGGCCATGGAGGTCAATACTCAGGAAGACTTTGAGTTATGGTTATGATTTCGTTTCGTTTCAATATACCAAATGTTTTGGCTGCACTTGATTATGGCGGAATGAGGCTGCAAGTAGATTGTTAAGTGGAGGGGGTTAGATTGGAAAAGGAAGGGAAGGGAGGTGAATGGTATAGACTTATGTTGAGATGCCTGGTGGATCTGCACATGAGGATATAAAACCTTGCGTTTCTCTCTTGTGTGGATAATCCACGACCAAATCTTCTCGTTAAGTTTATGCGATGCATAAATACCGGCGATTCTTGTTGGGATGCTATGCAAGGATTGGGATATTCTGATTACTGAGAGTACCTGTGGTGGCAGGATGTGACCAGGCCAGAATAACGTTGACATTTGTTGCTGAGTCCCAGGGGGGTATTTGAGGAGCGGGCTAGAAGGGTTAGAAGGGGGGTGGAGCTTGGTAATAGTGTTGGCATCGATTTTGCGGAGTGGGAAGATTGTGATTGCAATGTTTGAATCGAGTTGATCAACTTATGGGTTGATATTGTAGTTCGAAATCTAGGATAATAGATGGATGTGGCTGCGATGAGGTAGGGGTTGAACAGAGGATGATGGCAATAGAGGGTTCGAGATTATATCAAATGCAATATAATCTTGAAAGTAGGCATACTTCTATTGATGGTTTTAAGATACGAACAGGAGTGAATGAGGATCTATCATACTCGTGATAAACATTCACCAACATGTCCACTATATGCCTGTAGTTGTCTTTTAATGGGTAGTGATCTTGTTGGTCAAGTCAACAATGTTGTTTCTACATTACATTCTCAACGGAAATGCATGTTCTATTGAGAAGTAGGTATAGATTTGGAAGGATCTCAAATGCATCATCTAGGCACTAGTACATAGGTAAAAGATTCACTAGTGTATAGTTTGAACGCACTTTAACACAGTCTAAGAAAATACATCCTGTGCTCTATTATATCAAGCAGGATAGATTGAACTCGAAAACCCAGGTTGTTCTGTATGTCGTCTCGCATGGAATTATATGTGAAGATGCTGTGCTCGACGTGACATTAATAAACGAAGGTGTTATCGAGCATCTGGATATGCGATGGAGGTTATCTGGACTAGAAGATTGCTTCATCTCTTGATGATGAGCTTGGATTTTATCATTGGACGACGTTGGATGGTATGAGGAGACGAAAGGGGGAATTAGGCGATATATTATAAGTAAACTTAAACGAGAGTACGAATTAGGGAAAAGGAGATGATGATGAGATATAACGATAACAAAAAGCATACATCGAAAATTGGTGACTACGTGTTTACAGTTGCCTGATGATCAAAAGTGAAGAGTCTCTTTTGACTTGCCAGCGAATTCCTCTTCGATACCTGCATCACTTCTAACCAATGACATATTTGGGTTTTCCAATCCGGAATCATATACTCGAGTACTTGCCGTACTTGGATATTATTCTCCTGCAATAATTGTTCCGATGTCATGCGGAGCAGGTTGCTGGAACAGGTGAACTGTCCGGAAACACATATAAGTGTTCAAGTTGGGGTTGCGGAGGAGGATCCACTGGAATGGATTCAGGGCTAAATATGAACCCAAAGGGATTTTATCCCAGGAATTCAATAACCAATCATTACCTCTCATATTTAGACTCCCTATATCTGATATTTCCTAACATGGTAATCAAAGTTGAGATAGAGTACTGTGCATGAACACTGCAACCCATTACCATGGTTCTTACCAATTCGGAAAGCTAGACAAAATTGAGCATTTGTGAAGTTTTCTACTCCATCTTTTACTGAAAATAGTATGTCGATATCAAGATACCCGAGGAAAAGTTTGAGGAAAGAGAGCAACGCGACGAAAGTGATTAGATGACGGCGTATATATATTTTCGTTGAATAGGGGCTCGATCACAAAGAATCAGATAAGACAAAAGTATCGTAGCGTATGTCTGATTCAGATACGGAGGATATAATAGGGCTGATGGAGCCTGCATTCTCATCTCCATCGCAAACATTCTCGACGACAAGTCCAGGTTATAAGTTTGATCCTGATGCCATTACTATCGACAGTGATATATCCTGCCTTGATTCTCGTTGTCATTTGAACAACACTACTATCACCTCGATAATACTGCAGTACCACCTCAGTCTACCTACGCTTCAACTAATTACCACAAGAGACTCCTTGAATCCTTGATATCAAACCGCTCACTAAAACGTGCGTAGATCCGGCGATTCAATCTCACTTTGAAAACGAGGACCATGTAGCGACTCCAAAAACGGAAAGTTGACAATACCACAGATCACAGCCATACAGCGAAACTTCTGAAGTATCGCGCTGAGCATACTGTATGGAATTCTAGAGGAGCAAGGCGAGTTAATGTCTGTCCCCCCTAGACTTTGCCCGATAACAAGCTTGGAACTACTCAAATATCGACGCCGAGGATCAGATGTATGCTCATTACCTATTTACCCAGTCACAAGTATATATAACATAGACATTACCGTCCGGTCCTGCTGTGCTGATATAAACTCATACTCGCAAGTAGAAGAGTGCATCACACCGTGACGAAATCCTCGGAGATCTGTTGCCAGATACGTAGGATGAATGATCTTGAAGATATATATGTGTATGAGAGGCTTCATACACTCGTAGGTAATCGAGTACAAAATTGAAATGCTGATGTAAAAACAACATTATTACATAATGAAGTTGGTCTTGAGTAGAATATTTGAACAGCAAAGGAGCGAGTTCGAAGTGGTCCGCACAACTATGGTTAATATTTGGTGCTGTTTTATGCCACCTCAGTATTCCCTAATAGCAGCATTGATCACGTGTGAAGGAAGGCTTAGACGTATCCCTTCTCGTCCATCATCTTTTCCAACCTCATTTTCAAATAGAGCGAGGAATACCTTCAGATTTAGCAAGATTTCTGGCTGCATTGCAGCCACTTAGACCGTGGCCTCTCAATGAACACACCCGCAATATCCTAGTCCTACCCCTATCAGGCGCCGTGGCCAAGGACTTTGGCCAACACTCGAGTAGGTACCTCGAGGATACGCCGCATCTGGAACGATATCACAAGAGAACCTGAATATCCAGCACTTGGTTCAACAGCTTACTCGAGTATTATTGATATCATTCATGCCCAATGTCCTTCAACAACCAACGAAAAACCTGGGTTCACACGCGATCTACGAAATACATTGCACACCAACAACTACACTCCTTTCAAAATCCTAGACTGGGAGACTATTGGATTGTCAAATCTGAACTGGAACATTGAAGAGTGGTGCGAGGTATGTTTCGAGTTCGGCGGTATACGATTCATTGTCGTAACTCTAAATCGCGTGGCTCACATCAAACAACGACGCAATTCAATCTGATCATCTAGGCTCTTCTTAACTAACGAGATTTTTTAATTACGGTTTGAATGGCTATGACCCCATATTCATCCCTAAACGTTCGTTTCTGGTTCTGTCTGCTCTGGGCAAGTGCCCTGTGCCGGCGAATAAAGCTTCAGACTCGATACCTCGACTGTGTTTCCTTCTGCGGACCAAAAATCAACAATTCGACCCAATATCCCAACAGGAAATTTGTCCTCTGGCTTCCAGAATCCCATGATGGCGATGTATCTCACTCCGGAAGATACAGTGGGTGCTTTGTCAATCTTGCCGAGATCCTCTAGCTTCAAGAAACCGCGTCAGAGACACATGGGGCGGGATTTGTCTTTAGTGTCAAAGACCGGTTCTCAACTCTTGCTTTGGTCTGAACGTAATGTAGATACCATTTGATGTCCAATGGCTTGCAGAAAGAAAGATTTGACTACCTCGATGGCGATTGCAGTAATCCCAGCCGTCAATTCGATTACAGAAGCACGTCCTTCATTATGCTTAACTGTATCGTCCACCAGGTCCTCAAGAGTGTTGCTTACGCTGTCAACTAAAACTGTTTCAGGAAGCAACACTCCTTCTTAGAGCGTCTATCCAGAGACTAGCCACCGCCCATCTTCCTCTCGAGTGCAGGATCGAGTAAGAAATTTCAATATCTCAAAATATTCCTTGGGGCCTGTTGGTAGTGGTTCCCTTTGTCTTGAACCAGCCAGAAGTAGTCTTTTTATTGGAGTTTCAGAATTTCATAATGTCGAATGGAGCCACTAGATACTCTTCTTGGCCATTTGATGTATGTTCCTAATAAAGTACTTAGTTATGTTTCACTGAGACATATGATAAGGAAGCCAACATCTGCTTCCCGATTTCCTGGTGATTTGCATTTCTCAAGCGAGAATTAATGGTCCGCCGACCATTTAGAGTTTCCTGGGGGACACATCCAGTCCCACCAGGTAGATTGAATGCCGACTGTTTTCACCACCTCCTTCGCTTCGTTAAGACTGAAGCCAGTAGTTTTTGATATATTCCAAAGAAGGTCTTCTGGTGATTCATTATCAGGCTGCGGCTTGCTGAAGTCTGCGATATGACCCCTGGTATAGGAGACAATGCTATAACCCTCGGGTTCAAGGGTATCAGCAACATCATTGTATGGTTCAAGCCTCCAATTCTGGAGATCAAGGAGCCATCGAGGATCGTTTGGGTTATTTGGAGAATAAGCTCGTCTCTACGAGTACTATCGGGTTCCATTTTGACAGTGGTGGTTGTTGATGTATGGAAGAAGGAGTCGAAAATTGTTCGAGCCTCGGAAATAAAATGGTTCAAAATCAGAAAGTTTGATAAAGGTGCACTGTGTTTGATAGTCCAGATGATTGTTTGATAATGATTGATTTCTGATGTTCAAATCCTTATGGACTGTTGGACACCCTGGAAGGAAACAGGCTAAGGCTTATAAGCCCATCGAGTTTCGGAGTAAATTTTCCTTACCGGGCTTAACCCACCAGAAACTTGGGGCCACTTTCGTGACTGCTGCATATTCAAGGGCTTGCTTTACACTAGATGGGCATGTAGAGGTCTGGCCTTGGCCATTGATCACAAGTCAGGTGCGAGGTTGCACTAGATCTGTCAACAGTCTATGCTTAGTAGAGAAGCTCCAATATGGCTGGCTGACTATAAATCTAGACGCATACGAGGTATTCCTCTTTCATTCTACAGTATTTTTGGGTGACTGATAGTCTGCAATGATTCATGCAATTTATATCTTTGATAGCAGGGAGAAGACCGGAAGGGGGGAAGGTCTATAAGCGCTCTAATCAGACATCGCCTTCTATATGATATCAATACCTGAGCTTATTTGATGCACACCGTTTTCATGTTACATATTTGAAGAACAGATTGGAGTTCAAAAATGGGGAAGTGGATGCTCTGAAGCTCGAAAGTAGGAAAATAGCTGTCTTTTTTAAAAAATCTATGGATTGAATCCTACAAAAACTGCGAGATTGGCTCGACTTGGCTGCACGGATCGGAAGATCTGATAGTATCAGAGAAAGCGCGAAAGAGCCGAAAGAGCACCCTTTCCAATGTGTTGTCATTATATTTGCTTTCTGCTTATTCAACAATATCAGTTAGATCAATCTCAGAATCCAACCGTGCTATGGAGTACCGTGGCCACTATCCAATTCGTTGAAATACCCGATCGGACTGTAGTCCGGACCGTTGGATACCCTGCGAATACCGCAATCAGTTTTCTATTCTTCACCGCAAAAGAACCTCCACTGTGCCTAATACCCTCCTTTAAGCTTCCACGAGGCTTATAACATAGAATCCCTTTAGCCTTGTCGGTTCGATGCATTCTGGTTACACAACTATACATGATACCCACTCAGTCAACCCTCGATGTTTTTCGTCCAAATCATAACCTCAATCTATCCACTCAACAAAAATAGTCACAAATAGCCCTAAAATCTTCGATATTGAGCTCAGATCTTCTTCACAGGTAGGGAGTATCACCAAGTGTACCGGCGAATTCCCAAAGGGGAATATCTTCCTCGGTGGCAATGAGCAATCCTTGGCCATCTACACGTGTAGTTTCATCCTTAAGAGGAGTCCTATGATGACACAACAAAGCCTGAGCAGCTAAGATATGATGATCGGTGATATTCGCTACATGTTATGTCCGACAAAGGCCGAGTATAAACCGTATCATGCATGCGACAATCTTCATAATTGAAGTTTTTGGTGGTTCTAGCAATCATCTTTTACTTGTCAAAGCCTCCCCCTCCTCCTTTCTTGATTTTAAGCCAACGTCGAACTTCCAAATATATCAAAAGCACAACATGTCTCTCTCTTCCTCAAACATGATGGTGCCTCACCATTCATACTGGCTTCTGGTCGTAAGACGTCTCTCGCCCAATATAAAGTTACCAAAAGGTTCATCCAACCATAGATCTCAGCAGCATCCATATTCAATATCCTAGGGTGCTACACCTCACCCTCAAAAATGCGTCGAACCTACTCGGATCCAACTAAGCGCTCTCAAGTTACCAATCTGCGTACCCGCCTACTCGGTACTTGGATGTTACAGTCTCTCGTTATAGCGATGGTGAGCATTGTTTGGATGTCGAAGGAGTGGATATACTACGTGGAGAACTAGAGATTGTTGTATGAGCGGATGATAGTGATGCAAAAGCCAACGCCGCACGTGCATGTAAACCCAACTCTCCATCTCAATTGAAGTAATTATCATGATAGAGTGGCGTTGTGAGCCTTGGTACTGTAATGATCAATGCCATCAAATCCATGAGATAATTAAAACTTGCAGAAATGAGAATGTCTGCCCAGCGGCCACTTAGCCTAGATAATAAACATTCAATGGGAGAATACCATAACACCAATCAGATTCTCTTGATCTGACAAATTCAAAGCACGGTGGTACCTTCCAACTGCCAGGCAATATGTAGATCACTGCATGGTCATGGAGTCAAAGCTGTCACTTATCTCCAATAAGTTGTCGAGCATCAATCATTCATGCTGTTGATATTTCATTCGTCAAGATATTCGGAATCATCCCACAATCCTATGGTACTATTACCTCTCATATCCATATCCTGATTGAGTTCATCCCAATCCTCCCTCCAACTGATATCCTCTAGAGCTTTCGCATGTTTTGCTACCATGGTTTGCATTTCGATTTGGGTCCGACTGAGTAGTGACTGACTGGTTTCCAGCTCTTCCTGGCTAGGTTGATGGAGAAATTGCTTAGTCTAAAGAAAATAAAAGGCCAGAAAAGTGAAGGGAAAAGGGAAAGACAAAATCAGAATCAACACCTACAGATTCAAAATGTGTTCCTCTAAATTACGGATCTCTTGAGTGCAGACGCCCAGCCTGGAGATGTGCCAGGCGAGAATCTTCTGCATGCAATACATGAGTAATCGTATCTTGCGATTTGAAGTTGACTGATCCATGCAAACTTACATCACTTTCTATTCTAGAAGCTTGAAGTTCCACGACAGCTTTGGCAAGTCTTACGTTCAGTTCTTCCGCTGAGGTTGCTATCTCCGCAGCTTTTGCGACTGCCACTACAGTCTTATCGTATGAAGTGTGGTGAGCCCTGGGTGATGGAGAACTCGGCCGTCGTAGGTAGCTGTTTCTTGTGGGAGCTAGTGGCCTCCCCCAAAACACCTCGTTCGAGTCCCTCCTCTGCGGCGGCGCTTTAACCTTTCTGTGAGGTACTTTTGGATCCAGATCCATAGAATATTCCACTCTCAACAGGGTTTCCATCTCATCCGTCTTCTTATGCAATGCGGTGATCGCAGCATCCTCAGCATCATCATGTGACAGCCGGACGACGAGGTCATTGAGTCTTTGTAGGAGCACATCCTTATTGTCCTGCGAGTCCTGATTCGAAGGATTCGGCGGGGGAGTGGACAGAGCATCGGCGTGCGCATGCGTAAACGACAGAGGAGGGTTGAAATGGCGACGAAGACCCAGGATATTCATCTTTGGGCTATGACATGCATTAACCACGAAATCATTTTGTTGCAGAGGTTTCACGTGGATGTCGGATACACTCCATATGCATTATGAAGTACAGCTCAGAGTCGTGCACAATTCCTCATTCAACCCAATAATGGCAGATCTTGAGAATCGGGTTCTGTCGGTGTACCCGTGCCGCCAGACCAGAAAGCAAAAAACCAAACACGCTAAGAGAATGGGGGCGAGCCAATCATATAATCCCCTTGCCGCGGTCCCGCTATAATATGTGGGTCTTATCGCATTAGCGTACTGACTGACGTTTGTACTTTGTAGCTTGAGGAAATCCTGAAATCCTGGAATTCGTAGTGGGGGGAGTCACCGCCTTCACTTACTGCCAAGGCACGGGTCAATGAAACGTATCGCAACCTTAATTCACAAAGGATAATAGAGTGCAGCAATACTTATATAGTCGTGGTGACGAGCTCTTGACTCTTGACTCTTGACTCTTGACCGTTCTTTACCGGGCTCCTGTTCTGTCTGTCTTCACTTCGATCTTCAAGCGTGCTGTCGGTCCTGATACCTCCCTCATTTCAATCTGCACATCTCATACAAGATGGTCGTTGGGGTACGTCGAAGTCTGAAATCCGACATCTGAAATATGCCCCCTCCAAATGGTTCAGATCATATGGCTGACACGCAACTAGGATATCTCGCCCTCGCTGGCAGAAATATCGGATGTTCTTTCCAAGTCGAAAGGAAAGCCACATGCTCCCAATCTAGTGGCCATCTACAAAGAAATCACCTCGGACCTCATTACGCCGTCCGCTGCATACCTCAAAGTCTCCACACATTCAAAGTCGGACCATTCCTTCTTATTCGAGAGTGCTGCGACGGAGAAGGTTGGAAGATATAGTTTTATAGGAGCTGGACCTAGAAAGATTCTCAAAACTGGGGAAGGACATGGCGAACAAGCAGATCCATTACCAGCTCTCGAGGCAGAGTTGTCTAAGTGCAGAGTGGCACAAATTCCAGGACAAAAACTACCACCTTTGACAGGGGGAGCAATTGGATATGTGGGGTACGATTGTGTGCGATACTTCGAACCTAAGACTGCACGACCTATGAAAGATGTTCTCAAAGTCCCTGAGTCACTCTTCATGCTATTTGATACAATTGTCGCATTCGATCGATTCTTTGGTGTTATAAAAGTTATCACATACCTCCATGTTCCGGAGGATTTCTCTCAGATTCCAGCAGAGTATGAGAAGGCACACGAAATCATTGATGAAGTTGTGTCGGTTCTGGAATCGCAGGATACACCATTACCCTTCCAACCACCTATAAAACCAGGCAGCGAATATACTTCCAACATCGGTCAAGAGGGTTATGAGAATCATGTCAAAAGGCTCAAGACTCATATCACGTCCGGTGACATTATTCAAGCAGTACCTTCTCAACGCTTCGCAAGGCCAACTTCTCTCCACCCCTTCAATATATACCGTCACCTTCGTACTGTCAACCCCTCGCCCTATCTCTTCTACGTTAATTGTGGTGATTTCCAAATTGTAGGAGCTTCCCCAGAACTTCTTGTCAAGGCCGAAGAAGGCCGCGTGATAACACATCCCATCGCGGGTACTGTTAAACGCAACCCCGATCCAAAAATCGATGAAGCACTCGCCGAGGAATTGCGTAGCTCCCTCAAAGATCGTGCTGAGCACGTCATGCTTGTTGATCTCGCACGTAATGATATCAACCGTGTATGCGATCCCCTAACTACTCGCGTAGATAGATTGATGGTTGTTGAAAAGTTCAGTCACGTGCAACATTTGGTTTCACAAGTATCGGGAGTGTTAAGGAAAGATAAAACTCGATTTGATGCATTCCGTTCTATTTTCCCAGCTGGTACCGTATCAGGTGCACCAAAAGTCAAAGCTATGGAATTGATAGCTGAATTGGAAGGGGAGAAGAGAGGTGTATATGCGGGCGCGGTAGGATATTTTGGATATGGAAGTGTAGATGCTTATGGAAATGAGCATGAGGGTGAGATGGATACATGTATCGCTTTGCGAACCATGATGATTAAAGACGAAGTTGCCTATTTACAAGCTGGTATGTTTAACTCTTCTTTTCTCCCAGTTTCCCATCCCAAATAAATAAGCCTATGAACCCTTCATCCGCATTCATAAAGTAACAAATCCCCATAGGCGGCGGCATAGTCTTCGACTCGGACCCTTATGATGAATGGTTGGAAACCATGAACAAGCTAGGCGCTAATATGCAATGTATCACCGGCGCCGAGAAGATTTATTCGGGTATCGAATCTAAATCTGGTGGAAATACAACTACCTAACCCTACACCCACTGGAGCTCGATTATTTATGACGCCTGGCGAGAAAGCTCATATTTATTTCGCTCTTGGGCAAGCCTGGACAATGAAGTAGCAAGATGGGGTGGTTTAGAAAGGAAGAGGCATTTGATAGATCCGTATAGGTAGAAATTAGAGACTAGAGTAAAGTGCTATGCCAAGTTTTCTCTCAGCGGTGCTATATGGTTGGGTCGCTACTCGAGTAGATGGTGACGGTCAGACGTAATATCGACAAGCAGAATGACCGTTAGCGGTCCCATCGAATTCATATTATGAATGTCAGTCTGACCCACAGGCCTAGAGAGAGATCTGCAGATTTCAGATGAGATCTAATGAACGGATAACTCGGTTCTCTTGATTCGTTATATGATTTCATCAAGTGGTCACTATGACATTGCTTAGGTAAGAACGACCTACTTTATATCACAGCAAGATTGTATGAGAAACGATGTGAAGAGGAGTATTGTTATTTTTATTTTTGATTAGCCGGAAAAGTTCGACCCAAATCCCTTCTACCCAGTAAACATCTGTCTAACCTAGAGTACAAGCCGCTGCGTCTAATTCTATGTATACAATGGTCGTCAATTCTTTTATGCGGTGCTTTCCTTCAAGTATCTGTGATGATGTATGTTAGCTTCTGCTAGTGCCATGTCTCAAAATGTAAATTATTATAGCTGAAATTTCAGAAGGAACAATTGGAATATAATGTTATATCCTCATAGTCATGAAAGACGTAAGAAGTTTAACGAATAAGAAAATCATCAGAGTAATAGCTGGGTATAGAAAACGTTTCGAAGTCAGAGGATAATAGGGAATAAAACGTACTGGATCAAGTCGTTCCTGTCCTTGTCCTTCTTCAATCCACCGAAAGCCATCTTGGTACCTGGGATATATTTCTTTGGGTTCTCAAGATATTCGAACTATCTTCATGTCAGTAATTGCTTCCATTTTAAAAAATTCGGGTGGCATAATGGGAAAACATACAAGTGTGTCATCGTTCCATGTGATAGCCTTTTGCTTGTTGGCATCGGTATATGAGTATCCCTCAACGGCACCGGTTTGACGTCCAAAAAGACCGAAAAGGTTAGGACCGATCTTGTTTCCTTCACCCTCACAGAGAGTATGGCATTGAGCACATCTGGTCTTGAAGAGGTTGGCACCCTTCTTTGAATCTCCTGTAAAAACAAATTGTAAGTGTTTGTTCTTCATAAGTGCCGCTAAAAAGCTTCATGTAAAAGCCAGCCAGGGTGGCGAGTATAATTTGAACTCGATTGAAGACCGCGAAAGACGTAGGGAGATACTGTCCTCCTTACAATTGGTTGCAAAAGATTTAAGGACAGCGGCTCTCGAGGCCTGGCAGAGTAGCAGATTGAGTTGACTTCTCTGGTTGAGGCATGAAGAACAAAGCTTCTCCCCATATTGAAATTATGAGTATGCCCTCAACTGTACACGCAGAACACCTCGAGAGAAACGTCACCGCCATTGCGAAAGTCAAAGATGATATCCGTATTTCCTAGCTCCCAATGGCAGGTTGCCCACTCGTTCGTGACGTGACGGATTCACATCCCCCGACCGTCAAGAAGCGTTCAGAAAGAAAGAGAGAAAGAAAGAAACGCACCTGGCTTGAAACCCATTTTAGCTGATTAAGAGGATATATGTAGAAGAAGTGAAAGTAGAGGGACTGTTGACGAAAGCTGCTTCGTTATCGTAAGGTCGTGGTCGTGAGAAAAAGAGTAGAATTCCAAAATAGCATTGAGGATAATGATAATGAAAAGGGAAAAGAAAATTATCTTGAAATATGTACCTACCATAAGACGCAGCAGCCGCCTACCCACCGCCTGCAGTCTAATTCCGAAATTGACGAGGTCATATCAAGCCACACCTCCCGAACGTCTCCAGCCAATAGGAAGGTAGGAAAAGGTCAGGAGGTGTGGCGCAAGTCGGGATGATACGGAGGATTTGTGGAAATTTCGATTCGCGTGAGGATGAATTGTGGGTCAACGTAGCTCGTATCGATCACGGCGGGATTTGGTCTTGGGGAGCTCTTTGATTTTTTTGGTTACTGGATTGTACGAGTAGTCAGTCTCCGTCTCCGTCTCCGTCTCAGTCTCAGTTTAGTCCACTATTCACAATGCCGCCAGCTACCTCCATACCCAGATTTCTTCTACCACGTCGGCCTCCCCTCTGGCCACGATCTCCCAAAACCACCATTCGCAATGCCTCCTCCAAATCTAAGAGTAATGCATCCAAGAAGGCCTCAAGGCCCCCCCTCCTCGAGAAACCCACCAAATTCAATCCTCCCTCTCATCCGGCCCGCATCCGCAAAGATCCTCCCCGGTATCCAGGTCCTCAGTTGAGCGCCGAAGAAATCGCCAGACAAAGTGTTAAGAAGTATCCAAATATGATGCCTCCGGAAGGGACTTTTATGCATTGGTTTCTCAATAATAACTCCATCCATATATGGATCGCATTGGTACTTTACTCTCCTTCCTACTCCTATCTCTTCTTTGGACCACCACTCTAACCCCCAATTCAGGGTACACTTACAACCCTCGCAGGAGGTGTCTGGATAACAAACTTCAAACGCGATTCCCCATTCGGAGACATGTTACCTGAGTGGCCCCAACTATTTACACACCCAATAGCATTTACCAGAACATGCTTTGAAGTCTTGCAGCTGCATACAGCACATGTGACTGCGGAGACAATGGAAAGGAGAAGACATAAGGTGGAGGATGTTGCAAAGAGAGCTGCGTATAGAAAGGCTCATGGGTTGGATAAGGATACAGGGTTTGGTGGTTGGACTGCTAAGACTGATGAAGAGGTTACGGGGCCAGGAATTAAGTTGGGGGAAGAGGAAGAGGCCAAGATTGCCGAAACAGCTGGAGGAGAGAGGGAAGAGAGGAAAGTGGCTTACGAGAAACAATTCTCGGGTAAGAAGTGGTTAGGGATTTGGTAAGAGGTAGATGTACATTTTGATACCAATTTGTTTTGAAATCGGATTAGAAATCCATTCTAGCATTAAGTCGATGTAGGACAATATATTGTACATGCATGGGAGAAGAAGGGTATCATTGTAGAAAATTCCTTGTAGAATCACGGAACTAGGCCAACTCCACAGTCTCCAAACCATCCAATACCTCCTCGGCAACCCCTCCAAGCTCCATGACCTTGGCAATCATCGTTGCGACCAACTTTCTCTTAATTCCTCCTCTCGGTGGTTGCCATACGCCACCTTCATTCATTGTCTCCCTTTGAGTAGAAGCTAAATCTGTCGTCTGAGCCGCCGTGCCTCCAGTAGCAGTATTCATTGTATTCGGTACACCGGGAGCCGTCAATCTAGCCGGTAAATCCACAGTCCTCACAGCCAATAATCTTAAATCTCTTCCAGTATTAGAATTCATACCAACATCTCCTTCCTTTCGTCTTCTTTCTCCAATAGTGATAGCCAATACAGCTTCGGCAACGGTAAGTTCCTCTTTGCTAGGGTCGAAAATTATGTTATCGCCTACGGATATGACGAGGAGTGTAATCGGGGGACGAATATTTGAGGACTGTGGTGTTCGGGGGTATAAATATACGGAGGCTTCCCAGTCGTCATCAAATAGAGGATCTTCGTCGCCTTCAGATTTAAGACGGGGGAGACGGGTCGAAAGGAGTGAGAGGTGGGTTGTCAGAGAGAGGAGGGGTAATGGGTAGGATAGTGGTTGTGAAAGTAGTAAAATCTGGGGTATTGTCAGTCTTTGCGAAAATCGATAGTTGAAAAATCAAAGGCCTATGAGTATGGATAGACAGAGAAGCACTCACATCAACATATATCTTCCAATGAAATCTCGAATTAATCCATAATCTTTCCACAAACTCCGCATCTGCCAAAAGCGCCTCACTCAGCATGGCCGCCATAAAAACAGGCATACTATCATCATCCCTAAATCCCGGAATCTCCACACTCAGTTCCAACCAATCTCTCTCACCCCTTTGCTCTTTTTCGACTTTCTCCTTCTCGATCGCCTCTCTCATATCTTCATCCCCCCCATCGTCACCATTCTCCGTAATGTCAGATTCAGCGGCCTGATAAGTCGGACGCGATCTCTCCACTTCGCACTTCACGCCCACAATAGCTTCAGTGCCATCGGCAAAACAAATACGCGCGCTACCATTTGTGCCCGGGAGGACATCGCATTCGGCGATCAGAGGGCGGAATTGAGTAGATGTGCGGGCATCAGGGCGAATTGGAGGGTCGAGAGAGAGGGAGGTGTGGAGGTAAGAGAGTTCGGCAGGGGATAGAAGGAGAGGTTGTGTGGAAGAAGGTGGCATTTTGGGAGAAATGGCTCTCTAAGAGCGACGATATTGGGAATCTGGGGAAACGTTGTGAGGTGATTGGATTGTTGGAGATGTTGAGCAATATTTCTTTGCGAGGGCCAGCCCAGTGGAAATTCTTTAGCGAGGCTGATAAGGCGGGACGAGGCTACGGCTCGAGGCGGGGATATGCTACTTATTTTACACACCGGAAGAGAAACCCATGTAAGAGGTTAGGATTCTGGTTTCGGAGAGTGATCCTTCATATTTTAGATCCAGCTTAGGTCGATGATGGCTCTTTGTGATGGTTAGAAATTCAGCCGGCGTGACATTCCTCCATGATCCATGCTCTGAGTCCAAAGTCTGCGAGAGCTGTTACATGTTCGAATTTGTTTTGTATTTATTTTTACCACATTTTGTTCTACTCGAGTATTAATGATTCCAAATCATCCATTATCCAATTATTTTTCCGTAAGTGCCCCAAAATGGCATCCTTTCTATCAATCATTTGGAATAATAAATTCAACCTTCCTCCACTTCCACCGCCCAAGACCTGTTCAGGAAAATCCACTCTTCTTACTGGTGCAGTATCTGGATTGTGATATGCAACGGCAGTACATTTTGTTGGTCTTGGTGCAGAATCTGTGGTTATAACTGGGAGGTCGCTTGAGAAAGGGGGATAAGCGAAGGCTGGTATTGAAGTAGAAACTGGTACGACAGGAAAAAATATTGTGAAAGTCATGGAGTTTGTGTAATTCCTTTAATTAATCCTAGCATGAAGTACATGGCTAGCTAAATCCTGAATGTCTATATAACTGTCTGTTCTTTTGTTCTGCAAATTCGTAATTTTAGGTGAACATGAGAGTGCTTTTGACAGCAGAAAGGTATGTGCAGACAAAGCAACAAAAGATACTAAGGGGATTGATTTTGTGCGTTTGAAGGCTGGAGCTATTCCCATTGAACACAAAATTGGCAAAGGAGGATATGATAGCATGGTTGAATAGGTGTTCTCGCCACTACCTTGTTGGCGTTGTTACTATTGCCTTGGATGAAAGAAGTTGGAAGAGGAAATGCTCATTTGGGTATAGTGAAAAGTAAGTACCTTTTTGTATATTCCTGAGTGCCTTGGTGAGTCTAGTCCGGTTATTTGGCAGAGACCCTGTGCAGATTCTCGAAAAGGTTTGACTGATATCGAGCTTCCAGGTAGACTTCATAGGAATATCTAAATCTCTAACTGGCCCAACAATAATGTACTCGAGCACTGGGGTATGATGGAGGATTGGAAAAGTGGGTAAAGCGGTTATGCCCTAAGCAAACTTCTCCAACAATGTTCAGTCAATGAGATTGCCAAGTTAGCATTGGGGACAAATGAAAGGTATTTAACCACCCTCTCTTGTGCCCCTCTCTAGTACCGAAAATCACTTGAAATGATGTACTAGCATCAATCTAGTTCTGAGGTCCTTGTGATCTCAACCTGGCCAGGTTAGTCTTCTATTTATTGCACCCCAACGAAAACGATGAATTCCGATCCTACTTGTTTGTAGGAATGGTAAAATCTAAACTTGGGCGAGAGTATGCTGGCGTGGCAATGAGACAGACTACTTACCAATTTGTGGAGCAGTGTTGCTTACAAAACTACTGGAGGTGCTCGAACTTATGTGCTTGCGGCTTCAACTTCTCCATCGGAGCATAGCACACACTATACGAATTATGAGACGGAGGAGAAGTACAAGAACTAAGTTATGAACGATATTGCAAACAGGACACTAGCGAAGAATATAGTTCTGTGGAGCATAGCATCTTAGAACAAGAAGTTCAAAGCATAAAAAAGCAGGTTTGTAAAAGGTAGTCAGAATTGTCGGTGAAAATTATCCAACCGTGGTCGAGAGTGGTGTGAATCTATTTTTGTGGAGATTTTGCGCATACAGTGTAGGTGTCATGTTGGGCATATTAGCATAATGTCTCGAATCTCGATGTCTTACTTGGACTTGGGCATCTACTCTAGATGGATCGGACTGCTGGACCTTGAATGCTGAGATGGGGTTTGGCCGTTGGGCAACTTGAACCGATGTGCAAGTTAGAATCAAACATTCAAAGCAGGTCAGAATCGTATTGTTCAGGTTGACTTCGAGCACTGAACTTTACCCAATCCTAATCCTTAATGTGTGTCAACGTTCTCAGCCATTATATTCCAGGTTTTGCCAAAACATCCTCGAAGCAGTGTTGGCCAAAGGAGATAATTTTAATACCACGTTTATCTACTAACACGTAGTTCATCTAGCGACCTATAGCTAGCCATTCGATCCACGAGTTAAATGCCAGTGCATGACAGAAACTTGGAGCCACCAGCACGTCAGAGAGCATACCGGTCCCGAGAAGACAGCCCTTCTTGATATGACGTCTACCTGCCTCGGAACTTGGCTATAAGCTATAGCTCGATGGACAGCTCGATCAATCGACGGCGATAGAGGGGTTAGCTGCGGATGATTGTTGACACCCTGTCAACATCTTGATTAGGAGCCTGAGACTGGAACAGAGAGATAACCAGCTACTCACCCCCCATTGATAGATATTGTCGTGGGTTATTGGATACACGATCAGCGTTTGATGTACCTGGGTAGTAACCTTATATACATACATACTCGAGTAGGCAGTTTATATTATGGAGAGTCAAGCAGGGAGGTTTTTGCCCAGGAACAGCGTGACTGCTTACGTAATACAGTACTGCTTTGTCGCTCAACGACATGTCGAGGCACGTCAATCTACGTCCATTTACATAAACCAGCCGATATGGATAGCGGGAAAAGAGTCTTTAGATCCTGTAGATTCTGTTCACTAAATTAAAGCAAGACGTCTATCATGTTGGTTGGGATGAAACACGGCAAGCAGACAAGAATATCAAGAATCAAGATGTTCATCATCCCCGGCGCATCAGGCATCTCCACTCACCACCCTGCTCATTCTAAGGAAGTAAGTAGGCTTGGTGAGGTTGATTAGCCTCTGGTATCCTGATGTAGCGAGTTTGAGCATTAAGGAGGCGGATGGAGTCAAACTACTTACCGTCTGAAGCGTCTTCAGAATGGATGCTGAGGAGCCAAAGCTGTATAAGAATGTGCGCGAGAACGAATTCTACCACACGCCTACCTCACATCGAGGGCCGGGGAGCAGACTTGAAAATCTTAGAAGATCTTTGAGGCGAATCCTTTTGTATAATCTGGATTTCTCGGTATCACTTGAGGTGGCGATACTCCCTGTACTATAATACTCGCCTGCCAAAGATTCAAATACTTTGGCGTTTGAAGTTTCAAAGATGTTATAGAATAGCCAATAGTCCATCATTGATCGATGATTTACAACTCCTTTCCATATGAAGTTCTTTCAACCTATCGCAATCGGCTGGTTGAGTGCTATGTCCCAGCCTATGGGAGGTGTAATCTTGATTTGCCAGGAGTTTTGATTGACTGTCACAAAGGCGATTTCTGGCAACACTACTGCTTTTGGCTGAATATATCTGCACTTCTATGTGGAGGAGAATTGAATTGATACATCTCTATCACGCATTCTCCCGTGGTAAGCTTGATTCTATTGATTCTTTGTCCATAAATCATCAATGCAGAGGGCACTACAGAAGACTGTTGTATACAACGGGATGATCGAGCTTCAGGTCTCCGATTTGCCAATTGAGGAAATTCCCCGTGGCAAATTACCACAACGGCAGATCTGCAGCATCGTTTCACTGCAGCGCTCTCAGAAGCGAGGTGCAAGATATAATCAGGAAGCATATAATCTCCCAAGCCTCTCATTATCTCAAGTCAAGTCACTCTCTTTGTGATTCTATGCAAATTGCCAGTCAAGTTTTTTACCATTGCTCCGATACAGATTATCGGATGAACATGTTAGCTCTCATAGCTTGTGTTGTCGTAGCCGCGGCTTCATCTCTATGGCTCATCAAATATTTTCGAACGTCTCTTCTGTCACTTTTATCCCGAATCCCCAATGCACATTTCACGGCACCATATTCGGGGATTTGGCTATTTTGGCATAAAGGACACGAAACCGAACATAAAGCAAGATATGCTGCACATGAGAAGTACAGTCCTATCATCCGGATCGCGCCCAGGGAATTAAGCATCAATTGAATCGAGGATGGCGTTAAAACGGTTTATGGTGGTGGTTTTGAGAAAGGGGAATGATATTCAGCGTTTATGAATTATGGGTATTGATTCATCTTTTCTTGATATTTCTGGATATTTATTCGTGCTTTGGCTTAGGAAGTCTTTCGACTTGATTTGACATATGTAGTCATCATGTTATGTTCACCATGAGGGAGAATCAAATACATATTGAACGCAAGCGCATGCTATCTCAGGTTTATTCGAATTCTTTCATCCACGCATCCGAAGCTTTGGCCGAAACTCTGAGGAATATCTGATAATCTATAATCGACATATTCCTCGAATGCATACTTGGACGGAAAATGGTGCACCAGTTGATATCTTCCAAGAGAACATAGCCCTTTTCATGGACCTAACACTCGTAAGCGCATACCTCTCTGGTCTCAAGAATGCCTCCGATCTTACCGAAGACCCTGATAAGAGAATCGTTCTACAAAATTTTGAATTGGGCTTCAGTAAGCTCTTTTGGAGGCTAGATGTCCCAAATCTCACAAAGTTGACGCCGTTACCTGGTGGAATATTTCCCGCTTATCAAGCGATGGAGGAATTCAATCTTTCATTGGCCAACCAAGCTAGAGACACTCTTCAGTCCGGAGAGGCCAATGACTCAGAATCCCATCAAACAGTATATGCACAGCTTCGACAAAAGCTTGTGGCTTCAAAGACCATTCCCCCAGAGCAGTTGGACGCGGTGGTTGCTGCAGAAATGCTAGGTTATATCGGAATTTTACATCATGGAATATCTATCACTGTGAGCTATCTCATGTGTCAGATCGCTCAGAATCCTTCTATTATCTCACGTCTCAAGAAGGAATTACTTTCAGTGAAGCTAGATTCTGTGTCTTCACAAAAGATTGATGCACTTCCATTACTTGATGCTTTGCTTACGGAAACGTTGCGACTTTATCCTCCCGTTTTGGGACCATTTACTCGTCAAGTCCCGCTGAAAGGTGCTAGAATTGGAGTCTATTATGTACCTGGTGGAATAACAGTTAGCGCCTCTCCATACACTTTACACAGAAATTCACATGTCTTCCTGAATCCTCTAGAATGGAATCCAGATCGATGGTTAGATGCAACATCGGAAGCTAAGAAGGAAATGATGAGATGGTATTGGGTATTTGGTAGTGGTGGACGAATGTGTATTGGAAACCATTTGACCATTTGCAGTAAGTGAAATTCATATGCATATGGAGATCTTACATGGTGCTAATAGACAAAAGTGATGAAAACGGTAGTCGTAGCAGTCTATAAGGAATTTGAAAGTGTGGATGTTCCAGAGACGAAGATAGAGCAGGTGGAAGGTCTCATAGGATATCCTTTTAATCATAGTGTGCTGTTGGCATTTAAGAGGACAGGACCACTCGTGTCTTGATATATTTTCAGGTTTGTTTCAACACTCCGAATATCATTGCAGGACTAAGGACAACGGTCAGGGGTAACACGATTGTATGGACAGTTTGAAAGTCTAATGAAGGAAAAGTCACTAAAATCCCTCCTACACCGAACCAACTTGTCGTGCCTAGTTGATTTTTAATCAAATCCGCACATTTCTCTTCCACCGTGACAGCAGGCACTTGCAAGTGTCGCGACACAATTTGTGGAAAGATAGCGAGTACTCGTATCAAAAACTCTCAATCCCGACTCCATAAACCTTCCAATCATCGTCTACAAGCCCTGGTGCCTTTTTATCATTCTTGAGTGCCACTCTACAAGTAGATGCGCAGCCATATGTTCTGTAAAATTTTGGAGTTACTGGTATCACTTGACGTAGACAGAAGAGCTCTGGAGAAAAAGTCCCAAGAACAAAGAACAAGTTCCACGTAAGGAAGTGCAGAAGAGAATGTAGAGATCAAGGCGTCCAAGCAGAGTTGGAAATTGAGGAGCACCCAATACTTCGCGTCAAATAACCTCGCTCTGATGATACTCACAATCTTTCATCGTTTCGGATCTCCATCCCGTGGCAACGAAATGTAGGAACTGTAGGGTTTGAAGAGATGAAGGGCTTACGCGATAGCCATGTGTCGTTTGCGGAACCCTGTTCAAGGAGAAGAACTGTGATGTTGGGATCTTCACTCAATCGTGATGCTAATCCGCATCCAAAGGCACCTCCTTTTGTACAGGATATATTAGTCGAGAGACTCGTAGTGAACTTGGGGGGTGGGGGGTGCGGGGGGGCTAGAGATGAAAAAAGAAGATGAGACACCTCCAACAACGGGTATAGTAATCGTATATATACATCCTAGAACCTGCTGCATCATCCAGGCGAGACCCGGGATACATTCCACCAAACAGAGACGAGATGTTCCAAGGAAAAAAGCTTGAGAGAGAAAACCATAGAGACGCGAAGTAAAAGAGCCTTGCAAGTTAGCACTGGGGATCATCATATGAGTGAGGATTGTGGATCAAAATCCCACTCCGATGTCAGATTTTGGTTGCCAACTGTTGGCTTATGTACTGTACGTTTATGACTCGTATGCGAGTACTCTACTCGTACCCCTTCACAACTTCGATACCCAGATAATCTGGCCAAGTACTCGTACTCGATTACTCAAACAGCGAATTCACATCCTGAGTCCTGACCAATGCAGAAGTGCGGCGATGGTCTACTAAGAACCCTTTTGGTTGGACACTCAATATTGAGGTTTGGATTTCCAAAAAAAATCCGAGGAAATTGGATAGATCGTATTAACTTTCTTTGTAAGTTCGATTTTCCATACAGTACTCTCTCTCTCTCTCTCTCTCTCTCTCTCTCTCTCTCTCTCTTCTTTCGATACGCGTAATATCAACACGATACAATCTTTCGACACTCTGTGAGGAGATTGGTGTGAAACTCTTTTGGTGAAAAACAAAAAAACGAAAAAAAGAAGGGGGAGAAAGGCACTGTTGGTATGTAAGGATTTTTGTGAGATGTCTACTAGACTGTAAGGGGAGATACTCAGTAGTATCGATGATTGTGTTTGTATTAACACGAATATAAAGCTTACTCCGTGAAAGGATATTGAAGGGTAGATATTTCAGAAAACAGAATTTAATTCGCCATCTAGTTGCCAGCACAATATCGATATCGATCTAGCCCTCTATACACCCACTCATCCCCCATGCCCTCATCATTTTTACCTCTCATTTTTTAAACTTTCCAACAAATTGCATAAGCCGCTTTCTGGATATTGTAGGTTTATCAAATTGAAAACACCCCAAAAGGCCCCGGAACTCCATCCAATCCCATTTATCCATGATAATCGGGTGTATGTTTCCTCCATTTAACACCAGTGAAAAGGACCTAGCAAAACTTCTTCGTATGATAAATAGATCAATCTCAATCGATGGATGAAGGTATCTATACGAGAAGTGCCGGGCAGGCAATGAATCATCTCATGATTCGTTTATATCATAAGGTCCCCCCAGAAATCAGAACTACTCAATCGGTAGCCTCAGGAGTAGCTGTTAGTGAGACAGCTTGACTGGACAATGCCAAAATCTTTGGCTCTTGGCCTCTAATTATTGGCTTTCCATCTAAACTCAACCCACCAAAATCCTCGAGTTTCAATCCTCTTGGGTTGTTTTCCTGTAATTTCTTGCTAAATTCTCTGCTCATTCCATGTTTAACCGCATCCAGAACGGTATCCACAGTGGCCTTGGGCTTGTATGCTGGCTCGGTTCCTTCTTGGAAGACTCCAGTTCGAACGAGGATGGAATACCATTCATTTTTGGCCTTCTCGTTGAATTGATTCGTACCTCTGATATCGGATTCGGGGGTATCACCGACAAAGTAAACTGTCTCGGGAGGACGATTGCAGCCATGTTCGTCTTTACGCCATTGCTGTAATAGCCTGGTGGCAAATTCAAAAGTTCCGATTTGTGGTTTACCGAAAGCGATGGTTTCAAGTTCTTTACCCTTGGTAAGATCTTTGAAAAGCATTTCGGTCATTTTTCTCAGTGCACCCATACCGAGACGAACATTTTCGTGGGCAGCAGACCAAACAATATCGCTGTGGGAGAAATAGATGGGTGGCCCTTCATCAAAAGTTTCGGAAAGAGTACCAATGTATCCGCCCTTAGACATAGCGAGATCAAGTATGATTTGAACATCGCTAGCCCAATCACGACTATCGGCAAAGACAAAGATGGCCTCGATTTTGGTCTTACCGTAGTCACGACCACCGCGTGAGTTTTTCAGCTCTTCAGCAGTGAGTGTGCGGAAGGGAGTCGTATGTTCGTTGTCTTTGATGATATCACCTGGAGTGATTACATCACGGAACCCATAACCTTCAGCAACTTGTCTACACTTTTCACCCTCACCTCCTATGACCAGAACAGTTTCGTATTTTTCGACCATCTCTCTCATGGGTGTGTGACCTGAAGAGTTAGTATTTGAGTTACAAATGGGAGTCTTTCCAAGCAAAATCTTGTTTACATACCACAAATGAATTGTGAAGGCGACACTTCAATGTCGAGTTGCCGTGAAAGATCAATACAACGTTCTGCTTCTGTCTTTCCCCCACCATTTGTCAAAAAGATATATGGGCTAAAGATGTGTTAGCAATTGGCTCTTCTGATCTCTTGGAAAGCAACATACACTCTCATTCCATATTCATTATCTCCATTCAACATCCTCATAGCCTCAATAGCTTCTGGAATTGGTCTACCACCACGAATAAGTACGCCATCAATATCGAAAGCAAAGGCAAAAGAATCGACGGTAGGTATCTCGGCTGGTGTGAGTGGAGAGGCGGGTGAGTCGGGGGAACTTGATGAAGATAGTCCCTCCTCCTCCAGATTCATATAGTTGAGTTCGTTTCTAGCATTTTCCAATGAAGCGGCAAAGGTTCCTCCTTGGTATGAAGCTGATCTTGACAAAGGTTGTCTCATGAATCTATCAGGAACGACGACCACCGGTCCTCCGGATGTGACTTCTCTTGCATTGGTAGTCATACTTGAAAGTCTTCGAATGCCGGGTCTGGGTCTGGCAGCGGAATGTGCTTTATGGGTGGATGAAGGCGCCATTTTAAACAAGCACGGAAAGTTAAATTGGAGGTCTGATTGGATTTAGACTGGTGAATTACTTCGCCCGTTAGTAGGCAGTGTAGTGAATTTGCGGTTAACTGCGCGCGCTTGTTGGCAGAGGACGGGAGATTGGGTGGGTCTCCTCGAGTATGGTACGCAGGCTTGGATGTTTGAAATATAACGCGCTTGGATTCGATTACTCAGAAACTGGAACAGTCCAAGTGAATATGATATGAGTCGGGGAAGTTGAGAGATGGGAGAGAGAGGAGGCAATTCATGTGAAGAAAGAAAGAATGTCGACCACAGATATTTTCATCCGAAGAATTTTTTAGGGGGAATAGCTTCTTTTAGCTTTCAAGTAAAATGTTGAGGTTGTACTATTCTACTAGGCCCCAAGTCTACTAGCCTACCAGTCTACCAGGCTGCTAGTCTAGTAGTAGTAGTAGTTTATGTTAACCAAGTGGAGTATGTGACTAGTCTTGGAATGGATGATGGAGGATGGAGGATGGATGATGGATTCTGGATTCTGGATTCTGGACATCGACTTCATCATGGATTCATGGGAAATCTTCAACATGACGATCTTGACTTATGACATCGAGCCACAGCAAACCTCCATGGCTTCCTGTCAACCTTGTATCAATACATCATGTATGGAACCCGCACTAGTCCTTGTATGTACGAAACGGTTCTCATCCCAATGGTCGGCTCGGTCGTCTAACCTCCCTCGCATGCTCGCAAACGTCTACGGAGGACACATGTTATGAGATCCTTGAGAGGGAGCTTCCGAGATTTACCGTCAATTGTTCGAGCCGACGCTTTCATGAGGTTACTCGTACATACTCGAGGATATGGTGTTATGATGTTGGTGAAGACTCAAGCCTCAAGCCTCAGAGCTATCCGAATACGTTCCTTTCAATAGACAGACATTATTTGTGATTTTCGCTGAGAGAAGGCCATGTGGGATCTAGACCCCAGACCATGACGTCACTTCGCATCGTTACCTCGTTCAACCATGCCCCGATAGTGTCTGGTGTGGGATGGTGGGATGGTGGGATCCACTTAGATGTACGGAGTACGAAAACTGAGAACGCTATCTGATGCTTACTAACCATCTCTCGGCTATCGACCAACGAAAGGAAGTTAAATGCTCCAAATGCTCCCCCTTCATAAGACCGTAACCTAAAACGTCCTGATACAGAAAAATAGAAACCTTTTCCTCACTCGCCATCCTCGCCATCCTCGCCATCCTCGCCATCCTCGCCATCCTCGCCATCCTCGCCATCTTCCAATCCTCCAATCCTAGCGACTTATCCAACACCGTTTCTTGTAGCACTTTCAATTTGGCCGAAGAAAAAAAGCAACGCCGTTCCTCGAGGATCTTCATGCGAGTCTTTATATGTGCTGCCAAGGAGGTATCCTTCAAGGTGGTGAGGGTGTGGGCCAGGAACCACCTTTCACATGTCTGAACCGTGAACACTGGGGGGAGAGATTGGGGAAAGAAGTCCCACAACCAAGAAAAGAGGTCGGGGATATCCCAATCGCGAAGGAATTCCGAAACGCTGTAGTGTGTCACACATGGGAAGAAAGCGGGCTGGGAAAGTCCCATCTATCGGGACCCGCAGTGCATACTCTGCATGCAATTCAAATTGCCACGAAGTAAAGTTACTCATCAGAATCATCATACATGATATGATGACTTTTGACTCTTGAATCTTGATTAGATGGTTCAAACAGACACGCCCTTTTCAATCATCGTCTAGAGAAAAACGGGTCTTGACTCTTGAGCACATATTCTCATGCATCCGTTGATGTCCGAAGGGCTGTTATCAGGTTTTCCGTTCTTGCTCCTTTTTGATAACATGCATCTGTTACATGCCATGCACCCATCGGCCTTTAGGAGAATGGAAGCCTGCAGGGTAACGGCGTGATAACGAGAAGCAAAATAACGCGACAACTACGTCAGTTTATCACATCAAACGGGAACAATAATCAAAGGACCGTTTCTCCTTGAGCTTCTTGAGCTTGAGAATAGCCAACGGAGTACCGAAAAGGGCTGCCATTGATTTGGCTCATTGCGAATCTCTAGGTCCCTAATTCCCTTAGGGTTCCAAGCTTCAACTCGTGAGGTAGCGAGCATTCCCCTGAATTTCAAGTCAAAGTTTGATACCGTAACACTTGCAACACCACCACCTCCAATTTTACTCCAGACTTCTCCACGAGTTTCCGACAAACAGTCCGAGATTAGCTGGGGAAAGAACTCACTAACAATCGATGTGATTCTTTGCCTGACATGACTCATGACGAGTTGTACTTTGTAGTAAAATGGGTGGAGCTGTTAAACTGAATACAGTTATATACTCGAGTAGGTCAGCAAGTATCATCATTAATAAACTGTAAGTGGTGGACTGTAAGACTGTAAGACTGTAACGCAAACGTTTGGAGCATCCTTGCCACAACCTTGCCTTGCCAAGAATTCCCAATTTTCTGCTCTACACCTCGCGAATCGCGAATCGCGATGCTTATCCCCTCGCATTGTGTTGACGGGCTATTTGGTTGATGGTTTTTAAGAAAGAGATACACCAGGCAGTCTTTTTTAGGGTTGGAAAAGGATCCAATCGTGATGATTTTAACACCCGGCCAAATCGGCACAAGACTTAGAGGCTAGCTAGCATGATCGAGCGGGCTTTTAGCTTTTCCATAACCTCAAGGCCGAGTGGCTCATTATGATTAGAGCAGAGAAAAGGATGGCGACTCTTGACGGCTTTCTCTAGCCATACATGATCCTGAGGAGGAGTTGCATTATTCTCTTATCTAAGAATTCAACAACGTGTTCCCAAATCGTCTCGATGAATATATATTTACCTCCCTTCAACCATTTGCGTTCCTCGTCCTCATCTTCTGCGCTGAACAAAACACCTACAAAATCAAGATGAGCGTCGAGTTTCCTATCATCGCAGATATACCCTCAACTGATCTGTCCTACCAGGCACAAGCAATACTGTACTCTCGACTCCACCTTTCCAAAGCAGCCCTCCAGTCCCCATCCCCATCGCCACCTACCTACCTATATCACACTCCCCGACTTGCCAGACTCTTCCACCCACTAGTACATCATCAGCATCAAGTGCTTCAGAAAGTCCCAGTCCCAGTCCCAGTCCCAGTCCCACAGGCGAATCCAGATACTTCTCTCAAACCCGTCGCTCCCCTCGGAGATTCTCTCCATGGTCCTGGCGAAACCATTCGGGACTCGTCAATGACCCCGCATGGCATGAGCCCGTCAAATGCTCTCAGTCCCGACCGTTGAAGCTTGAGGTTAGCCTTAGGGGTTAAAGTTTAGGTAGACTGGTGGGTTTTTGCTGAGCAACATGCTACTGATTGTACTCGAGTAGTATCCTGTAGGTGAAATGTAATTATAGCCAGGTTAACAATCTTCTACACGATTCATCAACAGCAAGCATTATTAACCTAACAGAGGCCTTTAGCGACGCAACAAACTAGCTATCTCTGATGCATCCATCATGTGTAGGTTTGATTATCGAAAACGATCAGGGTGTTGTTGCAAGTTTAGGTTACTGGAATCGATGTAAGGTTTTCACATTTTAGTGTTCAAATACGGTAAAGTATGTGGCTATTTGGTTATCACTTTGTAATTCGTTAAATCGATTCGATCAAAGCTTAAGATAAAGATTATACATTTTTACTCTACCTCTCCTATTACTCTGTATATCGTCGATGGACACCTTATATGCTATTCAAAGACAATTAGCGTAGAAATGAAACTGTGTTTCTTATGTTTACTTTTAAGCCACAAATAGCAAAAGTGGGCATAAAAAAGGCCAAATCCATTAAAACTTGTTTTCACATCGATGATAATTATTCATCTGATATAAATCACTCACTCAGAGCTCTTGTTGAAGTCCAGCTATACCTTTTCAAGCATATAGCCGTAAGACAGCGGCAAGAGATACATAGCTAGTCGATTGTAATTATCGCTCAAGACCTCTAATGGGAAGAGGACGAGCCATCGACGCGAAGATTGAAGCATGTGAAGTCGTCAAATGAGAGGAAGGAAAGTATATCGTCAATGGTAAGTGCAGTCAATGGAAGTAGATCAGTACTCGAGGTATATATGTATTTCGTACCGTTCCATTCATATTCATATTCACGTACTCGAGTAAGGTCACCACCCACCCATGTTGTTGGTTGGTACTTAGAGTACTCCAGGTAACGTAAACAATGAGGTGGGGTCTTTATCTTTATTTTATGCTGTATATTGTGTTAACCGTTGCTGGCATTCTTATTCTACACTACAAACTTCACCTGTCGTTGGATACTTATATGTTCTGCCAGATTGCAGTTAGTCTTCGAATAGCACAGGCTATTTACTCCCTTCGAAACATCGAAAATCAGGTCAACACAGCATAGAAACGATGTCTTCGGATTCCTCCTCAACTCAGTCGGTTTCATACCCAATCATCGATTCACATATTCATCTCTTCCCCGAAAGCGAACTCGACACTCTGGCTTGGATTACTCCCACCAATCCTCTGTACAAACAACACTCGCTCGAGGAATATACAGCCGCTACATCTTCTGTTCCTTCGCTCGAAGGATTTATATTTCTTGAAACGGATCGCAAGAATGACTTGAAAGGCGGGGAACTGGATGGTTCGGGCTGGGCAATGCCGCTTCAAGAAGTATCATGGATTAAACGAATAGCACTAGGCCAGCCTATCGAGGGGGAAGGACATACTGCAGAGCATGCGAAACTCTGTAAAGCTATTATACCATGGGCGCCAATACCAAGTGGAGAGAAGGTTTTGGAGAGATATGTGAAGGAGGTGGAGAAGGAGGCGGAAGGCAGTTGGGGGCTGGTGAAGGGTTTTAGGTATTTGGTACAGGATAAGGAGAAGGGAACGATGCTTTCGGCAGGATTTATAGAGGGGTTGAAGTGGCTTGGGAGGAAGGGATTTGTATTTGATTTGGGAGTGGATTTGCATTCTGGTGGAAAGTGGCAATTGGAGGAAGCGATGGAAATGTTGGAGAGGGCTCATCAGGGAGTTGAGGAAGGAGAGAAAGTGACGGTTATCATTAGTGAGTTGCATCAACTTTCCATTGAGCGACTCGAACAATACTAACATCATTCCTCAAACAGATCACCTCTGCAAACCCGACTTTTCAATCTACAATACCCAAAGCGACCCCTCTTTCCTTGCCTGGCGTACCGCAATGTTTAAACTCAGCAAATACAGTAATACATACATGAAACTTAGTGGGTGTTTCTCCGAAATGCCTGATTCTTTGAAGAAAGCTCCTGTGGAGGATATTGTCATGGCCTTACAACCATATTTAGCAGTGGTGTTTGCTACGTTTGGACCATTCAGAACCATGTTTGGATCTGACTGGCCAATTTGTACCCTTGGAGTTGAAGGAGCTTGGGGGAAATGGAGAGAGGTTGTGATGAGGTTTTGTTATTTGGCTACTTTGAGCAAGGAGGATCAGGTTATGATTTGGAGTGGAACAGCGGTCAAGGCCTATAAGATTGAGGAGTAAGATGAGGATGGGATACCGGTGGAGTGGAAGTATGAGGGAGACGAAGCGTTTTGGAGTAAAGTCTAAGCTGGCTTTAGATATTTGGAAATTCTCATTTCATAGTTGGGATGATTCTTCTTTGATTCTTCCAAGTCAGTCTGGATAGCTGGATGGGCAATTCTTTGCAAAGGGCCCCAAATCCACCTCTTTGCTTCAGAATTCAATACGTATTTTCAACCTCTGAATGGCTTCATTCGGTCCGCGTCAAAAAATCCACCTCCTTTCCAATTTCATTTCCACTTCAATTTATGAATTCAAAATACTGTAATTAGAGTACAAATCAAATAATACGCCTTGACTCAAGAACCTTCACCCCTCCATATCTCCATATCTCGCTTCGGGTCAATAAATCCCTAGTGGGGTCCTCGTATCTCAATACCCCGAATAAATATATACCTTGACTACCACCATACCAAGTCACCGGAGCTCCCAACATCGTCCAATCAAACATACAGCTCCCATTTCGGAATAAGTCTTCCAAATATCTCCTCGCAGATTCATCTACTCTCATTCTCTTGCTTTCAACTCAGCTACCATTAAAATGGCTCAACCACCACCACCTGGCGTCTACGTCCCAGTTCCCACCTTCTTCCTCCCCCGCTCCTCTCCCTCTTACTCCTCAATCGCTTCACCCCTCGACACGGAAACCCAAGCTGCGCACTCCATCCATCTGGCGCGCTCGGGCATCAAGGGATTGGTGGTATTGGGGAGTACGGGGGAAGCCGTCCATCTCTCGAATTCGGAGAGGTATACGGTTTTGAGGGCGTGTCGGGATGCTTTGGATCGAGAGGGCTTTGGGGATGTCGGTGTTATTGCTGGGACGGCGAGTCAAAATATTGAAGAGGTGGTGATGCAGTTGGGGGAGGCTCAGAGGGCGGGCAGCGGATGGGGGTTGGTGCTCGTGCCGGGATATTTCGCGGGAGCGAGCACGCAGGAGGGGGTTGTTGAGGTTAGTTTTCTGAGGGGGGGTTCGCCTCTGGTTGGAAATGATGGGATGTGATGTGATGCCATGATGTGTATGTGATGATCGCTAATTCCTATGCGTGTCAAAACAAATAGTGGTTCCGAGCCGTGGCAGATCAAAGTCCGATCCCTATTATGGTATACCATTATCCAGGTGTCTCGAATTCCGTTCGCGTTACCCCTCAAACCTTCACAGCTCTCGCCGCGCATCCTAATATTGTTGGGTGCAAGCTTTCGCATGGTGATATATCATATCATGCTCAGATAGCACTTTCTCCTCACATAGATCACTCGCATTTTCATACATTTACTGGGTTGGGTCAACAACTGTTGCCGGCGATCAGTATTGGATGCAAGGGAACGATTGACGGTAGTGCTGGCTTCTTTCCCAAGAGCGTAGTGAAACTCTATGAATTAAGTGTCAAGGAAAACTTGACAGAGGAAGAGAGGAGGGAAAGAGGATTGTTACAGTGGAAGTTGAGTGGAGTAGAGGAAATCGTGGTCAAGTATGGAACCGTCGGGATTAAAGAGTGTGTATCGAGGATACTGGGGTTGGGAGAGAAGGATGGAACAAGATTACCGCTCGCTGGAGGAATTCCTGGAGGAGATGAGGAATGGGAGAAGTGGCGGGGAGTCATTGGGGAATTGGAGACGGTTGAGAAAAGTTTGTAGATGAAAGGGATGTATTGGAAGGTTTGTTGCAACAGGAACCCGGTGAGCATAGTTTGCGTAGACCTTAATGCACCGACTCTTGTTGACCTCCATCTCTACCACTTTCGTTCTCTCATAGATAGCACTCAATCCAAACATAAGAGGGCCCTTCCCATTCAGTTTCCAGTGAGCTCCAACGCCCAACCTGTCCTAACAAGTCTCGTCTTCACTCGACTTCAACGCCCGCCAGAAGCTCTAGCTCAATTCTCGCTAAAGTCCCACAACATCCTATCTAAGCACTTATTCTATGTGCAGATTTTGTTAGAGATTGATTGTCGACCTCTACTTCTTCCATTCATATCACCTCCTATACTTTATTTTGGGGGAAAGTACCGGAGATGATAGTTCATACATACTTCGCCGTTCCCCCTTTCCCTTTCCCTTTCCCTCAATTCGCGTTTCTCTCTGAATCTCGCGCAACCGACCGTGATATTCCGTCCTGTCAAGAAATGACTTCGAGGCTTGACTCAATCGGTGCTGACACCTAGTCGTGCTACATTTCAATTAGAAATTCCAAACGTCAGGGTTTCTCTTGTTGAGTTTCTTGCACCCTGACAGTGACATCCGTCCCATCAAAAAATAAAAAGAACACCTCCGAGGCATGTCTCAACCAGCAGTAGCATATGATATAGTCCTGCTACTCGTCATAAAATCGTCATGAGCTTTCTCTCCATGGAGGTTCTCGTCCGTTGGTAACATCTAGTTACATCTAGTTCTACCAAGATCACATTGCGATTATGATCATTGGGTACTCCTCTGGAAGATCATTCGCCTTCCCCTGGAACTTGGTATCCAAAGCTCATGCCTCTGCTTGATGTTTCTTTTGTCTCATTTTCTTCGATTACTCACTCGCCATTGTAGATTCTCGGTCAGAAAGACACACCTCTGTCATCCAAAGCCGAAGCAGAGGAAAAGATGGAGACTCCAGCTCAAACAAATCAAATCTTTCATAGATGCACACGCTAACAGCTGACTTTCTCTCTCAGCATGAAGCAGAGGATCTAGGTAGGCACTGATATTCTGCACCAAGTACACCCCGAGCTGTTTTCCTCACAACTCCAGCTCTGTCGCGCGCGCTTGGTCAACTTATTCAACCCCTTCCTGCATGGAAAATACCAATCAATGGTGAGTTACTTTCCAAATAATCCCCTTGATTTGACTTTACGCAACGAACTCTATGAAAAGCCAAACCTCACACGATCGACTCCCCTTCAGCACCATTCGACCACAAGAAAAGAATATACAAGTCAAGACGGACTGGCTGGGTTCCTGGGTGCGTGCAAGCTAGCAACAGGATCTCGACCATAGGGTCCTTGAAGATTGTGATTTTATTTGGCAGACTATAGGGTAGAGTAGTCGAGTACAGGACGCAGCCATGAAAATGTGATGCAAGCGTCAGGGATAACAAAGGTTCTGGAACATCTGAATTTCAAGATAAATCCTGAAGAACGTTTAGGGGAGAAATATACCAGCCATGCATATATACATACTACTGAGTGCAACCCATCCTCATCCTCATCCTCATCTTCATCCTCATCCTCATCCCTCCTTGCTCCAACCCAAGAGCTTTCTCCCTAGCATGCATGCAAGCATGGCCTCTCCCAAATGCTATCATCCGAATTCGACCCGTACATCATCTTCTCCCTCCCAACTGTACTCGCGCATGTCCATCTCAGTTCTCAGCACTCAGCACTCAGCACTCCGCACTCAGCACTCTACTCTAGACCCCGACATGAAATTTTTTAATCCTTTCCCTTCAAAGAACCTTCCAAGATCCATACTCGTACCTCATCAAGCATCTAAACTTACAGAGTCGTCCTTCAACGCCCAAACCTTACCTACTGCTCGAGTTGAATAATATAATTATACGAGCGAATCTCAAAGGGTTACGTTATTTTTAACTCGAGAGGATTGTGGGGGGAGGGGGCGGGGTGAAGGAGGGGTATCTAGGAATTGATCGAGGAGGAAATACTCGAGTAGATGAGAGTTACCGACTAAGTATGAATACTCGAGTATGGATGGAGGATGAAGGAATGGAGGGAGGAGAGGGTGGAGGCGAAGGTAACGAACTCGGAGATGTTATGCATGGCTAATATTTTCTTTCACATCTTCCTGCAAACTTGATAGTAAAGCTTTTAAATTCATAAAATACTGCAAATGTGCCAGTCTTTATCTGGCTTACATATCTGGCCATCAACTAAATCTAATACCATAGCATTTCTGTCTGTAAGCATCGGCTTCGGAAGAAATGAATACCACAATATGGCATGGTGAAGAAGATAAGATTATGAGCCTCACTACCAAAAATTTTCTTTCCCTCGTTTGGCATAACCACTTCCGCCGCATCCCCTAGAAAGCAAGCCATAAACAATCTTAACCTGGCACCACTTTCATCTTCTTTCCCTCGACACTCTAGCAGCTTGCCTGATTTGGCATTGAATGCCCAAAGTGAAAACCTCCTTACATATGATGTATGTGTAGGTGGTCACGCCCTAAATTTGTAGGTACGGAACTTGGAAGGTCGATTTTCAGCGAAGGATAGATTGATGAAATCCGATATTGGATGCTGGCCGCGCAGAGTAGCGAAGAGCTATCTGTTGATCCGGAAGGAATATCCTTAGTATACCATGAATATGATGTCCTATGATGAATGGACCTTATCAACGTAGAATCAGTCATAACCTCCTCCAATTTGGCTGGCAAATGCAGTAGAAACACTCTTTTCGTCATCATCGAATCGACGACCACTTAACAAAGAGCTCGTACCAAAGACACTACCGGCATCACCAGTTTTATAGTCAGCAATGCGACCACCTGACTCGACGTATCGCTTCAAGCGATCAGATTGACTCAAACTAGTTTGCTTCTGTCCTTCGTGAACGCTGGCACCGAGGCTAACGCCACCTTGAGCAATGCCTCTGCCATCTGTAACACTACTGCTCGTGACATCAGTGAAGTCACTAGCGGCAACAGATTCTCCAGCGATACTCTCAGGTCCACGGCCACGTCCCTTCTGACCATTGGTACGTGGTCCTCGTGAATCAAGACCAGGCCAATTATCAAGGCCGGTGAGGGGAAAGTTACCAAAGCCTGCAGGATAAGCAGATCCAACACCTACCCCACCAAGATGTGATGAGTGAACCGAAGAAACATCATCCAAGGCAGAGCTCATCATTGAACCTGTTTCGGTAAAATCCTGGAGTGGAGTGGCTTTGCTATTTCCATTTTGACCATTGTTGGACAGTCCCATTTGGTAACCTTGTGGGGCTCGGTAATTTGCCTTTGGAGGACTGAATTGTAGAAGTGAGGTTTGCAAATTTGATAGTGGGCCTTCGACAAGACAGCTACGAATCTTGAAATGTTGTAATAACTGATACCAGAGATGATGCTTGGATAAAACCTTTGGATTACCAGCAATGACAAGACCATACTTAGCACGTGTCAAAGCTACATTGAGACGTCTAGGATCGCTCAAGAAACCAATACCTTGATGATCATTAGATCTGACACAAGAAAGAATGATGAAGTCTTTCTCTCGGCCTTGGAATGCATCGACGGAAGCAACTTCAACCTCCTTGTAATGCTCTTTCTTGAAAGAGCCCGCATTCTGCATGGATGTTACAACATAACTGCGTTGACCTTCATATGGGGTGATAACGCCAATATCTCCAGGTTGTACTCCAGCTTTGAAAAACCGGGTTACAATCTTCTCAACGTTGGAGGCTTCAGTTCTATTAAGATAAGAAGTACCAGAAGCAGAGATTTCCTCATTACCAAGATTAGACCAAAACATCATAGGTGTATCAGGTACAGGCCAAGGGAAGTCAACATCCCGACGAATTCGTTGTTGCATTGTGACACCATTTTGTAGAGTCCCGTCGTAAAACCTGTTGGATGGGAATTCAGAAAGACATGGGTGCATACGATACTGAACATTTAGTCGGATAGGGTTGAGACCAAGGTAAGTCAAACGTAGGAAGAGTGACTGGTTCAGACCTGCCTTTGCAGCTTTCTTGTTCATGATTACGGGACCCAGTTGATGATGATCTCCGACCAAGACTACTTGTTTGCATCCTAGGACAAGTGGAATCATACATTCTGGTTCTGCAGATTGGGTAGATTCGTCGATGAGGACTGTTCTAAATTTCATCTTGGCAAGCCTTGGGTCACCGGCTCCAACACAAGTACAGCAAATGACATCAGCATTACTCAAGATCTCACGTTCAGCAGCTCTTGTCAATGCCTTGAACTTCTTCTCATCTTGACTTGATAATTCTCCCAACTCGCTCTTCAATTGAGTAAGTTTGGCCAATTCATGATTGCTATCATTCATGCGGACTTGCTCATGCAAAGAGAGAAATCCAACAGACGATTCGACATCTTCACGGGACTTGGCTGTGAGACGAACAATTTTGAGTTGAGTTCGATGTATACGCTCACAGAGTTGATCGACCGCAACATTAGAAGGAGCACATACAAGAACTTGACCACCATTGAGCTTGGCCAAATGATAAATGACTGTCGCGGATGTAACTGTCTTTCCAGTTCCTGGGGGCCCTTGAATAAGACTCAAAGGCTTTTGTAATACACTCTTGACGGCACTAATTTGACTGCTGTTCAGTTCTGGTAGACCAGGAACACTAAACTTCTTGGGCATTTGAATCTTCATTGGAGCCGCAGCTACCTCGTGGCCAAGAAGTTTATGGAAAATGTATCCCGATACACTCATTTCATCCACAGCAAAAGTTTTCATAGCAAATTGCATGCGGTCGTAAGATGTTGCCTTCCAGACATAATCGGCGGAAAAGTTGTGGGTACATTCAGTTGGTACTGATTTATCGTTGCCTACTTTTCGGAGTTCGATAGTAACTTCATCAGATTGATTGTTTGGAATTTTAACAACATATCCGACACCCTCCCAAACAGGTCGTAGCTCGCCCTTATACTTGAGTCGCATTTCGTCACCGACAGCGAGCTTTACATCACCAAGCTCAATCTTGGGAAGAATGAAGCTGGCCAAATGTTTGTTATTCAAACCATAATCCCAACGAATAATCAAACCATCCTCAGATTGAGCTTCCTTGAGTTTCCGGTCGTAGTCTGCCTCAATTTTGACTAAAGGTCCAAAGACATTTTGATATTGGTAGGCATCGTCATATTTGATAAGGACAGGGGCCGGGTCGTCATCAATTCCAGCAGCCTTCTCTAAATCGGCAAGGGTAGCATCCACATTGTCCTTCCACATCACCTCCAACTTCGCAATCGTCGGTGGGGCAAGATGTCGGGCGCGAAGTTGTTCTGCATCCGTAGGAAGAGAGACTAGCCAAGATAGAAAAGATCGATCCTCAATCAAAGGTTGCCATTTAGATACATCCCAACTCATATCCTTTGAAGACGGAGCGGAAGCGCAAGGCTGACGGCATAGAAGGACGACAACAGTATCGGATTTCGCAGGAATGAAGCCGAGTAGGAAGACATTTTTGATACCACAGTTATAGCATTCGAGTACAGTATCTCCTAGGGTCGACTCTGGGTGTAACTGAACTTCCTTGTGTCTAGCGCGAACAAGATGATTGACGATATGTGAAGATGTAGCATTTCCCCGGGCACTGCAGAACCATTTGTTGCATCCCAAGCACTTTACAACACAACTTGGAGAGTGAATTCCACAATATCTATATATCAAATCAGCCCAACTGAGGATAATCCAGATTGTTGATAATTCAACTTACGCGCATGCGTATGCTGGTAGCTCTTTCTCATCCTCAAGACCCCTAAGCCCAAGAGTTTTCATGCCATCGACGGGAACACTTGCAAGGCTCTCGTTATCATCGTCATCGAATACTTCGGTTTCGTTGTCATCATCATCACTTCTTCGTCTGCTGGATCCTAAGCCACCACGACCACCATATTGCCCATACAACAAGCTTTCATCCGCATCGATATTTGAGAGGTCATCTGCACCGGCATTTATTGCGGCAGCAGAATCAGATATAAGGTGATTTCCGACATGGGCGAAAGCGCTTTCCATGATGACAGTATGTCCGAATACTACACAAGTTTGCAAATATCAGAATCAGCCATAGCATAAGAGAATAGCAATCAAGGGCACAGGAATCATCTGATAAGATCCTACTAGACTTGAGAGATGCCATTCATACTTACAGTAAATTGGAAGAATTTCTTATATTTGAAAGTAACCTTTGTGGCGGGAAGTCGGCGCAAAGGTATTGGAGGTAATGTCAGAAACCGAATGAGACTTTCAAGTCATTATCGAAACCTTGACCGCAGTTCTGATTCGCCACTAATCTTGTTACCAGAGACAAGTATCGTTTGTATAATACAGAATGAGTCCAGTAATTGAGTTTTTGCTCCCGTCAGTGTTGGTAGTAGACAGTTGGTTGTCAGTTGGTGGAGTAAGGTTACTGAAGAGGTGCACAGTTGCTATATTTTGATTGTGTGTGGGATTTCACATTTAGTTGATGGCCGCAATTTAGATGCTTAGCGCGCCGATGCTGATAAAGGTTTTTTTTTCTGCTTGACGACATTGAAGTCTCTTTTCTAATAACTTCAACAAACCACAGGCCACAAACTCTTTTGGATTTCAATAATTGTCAAAGATGATTGTAAGATACGTTCTATTAATTACTTTCTAATAATATCTCCATTTACTTCAATATCTCGAAATTGCATTGGCTAATACAGTTGTACAGCGCAAACAAGCCAGGCAACGACGAGATTACCTCTATAGAAGAGCTTTAACACTTCGAGATGCTGAGATCAGTGAGAAGCGCGCAAAACTTCGAGCTTCTTTGGCCTCGGGAAAACCTCTAGATCCATCCATCGCGAACGATAAGAAACTACGAGAAGATTATAAATATGATGAATCACGACCAGATTTGACGGCCAATGAGGAACTTGATTTGGATGATGAATATGCTCAACTTTCAGGAATTATCGACCCTCGAGTACTTGTCACAACTTCAAGAGATCCTTCTTCAAGACTTTCTGCATTTGCAAAAGAGATCAGATTGCTGATACCAACCTCAATCCGTTTAAATCGAGGAAATCTCATCTTGCCAAATTTGATTACATCTGCTCAGGCATCTGGACTTTCCGATATTATCCTCCTTCATGAACATCGTGGTACACCAACAGCCTTGACCTTGTCTCACTTCCCTCATGGTCCCACGATCTCTTTCTCTCTACATAATGTTGTTTTGCGTCACGATATCCCAAATAGCTCCCGTGGTACGGTCAGCGAGTCTTATCCTCATTTAATATTCGAAGGCTTTACATCGAGATTAGGTCTTCGTATTGTCAAAATTCTGAAGCATATCTTTCCACCAAGAGAAGCGATTACGAACAAGACAAAAATTGGAAATAGGGTTGTAACATTCAAGAATATTGAAGATAGTATTGAAGTTCGACACCACGTTTTCGTCAAGACGGGTTATCAAAGTGTCGAACTCGCAGAAGTTGGACCTCGAATGACAATGAGATGCTTCGAGATTAGAGGAGGAACGTTGGAGAATAAGGATGGTGATGTTGAATGGAGGATGAACCAGTATACGAGAACTTCGAAGAAGAAGGACTACCTGTGAAGGCTTGGGAAATGGTTATTTGCTTGCTTGTTTGTTTAGCGTGGAGTTTGGTGGATTCAACCTACTATTCCGTGGGTCAAAAAATCGCAATTCTAGGTCCTTCTCCGTCGATATATCTACGAAATATTGTCATAAAGAATGCAATATCGGTGGAGAGCATTGGTAGCAGCCATATTATCGCTGCGACTCTCCATGCTTCTTCCATCGGCAATGAAACAATGGAGAACGTATCAAGGAGGGATTGATGCATCATGGTTACAACGTGATGTGAAAACAATTTGTGGTTGAGCATCACTTGGATCCCTCAATTCAGCTACCTTGATATGCATTCTGGTTTCTTTGTTCAACCTTCGGTTATGGGTGATGCAAACAAGAGCGGTGTAGGTAAATAGAGGCACATCTTCAATCATAATGTTTGTCCTATAAGCTCTCTCAACTTTGTATCACAATTGATTTCTGAATATGCTTCTCAGCAAAAATGCTAATTCTCTTTCGCTCAAAACAGGAAATGAGCCAAACTGTAATGCCGACCTGCTTCATCCATCTGTTATGCATCTTTGAGCAAACGGTCAAAGGAGATACAAGATTCCTTTTATGGAGATTCCGAAATATCTTTTAAAATCCAATCTGGAACTTGGCATACCTATCTCTAGGCCCGGTCTTAATTGTCGAATATCCCCAAAACTTTCATCGTATGTGTGAATCTGATTCATTCCAAGCTTTTTCCTCGATCAAATATCTTTCTTTCTGTGATCCTCGACTATCTACTCGCCCACCAGCCTAACACAATTTATCCGTCGCTAATCTGAAGGTCATGCGAGCAACCTTAATCGAGTTGAGCAATTCATCGCGTGCTGTGCTCCTCATAGGGGCAAGTGCAACAACGCAATGCTTATACTACCACCATCATAGACTCGAACATTCGCACAGTAACTTTCAGCTCTTAGGACTACAGCGACTAATACAGGAGCAACGCGAGAGGTCCTGCTTCAAATTGCACGGTGGGAATTCCGATTCGCCCGGCATCCTCAGAACCTATCGTTTTGGTTTGCATATCATGTAGGTTGTACGACCTTGGTTAAAGCAATCAAACGGCAACTATTCCAGTTCTACAGTTTGGTTCTTCTTCCACGTTTATATGCACGTTACTACCCAACTTTGTGGTATTCAAGACGCTGAGGTGGGCTCAAGTATTCCTTGGACTCATCTATTAGACCATCAAGCTCCTTCAACTCATAATTGCCATAAGTTTACAATGTTTATGTACGATGTAGACAAGCGCGCGGGTTTGAAAGCCCTAATCTCGGATTCAAGCCACCGAACCACTTTATCATCGTGAATGCAATAAGATCTGAACTCCCTGCATTCATGTGATGGCAGAGTTCACTTAATCTACAGCTCAGGATTCCTACAAGTTTATCCAGGTCCGAGTTCCGATTCTCAGGTAATACTTGTTACGAAAGTATAACCTCATACCATGATGTTTTAAGCGATTTCTAGCGAAATTCGAAATGCAAAACAACCTGCAATTTTGGAGGAAGTAGGTAGAATGATATCCTGGCTTTCATTTTTGATGGCTGCATCCTTTCCTGTCATCGAGTATCTCAAGGTAGTAAGGGGGGCTGTGGGGCTACTTATCATACAACCTTTGGCGAGTAGAACTTAGCGATACTCCACCATTAGCAAGTAACTATGGTTCCAATATACGAGTACTGTGGATACATGATCATAGCTGCATGGAGAATCTGAAGTATCAATCATGTGGATCAGTAGTTCCTGGGGATACTTCATCTTGCTCTCTTAGAGTTAATCTGTCTACACTCATTCTCATGATACCCTCCCTTTTCAAGGTTTCTGGGTTTTGGTCTTTTCGATCCGACTCCGAAGATCTGAAGATAACAGATTAATACTATGAACCATTACGAATCACTTATGTTTGAACTACCATCAATGTCCGTCCGATACCCCATTGCAAGTAATCGGGCAATTTATCTACCCATCAAAGTGCCGGTGCAGTATATTAAGAAGGTCTATACAGTAGTATCTCAATTGGTTGTTTATCGATGTACATAGCATCAATTTTTCTGTTGATTTTCTTCGATTACATGTTTCCCTTCATTAATACTACTTCCTTTCACCGGGTGGGTTGTATACCTACGACCGTAGTACTGAAAAGCATCGTAAGCTCTATCAAATCCCCGAATTATGATTCATGCCAGATCAAGGTTCACAGGCGACCCAGAAATCTGCGATTCCATTTTGCGATTATATCACGATTTTTGGGGGATACATGAGTGAGTCAAAATACTCGCATGAAAGTTCCCCCTCTCCTTGTGTAAAATTGTGGAAGGGGGTTAGGAGCTTAATACATTCAAGAGGTGATTGATGGTGACGAGGCTTGAGCAAGTGGGAACTCAAAATATCCACGTTTATACAAGCTAAAGTCTGTACGCCTTCTTCTTTAAGCTCGGTACGGTACCGAAGGCTTGCGAATAAGAAGCTGATGAACATATATTGCTCAACTCGACCATTCCGATCACTAGGTATACTCATTGTTTCCAAATAAGCTTTTAAAGAAGCCACTTTTATTCCCCACCACCATAATCTCAACTTAAGACAGCACCTTCAGCTGCGTGCTTCGGGAAGAATTTTAGGAGATTTACTAACCGTGTGAAATTAGGCGTAGGTCTATAGCGTACCTGCAGATGCCAGTAATCAAGGGCTGTATAGTATAAGCTATCGAATGTGACCGACCCACTGAATAGGAAGATATGGTTGACTGAATGCACGTTGATCCTTGCGGCTTACAACCCCTTCATAAGAACTAATTCTCCGAGTTGTGTTCACCTAGACTAGATCTACGAGTACAGCCAATTTCTCTATACAGTTTTCACCCATTCTATCTGATGGTTGGTATCACGGACCTACGCCTCCCTCTCCTCCTACCATGCCTCTAGAGTAGGTTCTAGTATGACAGCATGGTGCTTTCCCACCACGGTAGATGCCGAGGGTTATTGTCTGCTTTCCTACCAACCTTCTTCCTTTTCTCACTAACATCTCATCAAGTGCCCTATCGCTCCTGGAGGTATTTTGACCTATAGATTCTAAGCTGCTCAATATCGTCCCACTTGGTATCACTTTAACTGCTCACTTCAATATAGTGATGGACTCTTTGGCCCCTTGATCATCGATGGTCCTGCAATTGCGGACTATAATGAAGATATTGGAGAAATATTTTTACAAAACTGGGCACATCAATCCGCTTTTGAAGTTTGGGGGACCGCTAAACTTAGCGCTCCTCCAGCTCTTGAAAATACATTGATTAATGGAACTAACACTTTCGATTGTTCGGGTTCTGCGGATGCTCATTTTATTGGTGGTGGTGGTAAGAAATTCGAGTTGATTTTCGTCCAGGGTAAAAGGTACAGATTGAGAAGGCTCAACGTTGGAACTGATTGTCATTTCGAATTTGCCATTCATAGTCATAATCTCACTGTCATCGCAGCCGATCTAGTCCCAATCGTCTCCCACGTCTCGGAAACTCTTCTCATTAGCCTTGGTTAAGGATACGATGTCGTTGTCGAAGCCAATGCCACAGCTGGCGACTACTGGATCCGTGGCAGTTGGGGAACATCTTGATCAGCCAACTTGAACGCCGCAAACGCTTCGATTTCTCCAGCACCACAGATTCAAGCTCACTCGGCATCACACCTCGCGGTGCTCGTGGCGACGAACCAGTCGCGAGTATCGTCCATTACGCAGCATTGGACGTAGGGAGGTGCTCTCTCATCGACGAACAATAAAGTTCTACAATCGCAAACTTTTTTACCTGGACAATAAACAGCTCACCCCGCCCTCAACAGGGCCAACCCAACCACACTCCGAAGACTCCAAAATAAATCAATCTCTCCTTTCCCACGGTTGTTATCTGAGCTGATGATGGGGTATGCCTGTCCAACATGTTTGGGAGGTAAAAAAGATGGAGGATCTGGGATTCACATAAATCTAGTATATATATATATATATATACACACACGAGTACTCGAGTAGTTATATATAGCACACGTAGTACGAGTAGCAACCTTTAGAATTGCCGCTTAAATATCTCTTTTTTTGCTTAGTGCTATACAAATGGAATGATTCAACGACGGATTTTTAATGCGGCAATGAACTCAATTAAACCACAGTACCACTCGTAGCCGATGACTAATCATAAAGAAAACTCACACTATTATTAGCTACTCTAGCTCTAGCTCTTACTCAAATCTGCCTCTCTCTCTAATTAATGTTGGTCCATCAATAAATAATTCATATAAAAATCCATTTCCTTCCTTATCAAGCGAAGAAATCCACTTAAAATCTCCAAAACGACACTAACCCCATTTTCATCTAATAAACTTCACCAATTTCAATTTCCCCGTCTTCTTCCTATAAGATCAAGTGACTAACGTCATTCCAACCCCAGGTCTGCCTGGTGGTCTTTTACCTTGTACCTCTGAATCCCATCCTTCCTTATCACAACGACAGACATATCATCCATCTACGAGCACCAGCACCAGCACCAGCACCAGCACCAGCACCAGCAATCCTTTCTTATCATTTTGATCGCGAATAATTGAACATCGTCGAGGTATTGGTATTTGTATCAATTGCTTCAATATCAATCAATATGTCGTACACTCAACAGTACCAAGGAGTTGGTGGGAATCCATATCAAAATTCGGGTGCTGCTGAAGCTGGCCATGGAGGTGTAAGATACTCACTCCTACTCATTTTTATCTTCATCGTTCAATTACCACACATAACTTTCGACATACTAACAACATCTGAATAGGATTACCTAGCTCAGCCAGGACTCTCCCACGAATTGTCAGGCCATTCCAATACATCCAACTATTCCTCCGGCGCACCCGGTGCAATCCCACCTCCTAGCAATAATGTCCTCACTCAACAAGAATTCCTCGATCGCGTCGACTACGCCAAATCAGAAATTCGATCTCTCTCTTCCAACATCTCTCAAATCGCTACTCTTCATCAGCGCGCCCTTTCCTCCCCCGATTCCTCCTCGACCGCCTCCCTTGAAGCTCTCGTAACAGAGACTCAACTTAAAAATACAAAGATTCGCGATCAGATCAAATACTTGGAAGCCGATGCTGTTAAAACACAAGACGGAACTAAGAATGTCAAGAGCACACAAGCCAAGAGATTGAAGACGGAGTTTGAAAATCAATTACAACAGTATAGGGAAGAGGAGTTGAATTATAGAAACGAATATAGACGTCAGATTGGAAGACAATATCGTATTGTTAATCCTGAAGCTACGGATGCGGAAGTCGATGAAGCCAGTCAGATGGATTGGGGTTCAGAAGGTGTTTTTCAAACTGCTGTATGTTTTATTCTACCTCTTTTTCTATTTCCCCTTCGCTTCATATCCGCGAAACGTAGCTCTTTCTACCTCTCAGGGACGTACTAACAAACTCTTCAGCTCAAATCAAACCGATCCGGTCAAGCCTCTTCAGTCCTCGGTGCCGTACGCGCCCGTCATAATGAACTTCAACGCATCGAAGCTACACTCACTGATCTCGCAGCCATGTTCGCCGATATGGCACAAATAGTTGAAGCTCAAGATCCTGTCGTCGAACATACGGAACAAAATGCCATGAAAACCGCCGAAGATGTCGATAGGGGAAATACGGAAATTGACAAGGCGAATGAACATGCCAGACGTAGAAATAGACTAAAGTGGTGGTGTTTGTTGGTTACAGTTATTATCATCCTGGCTATTGCCTTGGGAGTGGGATTGGGTGTTGGATTGGCGGTTAAGAAATGAAATGAAGGGGATGATGTGAATGTCGTGGTGCCGTGGAAGATCAGGGTGGTTGAGTGGCTTCAACGAATGATGCGGTTCTTACAGACCACAGAATCAAAGGTTGGGAATGGACGCAAGGGATCTTGTATGTTGTATATTGCCTGGGATATCACTCTTCTTATTTCTTTTTTCTTTTTGCGACGAGCTCTTTTCTTTCTCTTTACTTTTCTTTCTTTCTACGAATAACCTGGGATTTTTCAATGCACGCTGGGATGGATGAATTACATGTCATGTTATGCAAAAAGCTTGGGTGCTACACACTTTAATATTATGAGGGATGGATGGGGGTGGGGGGATTGATGATTATGATGGGAAGGGGGAGGGGGAGGGATAATGAGAGGAGGAGCTGGTGGGTGGGTGGCCTTTTAATAAATCATAGCTGGCGGGCGGGATACTGAAAGAATGACTGCTAGGCAGAAAGTAATGAACAACCAAATAGCGAATGCTCTTGGGATATTTATTGTATGTGATGGTGATGGTGATGGCCTTGAAAGAGAAGCTTGCCCTTTTCTCTTAGATGGTGGTGATCTTGGCCTTGTGATGGGTTATATTTCTAAAGATGGTATGATAATTAGATGAAGTATGAGAAGAGATGAATAACTGGAAAAAGAGGGAGAGACTGAGCAAACTCCATCCAACCAACTCTTTACGTATACGTACACTGCACCGGAACAAGGGGTGAGTTTTAATGATCGCTCCCTTGTAAAATGAATATAATTTATACACGAATAAGAATGGGAAGAGGAACGTGATATTTACAATATATCAAGAAAACCATTGACCCTTTGAAATAAAGTGCTATTTGCCTTTCCCCAACTCCGAATGTGACTGTAAAATACATGATAAATGTTTCTTTCGCTACCTCCTTCGCCTCTTGAGCTCTCGCGCTGTTTTCATCTGCTTGTCTCCAGATTCATCGGCCCCATTTCCCATGGTCTTTCGCCTCTATGCTGGGTACTGATGCAATCACCTTCTCGCCCAATCTTTTTTTGTTTCTTTCTCTTCTTCCCAGCTGCTAAACTTCCCATTTAATCTTCGTTATACTTCCCACTATCCAACATACCCTTTCCCCTTCCACCCCCACTCCTTCGTCCCCAAACTCTCAATCCCCATTCTGTAATCGTGAATCCCCAATGTCCTGCTACCAACACTCCACTGATTATATTAACAACCTTTACCACGAATCTCAAAAATCCATCTCTACTCTCCTCCACTGAGAGCAAAAGGGGTTCAATATCATATTTGAAGAAAATTCCGGGAACAGAGCGTTCGCCGACAACATGTTCTTGTGATGTAACGGCATATTGATTTGTTCGTAGCATAGTGGGGGATGAGGAGGGGGAAAAGGTGGAGGGCGAGACGGTATACAGCGTTGGGACGATGGAAAGGAAGTATTGGTATTTGTGGAAGTGGTTTGGAGTGCCGGAGATGGTACGGTCGAGTGGGTTGAGGAGGGAAGGATAGAAAGGACCGAAGGAAAGTTCGTTGATTATGTGGGAGAAGTTGAATGCTATTTCCTTTCGTTAGTAGTGCCCGAAAAAGTATTAAAATCATTCATATTCAGTAAAAGGAGAAGAGTAGAAACAGGGGGAAAAGACAAACCAGTATGTTCCAAATGCTGTCCAAACTCCGGATATCCATGTCCTCTCGCAGTGATATGGAAATCCCCCTGGACCTTATTAACCTCCAAACTGCCAAATACCCTACAACTATCTCCGCCCGAGGGTCCTCCCCTAAGCCTCGGCGTCTTTGCAAATTTAGCCCTCTTCTTCCCCCCAAGTATAACAATATCATGAACGTGTTCCTGTCCAAACCCCTCTTCATGATATTCTTCCCCAGTAACCACTCTCCCATGCTCATCCTTTCCTAATTGATGAACCCCCTTTGCATCAACCCATTGTTGCCAATTCGTCGGGTCCTCTTTGAGCATAATACCAGCGAGGATACGATCACCAGCAGCATCTTGTACGTTGAGATGTAGTTCGGAGCATTTCATTTTCACGACGATGTCTATGTTTACTTGGAGGGAGTGCCCGATCCCTTTCTCGACGACAAAGGTATGCGTTTCATTGCCGGTCCACCAGCGGCCGAATTCTGAGATAAGGAGGATTAAGGAGACGAACATCATGGCGACGGTCCATTTGCCGCCCCCAGAGGTTTGCGTTATGTATTGGGGTTTTGCTTTCGCTTTAGATTTGTTAGTCTGTCGTCTTCACCAGGTTATGCGCTTGGAAACAAGAGAGTGTATAAACAACATGGACCACCAAAGAGTGCTGGAAATAAATCCAGGCAGAGAGATCAAAAGGAGAAAATTGAATGGGAAACATACGAAAAGCATCAAAGGCCTTCACAATCCCCCCTTTCTCCCCAAACGAGCCCTCGTCCAATCCATGATCTGCAAATCCATTCATGTTCTCGGAGGTTCGTCGAGATCTCTCTCCCTCTGCGCATGTACAATGGTGCTCGTATATAAGAACTCCCTTCAAGCAACCTCCTCGGCAACTTTCACATGCGCAGCGATGCTATCGACTCGAGACGGCCAACCAAATCCCAATTCCAATGCAAAGAATGAGGTGGGAGAGGAAGGAAAAGAAAAGATAAATTCAAGAAGTGGAAGTAACAGCCATCAACGATTTCCCACGATTGCAGAGAAAGAATACTGGATTGAAAATAAAAACAGTTACGAAACCCCCGGTGGACGTGAATCTCCTCTCAACTCTACCGGCATGAGGATAATGCGCTCAGGCTTATAATTAGCAGTTGAAAGCTGTCCTTGATGGGATCCGGGGATGTGCCGAGCGGATCTGATTGGTCAATGGGGCTGGAGGGTGATTATGTAAGACCATGCATGGTACAAGGCTGATGCGTTGTGCATGAACGTGCGGTGGGTGCACGTGCTCCCAACAGTTAGTCGCTATCGATGCATGTGGATGGATGATTAGTAATACGAGGAGAGCGGAGGTTTTGGATGTTGGGTGGGATATCGACACGGTAGCAAATCACGAGTACATCCAAGATTATCAACAAGCAGCTATTTATTCATCACGGGTCACGGAATTCCATCATCAAGGCAAAGAAGTTTATGAACGAACGAGTTCGATTCGAATATGCTCAAAAGAAGAGAACTCAGAGCTGAAGTTTGAAAGAAAGACCCAATCAACAAACGCAAACCCATCAAGTTCAAGTCAACAACCCGCCATTCCCATGAATCAGCTTGGAGAGGAAAATTTGACGCATTTCCCAATGGACCATTCTTCCGGAGAAAGTAACCATGAAAGCAGAGTATGATGTAACGAAAAGGTAAGTGTTGACATGAATGAGGTTGGAACAATTTAGGCCGTAGCGATCTTCTGGAAACAAGAACATCCGGAACTGATATGGTGGGCAGCATTGGGTGCAAAATCGCATCCAGGATATCCAGTGGGCGCTATGGCTGTGGGAGCAACCGTTGTAGCTAGCAAACTGGAACAGAATCCTGAAGCGGTTGAATGTTGGAGGGCATGAAGGCAGTCACCTGCATGGCAAAAATGATCGAGAGGGCCCAAAACCGTTGTCGTGACGGTTATTAAAGTAGTAGATGTTGCTGTAATGACTGTTGTGATTTTGATGCCAGAAGGAGAAGATATCGAACTTGATCTGCTGCAGTGCTTAAATCGCAGGCATGGCATTGCGTTTTTGTCGTCTCTCACGTCTCTCTTCGAACGTACGCTTCTTCAAGCTAGAATTGAATGGAAACCTAGAGGATCTGATGAGCAAGAGATTTCTGAGAAGGAATTATAGATAAACTTACTCAACGTTTTTGCAATTCTGTGTATTTGGACACTTTTGATAAAGTGAGATTAGAGCACGTCCTCCACAAAATTCTGCACTATTGCCAGAGCAAGCCATCTCACACTGTCCAACAAGACCAGGGATTGGAGCTCCATTACCATGAATAGTATTGTCGCAAAAGCATTGAGAAGCATATTCTAGACCAGCGATACTAAAGCCATTGCTATTGCAGAAGTCGATACAGCTTTCAATCGTCATGCCTGTATTATTGGTAAAACTAGGACCTTGAAGGGTTCTAGGTCCAACAGCTTGATCGGTGCCACAACCAAGGTATGCGAAACCTTTGGTTTTAGTGACATCAGTATAAGGCCATATTGGAGCACCGATGGTGGTGGTAGCACCACACCCACTTTGTGGAACAGCATTTTGGGGGCCATTCGTAACTGCGTTACAACCAGGAAGTGCTGGCAAAACACCAGAGACTTGTTCATGAACTGCGACCGGAACTTTGCAACTGTTTACAAAATCATCGGTTTCGAGTTTGAATACAGGACACTTCTCAATGACTCCACTTGGATCAGTACATGTGTTGATAGCCTCTTGTAATGTTGGCACATCCCAACCGTTGATAAAGTCACCATGAAATCCGTAACCGGTAGGATCTCCCATAGACCAGACGAATGGTTGTGAATCACCATACCACTAGAAATTTGATTGTTAGTATGGAATGTAGTATGTAAGAAGATTGATCTTTCTTACCATATCGGCAAAGTCAGCAGTATTCCATTGAATCTCGTAGAAAATAGAAATGAAGCGCTTTGGGTGACTAGCAGGGCAATGTCCACTGTCTGTGAGACTAGGATAAACCGCATGGTTTACATATTTACTATTGGGAGAATCGTTGTTGATACCATCCCAGCATGATGGGAAAAAGATTTGTGATCTGAGCCCAAGAGGACATTTGTAGTTCGGGAATCCGTTCGTCTGAGGTTCGGTAGTACCGAGACATACATATGTAACGGCAGCTTGTTCCAAAGAGCTTGAGTTGAATGATCGAAGGAATGGATTGCCGGCGAGCATACGGAAGCCCGGTGGAAACGCCACAAGACCTTTTTCGAATTCAGGATCCAATGGGTCTGATCGTTGCCTAGCAGTTCAAGATTAGTATTCATACAAAGGAAGCTGAGGGGGAAACCTACAAGTAGTAAACTAGAACACCACCATTTTGGGTCACAGGGATGAAACTACCATTTTGAGCTCGGTAATACAAAGTTGGGGTCCAATAATTGGAGAGATCCTTTTTTGTTAGCTAGGTAATAAAGCTTTGAAACTTGTTTAGAGCTTACCTTTGTGACGGTACAAGACGAACAGGTTGATGCCTGTGTAGAGGCGTAGTCCATAGTAAATCCAAAACCGTTACCACCCATGATAGTATGGAGATGGCCAGAGACAGCACCTGGACTGACGATAGGATCAGCTCTCTCAACCACCACAGGACTCTTACATGGCAGACGCCAGAATGCAAGGGTGGGGTTGGTGAAGAATGTCAAAAGGCACAAGGCCAATTGAAGCAAGGTATTTGTTTGCATATTGAACGATTCAGATCGACAATCAGAGACGAATGTAACGGTTTTATCTAAAGAGTGTGAAACCAGCTGATGATATCGAGAAGGATTTGAAGTTCTAAGAAGATCTGATTGAAAAGAAGTGTCACAGACACGAAGTTCTTGAAGAGTTTAGAATTCAAAATATAAACATCATGCAAACTTGAAGGGAGGTATAAATATAATATCGAAAGATTAACAATAATAACTACAATAAGAATCAGAATGAACAAATTCTCTGTGGGACTAACCGAGCCAGTGACAAATCAAGAAAGGCAAATGAATCCAAAGAGATGGAAATATATTAATCTTAAGGAGATATGAACTATTTGGTGAATGATATAGGTCATTCCACCCCCTTGAATACTCTCTAAACAACAATACAACGTACAGCTCATCATATTGATTGGAAGCGGGGTTCACTTCTTCCAACCCCTTACTTTGTTGGTACACTCCACTCCCTTGGATACTCTCTAGACAAGATTATACAGTACAGCTCGTTATGTTGATTGGTATCGGGATTGATCAATTTGGGGGTGAAAGAAGTGAACCCCCTTGTTTCATTGTCACAATGGGGAGTGGAAGGAGTGTAGCCCTGATTGGTATAATCAAGTTCTCTAATGTAATCTTAAAAAGGGACCAACAAACAAACGCTATCATTATCAAACGTGAATCTTGGCTGAAGTTTGAGTTGGTGATTCTTTGCAACGAACCAATAGGAGCAAGGATATTTTCTTGAGAAAGGCTTCCAAAACTTATGATCTGTTCAGGTGGTGCAAACTGACAGATCTAGACGAATCTATCAGATCCCAGAATAGGATTATGCATCAATCCTTCCTCTGTTGGGATGTGGACGTTGTTGGTTTGGTCTTTTCGAATTTTGACGAGTAGAAATTAGATTCCACTGTGGGTATCCGAAGTGCAGTACATCAAAACGAGCGGCTGGATATCACTTGACATCTTCTTGACACTTATCGGATTTTTCTTGGATATCAGAGCGGAATTCTAGAGGAATCCCTGGGAATCTGGTACCCTATTAGAGAAGTTCAAGGCCTTGGATATGAACTGATGGCCAAGCAGTCGTATATCTTTCGGGCCTTTCTAGCTGCCAAAACCCCCCGTGATTGATCTTCATTGACCAGTTTTCAAGGTAGGTCCTTGGGTAGGACGGAATTAACTGCACAGTTTGGAAGTTTGGAAGTTTGGAAGTTCCTCCTGCGCGTCGTGGAACCTCGATTCACGGGGTGATATTCTCTGGTCTGAATTCGGATGTATATGTATGTACTCGATACATCCCCCTCAATGCCGCCAAGAATGGTAAATTCAAGGTAGGAAGTCCCGGGCACCATGCATCAATCTTCGCCCCGGTTCCCTACTCCTGGCACATCATTGAGATCCGGACAGTCGGTAAATTGCTGCATGCACCACCACTCAGGATCACAGATTCTGCATGAGATAGATGGATCCTATACAGCCTTGTACGGCATTAAGATTGCTCCAAGCTTCCTCCTCGAGCAGCTATCCATCCGTACAGTCAGGAAGTCGTGTATGGGAGAGGTGTGACGTTCCATTAGAGTTGTGTGGGATATTGCATGTTGTACGGTGACCGTGGCCGTGGCCGTGGCCGTGGCCGTGACGGAGGATTGGTGTTGCACGAGCATTTCCCACCCGCGACGGTGCAACATAACCCTATCCATGAGTTTATCTCTCCCATGTATCAGATTCGCACATGTCAAGTCATCAAATCTTGTGATGTCGAAAGATTGTCGGCAGGTTAATGATTTGGACGTTACACGATCGGGGCGGGTTGAGTATCGAGAATCTCAAAAAGAAGCCAAGGTCTGGGGAAATGATCAAAAGGCATTTAACCGCCATGGGGATCATGCAGCTAAGGTAATACTACCGTAGCCGACCTTGGTGGCTCTGGTGGCTCTTTTTGATCGACTGTAACCATTCACGAAATCCTTTTCTTCGACGTCAAGGTTTCGGTCCGAATTGTAAAGAGAACCAGAATCGTCTGCTTCTTACAATTCTGGTACATGGAAGCCACCCGGGACCCAAGCTTATCAAAGGATTCAATATATGATATTGTCGACACGGCAAATCGGCATCCACCATACCGGATGTCTGTCTATACCCAATGTCTGGTTGTAACATGCTTCCACCGTGTGTAGTCGCTGGCTCATCGTGGCTGTCGATGTATTCCATCTATACACCATGCTTTCCGAATGTAACTCTAAAATGATCTTTTTCATCTATGTTTGATGCTATTTAAATGCAACTACATCTTATCCGGCCGCCTTCCTATCTGCGTCGCCTGACACTGAGCTGCAGCAACCTACTCCAATCTATCTTGGGTCCTCATGCTTGATATCTTGGTTTCTGCTATACAGATCCGAAAGTCACAGCAGCATGAGCATCTCCGCCAATTGGAAACGCGGGATTGAGGGATAAATGGCTTCTCCAAGAGGATCTTTACACCGTAGGAGGCTCAAAGGGTAGTGAGGGTCAGGCAGTAGGAATCCCCATACTCTACCCCAAATGCCTGGGATCATCATGTTGACAGAGAAGACGCATATACTACCCCATGGGGTACCCCAGGCGGATATCGCACTTGGCTGGAAGATCATGCATATATCACATTCTACCAAATTTGAAGCTATTGGTCTGCTACACGATCTTTCCAAAAGCATCGCACTACGTTGCCGAGTAATCTAGACGCTTTCGATGAGCAACTGACATACCAAAAGGGCCGAATATCCAACGAACAGTACGGTTCTTGGCGGGATCAAGCTCGAGAACCTTTTACCTTTGGTTTCTCTTACTTCATGCTTCAACTATATCTGCTGCCGCTTCTTGGTCCCAACCCAGACCTTAGCGGAACGTTATGGTGCAGAATGTTGCGGTGCATACCTTGGTTCAATATAAAGATGACATGTATCTAGAAGTGCGAGCAGTGCTAGCTGATCAGTGGTTGAGCGAGTGTATTGGAGTATTGATATATACAGACTTGGATGGAGAAATAAATGGCACTCCATCTCCGATTCTTGGGCATATTATGTAAGTGAACGAAAAGCTCCTTGTAGTCGTCGACGTGAACCGTTTTAACAACAATTTGTTGAGGTTTATGACCAGATAAATGTAATCTAATATCAATTCCAGATTGATTCGGATTTAATAAGCATTCAAATCTTCTTCTCCCAGCCAACCAAAATTTGAAAGAATGGCTAAACCACCAACTTCCCTCTCATACCTTCTCTTTCTCCTTTCCCCTTTCCCCTTTCCCCTTTCCCCTTTCCCCTTTTCCCTTTTCCCTTTTCAGGCCCTAGCTCTTAGCTTGAATAACTCATCCTCAGATAGCTCTGTGAACTCCCCGTCACAATAAGTGCAACTTCTAACCTCGAGTGGCTCTGCAGAATCTAAAATCCAAGACGTGAGCATGTTAATCTCTGATGTGAGATTACCACTTGCGAGCTTTCCAGCCTGTACTCATAAAATGAAGGGTGAAACTTGGGAGGGACATACGCGGGCCAACAATCCTTCTCATAAAGCTCCCATGAGTAACAAAAACCACCTCATCACCATCATCTCGCCCATCAAGTAGCTGGCCACACCGGCCCTTGACACCATCCTCGTTTAACGCTTTCCCTACATTGTAGCCAGGCTTCATGGAGCCCGGATTTATCTTCCCGGCATGCTCCGACGATCCGCCTTCCCCAAACGTCGCCTTCCAATCCTCATAATCTAGGCCCCTACCATTAGGCCGATCATCAAAATTCTGCACCTCCGGACATGCAGTCGCCAGCGAAGAACCATATGCAGTATGATTGAGAAGGGGAGCAAAGCAAATACAAGCTGTCTCGATCGTCCTCGTCAGAGGCGAGCAAAAGATGGCCTTGGGGTTGGGAATATAGGGAGGTGTTTGGTGGAGCGCAAAGTCCCGTGCGAAGTCTTGACAATCTTGCCTGCCGCGTTCGGAGAGCGCTGGGTCTCGTATCGTGGGGTCGGCCTTGCCCTTGATTTTATGGATGGCCTGGGGTGGATTAGTTAGACTTTACTGCTCTATTTGGAAAGGACGTCGATGAGGGCCGTTTACCTCGGCGTGATGCATTAAGTGCACGATGATGGTGCGATTATGTCCTCCCATGATGACGAGTCTTGTGATGATGGATATGACAAATGTTCAGGTTATGAGAAGACACACTCACGGAATACGAAGGCCTGCAACGCATATATATGTATACCCAGCCATACAGCCGTCCAAATCGATAGATTCCATGAGAATATTCGCCGTCTTTCACTTCGAGGCAAACTCAACTGAGTTTCAGAAGTCAAGAATATACTCAAAGAACGGCAGAGAAAAATAAGGAACATCAATCGTATGAGTTTGAAGGTAAAGCGTCGAATCTCTTGAATCTCCTGAATCTCATCACCCACAAGGAGCGCCCACACCCACAGAAAGACAACACAAGACAAAAAACAGAGGCGATGGCCTCCAAACCCCAATCTCCCACACTTCAAATCCCAACACCGACTTGAACAAGATGATTCACAGCCGATGCAAAAAACGCTGAAACCGCAAAGATTCAACGAGAACTAATGATGATACTGGGAAGTCAACAGACATGTTTTGCGTCTCCTACCCTTTCTTACATCCCCGTCGAAGCCAACTGCTACTAACAGCATGGATGGTTCGAGAATGTCTTTCCCATATCAACAATGGTGTTTTCCTGATGTTTTATAGTCCTTTTTGTGTCCATCCAATTCTCGAGTTTCGTATGCTCGTATATGTCTCACTCACTCTAGCGATGGTGGATCTAGAATGTTCATGTTGAAAACAAATTGAAGTTAAGAATGGAATCAAAATCGTCCACTGTCAAATCTCGGTCATTCTGTGACATGTTGTATCAAATAAAGCCTGTTGTAGATTTTTCTCGATTCATCTCTTTGAGCCGAGAAATTTTCTGCCTCGAATAACCGTTTCATTCTTCGTTCTTTGTTCTTCTTGTGTTGACTAACTAAGTGTTCGCTATCAGTTCAATATAGAATGACAAATGTTGTACGTTCTAAAGCATCTTAAGAAGTCATCGATACTCTATATCATTCCCTCTCACAGCCCATGATCTATCACCTGCGTCTCAAGTCCTCTCTCCACAACTCCCGGTCCAGCCATCTCCATCTCAAATTCAAGATCCGGTTGAATTTCTGCATACAGTGCATTCTTCTCACTCGCCATCTTAAAATTATACGCCGCCTCCTCGTCACTAATAACGTGTACACCCTTTTTCAACTCTCCATTCTCATCTCTGGTACCTCCAACCGCTGCTTCGACCTTTAATTGTATCTCACATCCTCTGTCTAGTAACGCGAATAGAAAGCCAGCTTCATCAACTGTAGATCCTGTACTTAATAACCCATGGTTGAGCAAAATCGCAACTTTATTGTGAGGGCCAAGAGCCCGAGCAATGTTGACACCTTCTTCAGAAGCAAAGACGATACCGCCATATGAAGCATAGACGGCAATACTGTTGTAGAGGTCACAGATATCTTGGTTGAGCATATCGAGTGGGCGACCAAATACAGACCTGAATCTTGTTAGTGGCAAGGTTTGGAAGCTTGTTAGATTCTGAAACGTACCATGCCCGTCCAGCATTTGTGTGTGCGTGACAAATGGCATGGACATCTGGACGCGCTTTATGAATTGCAGAATGAATATGAAATCCAGCAGCATTTGCTGGACGACTCTATTCATTTGTTAGTTACAACATCCCCTTCAATCAATGATATTCGTTCTCTAGAAGAGGAAGATGCAGACCTTATTTCCTCCAACAACCTTTCCAGTTTCCACATCTAAACATATCATATCACCAGCAGTCATCAGGCCAAAATGTCTACCAAGAGGATTCATCCAGATATATGTTTCAAATTCTGGGTCTCGGACTGAGATATGTCCAGCCATGCCTTCTGTAAAACCTCGACGAGAAAAATCGCGAAAGACAGCAGCCATATGAATGAGGATATGACGGCGATGAGCGGCGTGGGTTGGGAATGTTGGGATACCCGGGGGGCTGTTAGTAGATGAAGTGGAAAATGGGAAGAAAGCGAAACGAGAAGGGAAATATTTAGGAGGGGAGAGTGCATGACTTGACTTGGTGTGGAGAGAGGATTTATGGCTGCCAGAATGTATTCTGTATACCCAACTGTAGGCAAACAGGATCTAACTGCCCATAAGAATACTTTCATCTTGCACTTGTAAAGTAAGCTATCCACCTCTATCACTATGCAATGGGTATTACCTCAGCCCCCTCCATCTCCATCCTCCTTAAACCCCGTGAACCTCAAACTCTCATCTCAACAAAACAAAAAAGACTCAAATTCTGCGTCCACAACCCCAATTCCTCATTAATCAGTGGCAACCACCCAAAACATAAAAAAGACATCGTATCTCACCAGACATAACCACACCGCCATGACTAATAGCCTCCAACGGAGTTAAGTCCTCTCCACCATGAACGTGTTCGACCTTCTCATCTTTTGCTACCGGTACTTTCTCCTCCCCGGTTTTCTTTTGAATCGGAGGGATGGAGTCGGTTATTGCTGATGGTGCCATTTTATTCCTGTTGCTTTCCAATTTTGCCTTTGCCTTGTAGAAAGAGGACCAAATACTTTTGCGATGATAGATAGGTTAGTAGATGAAAGCTGATGGGTGATATTTGAAGTTAAAGGGTATATTTCTCTTGTCACAAACATAACCTCAATTCCGGACTCCAACACATATATATACCGGTGCCACTGTGCTCACGCAATTATGTATGCAGGAATCAACTCGGGGATCAAATCATCAACATTGAATAAGTGGATCGATATCAAGATAGCGATTGATCGACGGGTTCCAAACGGAGTTCCAATTGGCTCTCAACTTTCTCTTCCAGGACCGGTATCTGAGCTGTACTAAAGTTACAGTACAATAGTGGGATTGCCAAAGTTCGAATGGTGATAGGATGATGGTGATAAAGGGCATTGAAGGGGTATTGAAGATATTGATAATAGAGTAGAAAATTGTATGTAAGTTGATTGATAGATAAGCAACATCCGTACTGGTAGGTTACCCGAGATGCTTACTCATCAATTAGGGTCGGTTAATGCGGGGTAGATACCGATACTCGAGTAGAGTAGAGATACAAACACTCTCGGCAAGATAGGGATAAGGCTACATACAATACAGAACGCTTCAAAACGCTTCAACTTCACTACTCGTATCATTGTCGTTGCTACTCGTAGTCCCTCAACACATATAATAGGATATCATAGAACGCATCACATCATATCACAATCAAAATCAAACATATATCGTCAACAAAAGTACAGAATAAAGACCAAGTTTTTGAGGTATCAAGTATTAGATTAGATATGTCTAGCGGACATCTAACCTAGAGTTTGTACTTCCTATCCTCAACCCAAACGCCCATCCCAAAAATACCGACATGTCTATCCCAGAACACCCCTAATGAAATACCCAGCCAAAACGCCTCAATCCCCAGATACCTCTAACCCTAAAGGACCCTTTCCTTCAAACGCCTTCCTTCCCATGTACCCCATTCCCATTTAGCCCATCCCATATAACCTATTTCTATACACCACATCCCATGCACCATATCCTATACACCCCATCCCATGCACCATATCCTATATACCCCTTTCCATATACCCCATTCCATGCACCATATCCTATACACCCCATCCCATGCACCATATCCCATACACCCCATTCCATATACCCCATTCCCATTTAACCCATCCCATATAACCTATTCCTATACACCCCATCCCAAATACCCCATCCCATATAACCTATTCCTATACACCCCATCCCAAATACCC
>NGKF01000009.1:529124-574011 GCA_002162555.1 Monilinia aucupariae
CCCCCCTCTAATCTTTAGCCCCTGCAAGCATCATACCATCGTAAAGACAGTATAATACCCATATTCCGGGTATGAAAGATCCCAACCCATTACCCCTGCAAGGTGCCACAGGGAAAGCATAGCACCCCATATTCCGGGGATTAGCTGATTGGACGAGAGAGTGCGAACATCACCCCTCCCAACACCACACATCCCACCAGTCCATAGCCAAAGAAGATTCACCCCAAAGCCAGAACGACATATACCGATAATCCTGCACCATGATCCAAACGTGAAATAGCCAGTTCAGTTTGAGAGAGAAACTGAGCATTGTGGTTGTAAGATGATGAGATGATGAGACGATTATATGGATAAATCATCACAAATCGATTGTTCGAATTCAGAAATAGATATTGCGTATACGAGTAGTAAGTGTATCATGAGAAACCCGAAAGCAAGCTCAAGCTATCGAAGAAGAACATTGAGGCCGAGAGCCTGCCAAGATGTTGGGAGTTGAAGCTTGGTACACACATAAACATTTGAGTGATTTGTCGAATTTGGAGTATGTAAAGCATGGTGTGATTCGAAATTCCATAAGCAGGGAAGTAGACCTGAGATGGCAGAGCGACAGTGATGACAGTCGAATCTCTATATTGAACTCGAATCAGGATCCTTAGGAACCTTTCTCTCCCTCACCCACTTCATATAGATGACTATAAATGGGGCCCTTGATTGGACGATGAAATGAAGTTTACTAGCGTACGATGACATGGCTATAGTACGCCATGTTTGTGACTAGTATTTTGATTTCTAACATTGCTTCATAACTGCTCTTTCTCTCGCACTTTTGGAACTGGCAGGCCCCTCCTCAAATCTTTCTCCCTACCCCATCCCGCATTTCCTCACCACCCATTCTCTATCACTCATCGCCTCCCCAACATTAGAGAGGAGAAACAAGAAAGGAGGAAGGAGGAGAAAGGAAGGAGAAACGAGAAACGAGAAACCAAGAAAGAAGGACCAAAACTCAAATAGCAAACATTAAACATTAAAAATTAATGCCCCTAACTAAAGGGGACACTCAATAAGAAAGATCAAGACACCAAAAGCCAAACGCCAAAAAGGAAAAAAAAAGCAGCAACGACGACAGTAGCAAAGACAAAAAGCAAAAACATCCAACCACAAAGAGTCACCGAGAATGTTTTGTTTTTACTTTGCTATATTTTTTTGGTTAACTATATACCCATTTTTTTGCAATATTTTCCTCATCTTTTTTATACATGTTTTTGATGCCGCACAAATCGATCGATCGCATATTTTGAAGTGTTTTTTTCCCTTTTCGATCTTTGCAAAGATCTACTTTCCTTTTTCCTTTTTCTCTTCCTTGCGCCGAGGATAGCCATCCTAGATTCTCAGGCTGGGATAATCGGAGAGATATCTCTAAAGAAGTTCCCCGAGAGAAACCTCGAAAGAAGACTCTCCAACCCAATAACCCCACCCCACCTCATCATTCGAAGCAAAGCTTTCAGTTCACTATTAGAGATATTCGCATCTTGAAAGACACTCGTGAACCAACGATGAGAAGGACCATAACGCCCACAGATTCCCCCCACTCCCCCCCCCAAAAATGTCTCAAAAAACCCATGAAAATCCTCAGATGATCTGATCGTGAATCACTACACTTGCATCTAGAAGAAACCCCTAGATGCTCGCGGACCACTCCAGAGTCTTCAATCGTAGAGGAGAGATACCGTACTCGGTGTACTGGCACCTAGAAGACACTCGTACGAATTGGAACTCTAGAAAGAAGGACAACCCAAACACCAGCCATTTGGATCAGTTAACTTCAAATTTGACCTTTGATTGTTGAACTTAACCTTTTCCATAAACTCCACCCACCATTTGCTATTAACATTAAGATTGTAACATTAATATTAAAGTCTTGTATTAGAGTTGACCTGACTCAAAGAATGGAACACATCGGATAGGAAGTTCCTAGAGATGCTTGCGAATAGTAGTAGAATGTCCCAAACTCCGTTTCCTAAATACATTTTTTCAAAGAACTCCTAGCATCCCTCCGATAATGAACAAGAGGTGATTACAAAGCTGCGGCAACGGCAGCGACGATAGCGAGAGCGGCGACGCTGATTTTGTTGCTGGATGCTGCTCCTAGGAAGACCTTTGCTCCGGTGGTGGTTGAATTAGATGAAGTTGTACCTGATACAGTACCGTTATCGCTGGAACCAGTTCCTCCGCTATTGTTGGAGGTGGTCAAACCATTGCTGTTCGAAGCAGTTCCGTTGGTAGAAGAAGTGGTTCCTCCGTTTTTGTTGTTGGTGGTCAAACCATTGCTGCTCGAATCAGTTCCGTTGGTAGAAGAAGTGGTTCCTCCGTTTTTGTTGTTGGTGGTCAAACCATTGCTGCTCGAATCAGTTCCGTTGGTAGAAGAAGTAGTTCCTCCGTTTTTGTTGACGGTGGTTAAATCGTTGCTGCTCGAATCAGTTCCATTGGTAGAAGAAGTAGTTCCTCCGTTTTTGTTGTTGTTGTTGTTGTTGTTGTTGGAAGCGGTTACATTTTTGTACAATGGACTTCCCACATTGCTATATACAGCACCAGTTGATACAGCGGAGTGGGTGCTTGATGTGCCGTAGCTTTGAGCAGTTGCGGTTGTAGAAGCCTTGGTGCTTTTGCCATAAGATCCAGATCCAGTTGCAGAAGAGACAACAGCAGTGGACTTGTTAGCCGACCCGTAAAGGGTGTGAACGATCTTATAAGAGCTGACTATGGTAACGATTGATGAGCTGGTAATATGGGATCTGGTGGAAGAGGTTTGTTTTGAGACAACAACAGAAGCGGCAGTCTTAGTTGTGACAGTATTGGAAGTGCTGGATCGGGTGGATACAGTAACACGTGACTTTGCAGGGCATGCGGTTCGAGAAGGTCGAACTGCATATGCAGAAGGTGGCTTATCAACGTTGTTGATGATAGTGCAACCTTCCGGGCAAGCAGTGACAGTGTACCATCCTGCTGTTGTTACAGTGGTGGCCGGCTGGTTCAATTGGGTGACAATGGTTGGAGCTGGGAAATAAGTAGCGTAAGCATTGACGATTTGGGTAATGTATGTGCCATTCCCATCGCCTTGGTTAACGATGATACCATTGGCAATTGCGTTGCCTGCAAATGTTAGTTTATAACATAGCTTGGGGAATGCGCTGAATCTTGGAATCGGGTAAGGAAATTGAAGGGGCGGTTTCATACCTTGAGCATTGTTGAGGCTGATATCATTGTTGACAGCACCTTGGTTGAGACTTCCACCTACAGGGCCTTGGTTGAAATTTGCCTGGTTGGTGTTATCATTTCCAGTGTTGGCTTGGTTAAGCTGAGCATTATTGGTGGATTCACCACGTTCTGCAACCAGAGGGTCGGCGGCAGCGACAGCAGAGTATGCAAGAATTGCAGCTACTTGTACAAAGTCGAGCTTCATTTTGATTATGATTGGGGATGTTATAAGTGAAACAAGATGGAGACGTGTGTAGAAGGAGGATGGGGAGGAGAAACGGGGAAACTCGATCATTTTGTACGCCCTTAGCTTGGACCGAAAGTTAGTCTCTTTTAGTTATCTTCAGTAAATGCGTCATAGTCTTAATAAGACCCGAGGAATGTTGGAAATGGCGATTTTGATGATCAGAGGCACTATCAAAAAGTCTACAATGGTAGTTCATCCGCCGGTTCATATTAGCAGCTATCGATGGCTGAACTATAAATCTAAGCCAAGAATATTTGACAACCAGATTCTCAGCTTACGTAAAGATTCCAACAGCCACTAGCTTTAGTCGAGTATATTTTGATATCTAATATGCATACGTGAACAGCGATTGACAATTGCAATGTTGGCCCGTAACTAAAAGTAAAAGCTCATGACTGAAACTAAATGCACCAAGTCCGCGCTAACAAGAATCCGTCTGAAGCGGTCAAAGACACCGAGATGAGTATCCATGTAGGTGTGTGAGGAGGGCAATTAATCTATTTTGTGATCTATTTGGCGATCTGTGAAGCTGAGGCTATTGATCATACATACTTGTCATCTTCAGCATAACAAGACTCAGGGAATCCCAAAATGCATCATTTCCCAAGCCAGGCCCTGACCTTCCTTGGAAGACGGTCGATATGATTGCCCAATCATATCGATCAGATCCCTTTGGCTCTCAGTTTCAACGCACTAAAATGGGCAGAGAGGTGTGAGAGGAAGCGGACCATGATCTTAAAGCACTAGAGGCGGATTACTTTCAAGGAAACCCACTTGGCCCTGGAGAATCGAGATCGACTCTTCAATCGAATGCAACAGAGAAATACTGTGACCTCCAAGTACTATCAATGAATATCATAATCATGACTCCTGCCCTCCGCGGGCCCCCCCTTCTCATCCAACTTGTATTCGTAGATAGAAACGTATCTATATATATCTTCAAACTTCATGATTACTTTCATGCTTTTTCTCTTTTCCCCCTTCTCTCAATCCGTTTCATTTTCAAGACTGTGAATCCCGACTCTGACTCAGGAAAGCGACCCGAGTTGGAGATTCCATTTGGATCTAAATTCAATCCAGACTTCTCAACTCCCCCCGCCCCTACAGTCAAAGCCGCACCTCTATCCAAGGATCCAGCCTGATATAGGAACTCCGGGAATAGCACCAAGGTAGCACAAAACTCTCTTCCACAACCACCCGACTCAAGGAGCCTCAAAGTTAAGCCATTACCAACCGAAGACGTAATGTTAAGTAAAATTGTACGAGATAACACTTGAATGCGGAGTAGAATTCTGAATATTCTCCATAGCGTATCGAACTTGGGCGATAGACCGCTCAAACTTACTCACCCAACCTCCAGCCAAGTCAATCTCACGAATGTCAACTCCATAGAGTATCGTTCAGTAAAAATCAATAGCTAGAAATTGATCATGACATGCTATTTGCCAAGAAAGAACCCGTTATCAAACTCCCAACAACTTAAAAGTACCTACATGGGAAATAATCCGACCAATTGCCCCATTTAGCCCATCAGTAGTATCAACACCGAATGAGTAGTGTATATTAACGTAGATATTGAGGACGATGATTGGCGATGAGATGAAGCTTGGTTAAGAGGGGGGAGCGTTTAGAACTAGGAAGTTTTCTGTGGGTCTCTTGATGCATCAAGAGTCAAGTTTTGCAACGGTTTCTGGAGCTTGGGGAACTTGTCAATTTAGACTGTTTTTGGATATTTATTGTTCATCAAGGTGCGCTCACATGTGTTGATTGCTGAAGCGTTCGATTGGCCAGGAAAGGGATCTGATGGTATCGGAGTGGATCGGTATCCCTCGACGTGAAATGATCTGAGAACTTGTGGCGATTCAAAGATGTCGCTTATGGTGAAGAGTGAAGGGTGACAATTAGACCTAGAATGAACTTGGATTCGTTATTCTCCACAAGGCAACTCAGATTTGGTTCCCAAGAAACTGAATTCTGATGACTTCAAGAATTCCATTGGGCATAAGAATAGAAACACCAATGACGCTATTAAGAAAAAACACCGTCACCATCAAAAACCCAAGAATAAAGTCAAATCCATATTAGAACACTTTTTGAAAATAGCCAAGATTTGTAAGTGTACCTAAACTCCATCCCTATTTCTAGATACAGTTCTCCGGGGCCCGGGGTTTCTTTGGTGTTAACCAGTGTATTCTCATCGTCATCTGAAAGAAAAAAGTGAAAGCCTCAAGATATCGTACAAACGCCTAATTGTATGCAATGATGTACCCACATACTTGGGATCAATATCATCTGTAGCTTTCCTCTGGTGCTCCGGAGAATAGACCAACTCTAGTTCGATGACTCTAATGGGAAAAAGTATATCAATATTCTGATTCAAACTTCCTCGTCATTTTTGGGGGGTTGGGGGGACTTACATAGGGCAGTTTTGGTATCACAACTCCGAGAACAGCGAGAAAATTGATGATAAAATAAGTGAGGTCGTAATGGGTATAATGAGTGCTAATTAGGAACAAAACAATTGGTACACTCATGAGGAACTTCTTCGCAGGTGTATATTGAGCTCCATTATCAATTTGTTCCCACATGTTCAAATTATCGTAGGCTCCTGCGTTGAATTCAAACGGTACACCACGGACCCAATGAAACATGAGAAAAGAACCGAACATATATGATATATTTGTTAATGTCCAAGATGTCTCTTGGGAAACACCAGGAATTATATCAAAAAGAATCTTGAGGCATGCGATTAAAACCAGATGTATCGTCCAGGCACCTATTTCATGAAGTGATTAGTATGATGATAATCAGTGTAGTCCACGTCCATGTGGTAGAAATATCATGTTATCCATGTATGCTTCAACTCCGGACAATCCACCCCCAAGAATCTCTGACCTTTTGCATTAACCCAGTTGGCATTCAAATTTGGCAATGCTGCTTGATCGCTCATATGCTCAATCGTCTCCGGTGGCTCCTGATATAACAAACTGCTCGACCGCCTCCTTCTACCAACTTTATGATCGCTCATTGTTCGATATGGACCACTCGGACGAGGTGGCTTGGAACTCGCGTCGTAAGAGACGGTGCGAGGGAGGAGGAATGGGGACGACAGCTTGGCGGTAGTTGAGGAAGGAATTTTGAAGGTTGCGAACGCTCAAGGAGAGCGTCTTGATATTTAGATCGGGTTCAGACAATAGGTACAATAAGGATTGGTGGCGGCTGTTGCTCCTAGCTATCAACAAGATATCAGCGATGAGCTCGTTGTTTTGTGCGATTTGATTGATATATTCAGGCGACAAGTGAGCGATGGATGCAGATCTTCGAAAGGTAGGAGGTAAGTCTGAGATGAGAAACTTAGGGGCTTACTTTGTGAGGCAGTATAGATAACAAACACGAGAGGCCTTAGATAAAAGAATACAAGGATGATGGAGATTTGGGCGAACTGAATAGAGGAGAGGAGAATTATCAATAATCAGAATGTTCAACGTGAAAGCTGTAGATGTGAGAGGAGGCGTCAAAGGGAGAATGAAGGAGGATGAAGGAGTGGGTGGGTGGTGTTAGTAGATATAAGAAAAGAATATAAATGCGAACAGAGGCGGGGATATATATATTTATATATATATAGGGAGGATTTAAAGTAATTAATTTTATAGAATGTAAAATGGTAAAATGATAAAATGGTAAAATGGTAAATGGTGAAGAGGAGAGAGAATTGAGGAGAGAAGGCGAATTTGGATGAGGGGAGGGGGAATTTCGATGGTGATATTTGGGTATTGGTGTTGTTGTTCTGTTTTGAGAATTGGTTCTAGTCTATCTAGATCTAGGGAGGTAGGCAATTTTGGTAATTTTGGTAATTCTGGTAATTTTGGTAATTTCGTAATTTACCTATCTAGGTACAGTCGTTATTTCTATTGAATGGTTTGAGGTGAGTTGGGAAATGGGAAGAGCAAGAGGCCCAGAGGGCAGAGGGAAATAGGAAATGCTCGAGTAGGAAATAATATTAGAATATGGGTTCGGGGACCGGATCGGTTTACCTTTTTTCTATATATGGCTTTAAGCTTCAGACATCCGATCAAGGAGAATGAGAAAGGAGATAGATAATATACACGTATTATACTCAGTATTATGATTATATATACATGATTAAACTAGGGTCAATATTACAAATACTCCTCAACAATATATCCTTAATATATATTTAATCTAGGTTTGAAAGAAGAAAAGGTTAAATCATTCCAGAATGATTCTTAGAATCTTCTTCAAAAGGAGTTAATAAATGAATTCATTTTAAATATTAATACTTTTTTATATTTAGTCTCACCCGAAATTGATTGAAGCACGAGCCAATCAAAACTTAACAATTTCCCAGCAGAAGATTGTTTTATTTGCATTTGTTCGGAATTTTGATATTGCATCAAGTACAGATCATTCGCAAGCTCGGCGACAACGACTACTACCTACATATGAGACTTTGAGGAGATAAAGGTGGTTCCATTAACCGTACCAATACATGAAGCTATTCCAATTCTTCAAGACTTCTCTTTTGTTGCTCTGAGTTTATCTTGTTTATGTTTACAAAGACAATAATTCAACATCTCAGCTTCCACTAATTCTTCTAGGGCCTCCCGCGCGCAATAATACACATCCTACCTATACATACCCGAATTATCGTGGATGTTGCATCCTTTCGCATTGATCTCGTTTGGATTCTCCATCTGCCAAAGGAATATTATCAAAAATGGATCCACCTGCAGAAGATGTAGCCGATTCGCGATCAAGTGTGGTTGGAAGAAAACGCGCTTTACATACATACTCGGAGGGAGGTAGAGAAATTATATCAATTGATTCTTCTTCTGATGAATCTGCTAAGCAACCTCGAAAGAGAGCAAAGCAGCAGATCAAAGAGACACCCGCCATTGAACCTGTTAAAGCTGAAGTCGATCTCACATCTTCACCATTGCAAAAGGACCCAACAGAAGCTGCCAAGGCTGAAACAAATATTGGACAGCCAGTAGTATGGAATCAGGGTGTACAGAGTGGGCTACGAACATCTTTCCAAGGCAAGAAGCCGTCTTCATCTCAGAAACAATCAAAGCAAGGCACGAATAATGATGAGCAAGGCTCTTTCACTTCACAGAGTTCCAGGGCTAACCTCGAACGATCCCAAGATGCATTCAACAATAAGTCAATTCCAACGCGAAAGCAATTAGGCAAGCTACCGGAGAATGAGCTTTTGCTCGCCATGAAAGGATATACCCAGGAGGTTTCTACCATGATAGATCTTCATGGATGGCCAGTACCTAAAGGACTTGAACAGAACTGCATCAATTATATCGAAGATGGCTTGACATTTTACCCCACTCCAATCAGGAATGATCAGCCTGTAGGAACCTACTCTTTTAGCGGCCGTGACCTCAAATTGCAAGAACTTCTTGATGTAGAAGGCAAGCCCATCAAGTTTGAACATATCACTTATCCTGATATCATTCGTGGCATTCTGGCAAATAATGAATGGACGAAATCTACATTTGTAGACAGGCGTGCTAAAGCTGCCTTCAGAGCTTATTTGTCCTATTTCTACAACCACGTTCCGCAGAAAGAATCCTTTATCTCAACCCTTGTGGAGACAGCTCCTCCCTTGAAGGATATACTCAAAAATTCAAAAAACGCTCCTCTTTTAAGGGTCAACTCTGGGCCACGTTCAAAAGAAAGTGTTAAACCCAAATTAAACGAACCCGAAAAGTTTGAGAAGAGTGGCGAGATGAGCAGCCAGAAAGTTACCCAAGTTCCACAAGCTGCAGCTCACGTTATTGAGTCTAGATCAAGTACTGCTCCAGCAATTACTTTCAGCAAGTCTACAGCACCAACCTTGGCCCGTGCGGTTGATCATTATGGGACGAATGCTCAATCGGCACATGTCAATGATGGTTTAGTTGGAAAAGAGGCTCCCATTGAACAGAGCAATAGCGCTGTTTCCAATGTTACAACAGAATCTCAAGGCAAAAATAACAGGCAGGTTGCTCCAACCCAGGATGCAAACGTTATTGACCCGAGCGGGGATCGCAGGGTTCTCAATGGAGCTGATACAGTGCAAATGGATCATCGTTCGTCCGACTCTATAATTGGAGGAGGAATTGGAACACATTTCACCTCAGATGGTGGTTCTGCCATTGAGGTTGATGGTGGCCAGGACGTCGAGGCTTTGCACAAAACTGGCTCAAGCCAAGATCTAACTCTAGAAGATCGTACTGCAATTCTCAGGTATTTCCCAACCACTGATGGTGTCGTCCTTAAAACGTGCTTGATCTGTGGCTCTGGTGGACATGTACGAGCTGTATGTCCTGAGAACATGTGTACTTCTTGTGGCAGCAAAGGTGACCATCTGACTCCAGCTTGCCCCCAGACTATAGTCTGTGGTAAGTGTCGAGCAGTTGGTCATCAGACCTCTCACTGTCCTGAAAAGCTGCGTGTTGCCGAGGAAGATATGAAATGTATTACATGCCAATCTCCAAATCATCAAGAATCAAAATGTCATCTCATCTGGAGAAGTTTCTTTCCTGGCATCCATGAGATTAAAAAGGTTCAAGATATCTCGGCATGTTGCTACTTTTGTGGTCGCTCAGGTCACTTTGGTCCTGAATGTGGATTACATCATGGTAAACCTGCTTCTGGTGGAATTACTTGGTCAAAATCCAACATGGAGAAATATCTTGATGGTCCTTCTAGTAATGGTGCCATGTCTTTAGGAGGTAATGATCTCTCCATCCCGAATCGTGCAAAGAAAGGTTTTAGCATCAAAGGAAAGGCAAATGACCCCATCGAACTGGATGATAGCGATGATGAAGAGGCTTTCATCCATCCGAAAGTCAACATGGGTCCTAGAAATGGTCAGATTCAATTCTCCCAAGTTGGTGGAATGCAATCATCCAATCAAGAACCCTTCCAGTTTCAAGGTAATGTTCGTGGAAATCCAAACAATAGAGCATCTGCCGGGAACCGTGGAGGTCGTGGTAACAGTGGTGGTGGAGATAAAAAGAAGACAAAGCACAAACCTGCAAGTTCTCCTTCTAGAGGCGGAGGCAGGGGTCGTGGAAAAGCCTACCGCGGCCGTGGCGGAGGCGGAGGCAGACCTTCTCGGGGCAGAGGAGCTCCACGTGGTCGTCACTGATCTTCCTCGAAGCCGTTGCTTGAGTGTTCAATTTGGAATGTGTTTACATGTGCATGATGCTACTATGATGAAGCTTTATGCTGCATCATAATATCACATGTACATTGTAAACCATTTCAACACGACATCTGGCATCTTGTCTGCAAATGTCTTCGAAGCGGTATTTTATCCATTTTATCATTCTGGTCTCTCGTGCCGGAATTATATGATGAACGATTTGGTATCGTATATGATTTTCGAAAGCATGCATGCATCAATTAAGCATTGGGGATTTTGACTACAAAAGTCAGCACTTTAAAGAAGCTCACGCTGCATATGTGATAGGACATCTTTTTAAGCTTAATAACGAATGCTATATTCATGATGAAATGAATGAATTGGGCTTTACATTTGTGGTTTGTGGTTTGTGGGCTGGTGAGCTGGTGAGCTGATGATTTGAGATGAAAAATACGCTGAGAGATCAAAAATGATTGGTGGACAGATAAGAAGTGGAATTGTATGATTATGAATCTCTTGCACTCGTAGTAATGATATGATACCATGAGCCAACGACAATTATTATTCGTAAGAATAGACGCTTGATGACTTACTATGTTCCCAGGAGATATAGATAATCTCACCATTTAATGATTGGCACTAAGAAACCTTCCATTTGAATGTTTTGACTATCGTTTTCGAACTGGCTCTCAAGTGGCAGCTATGGTTTTCACATCACCCCTTTCTTCTCGCTATCTCATACTCGAATAGACGCATGATATCAGCACCTACTGCTATACTCCTCCTTCCTCCTGACAACAAGCATAAATCGTGATTTGGATGAGCTATTTTGGGGCCGGAGATATTCGAATTGGGTGGATGGTCTTGGGCAGGCAAAGGAGGGAAATAAGGTTATTCGGTTTGGAAATACTCAGTGCTAGGTGAGATTCTTGGGAGATCATGGTGGAGGAGCCACTCGTAGGTTTGGAGGAGTATATGGGAGGTTCGGTTTGATTCTGGATGGGGAAACAGGGTAAGAAACTCCACTCATCCGCTTTCCTGCGCCTTCGTCTCTCGTCTCTCGTCTCTCGTCTCTCGTCTCTCGTCTCTCGTCTCTCGTCTCTCGTCTCTCGCCTCTCGCCTCTCGCCTCCACAGAGAGTACAAGAACCAGTATGCGAAGATAAAGTAGAACCCCATCCCCCCCCGCCATTACCGTCTCATCTCGAGTCTCGACAAACCGAGCATCTCATTAAGCCCTATCAGGCGTGACCTTCTTCGTCTGAGTTACGGCCGAGCCATCAAACGGAATTTCCGATTGGGGAAATTTAACGAGGCCGATAATCTTGTTTCTTCATCTCTGCCTGTGCCCGTATTTCCCATCTCTATCCCCGCCTTGGGACGCAAACAAAACCTCGTGTGACCCGGTTAGATTCTAAACTTGCTGATATTGCTCGAGTGGACGGTGTACTCACTCCTCCCACCTGAGGGTTTCCGCGCAGCCCCGATCCAGACTCCCGCGAAGATTCTCCGGAAATTTCATTATATCAGACCATGTCGTGTGAGTGTACTGATTCTTACTCGGATACTTTTCTGATGCTGCGAGTGGCGAATCTATGGCCGTAGACTTCTGGTTGGAACGAATACGAATCTGGGATATGGAGGTTCTGTGACAGTTTCATGAACGTCGCGTGGTTCGACGCTTGGGATCGTGTAGAAACTCGCGTCAGTCCAAAAATCTAAATTGGATTGTACTATGGCCAATCTAGGGGTGATGTTCAAGCAAGGTTTTCGGTCGGGTGAATGGCCAGGCTGTATGTATCCAATCCCAAATCTTGTTTCTCCAACTGTTTGAGTTGATCTATTGTATTTATTATACTCGAGCATAACATTTTTCAACGGAGGATTATACGAGTAGTACCGATTCTTCAGCCAGGAATGGAAAGATATTCATCATGGGAGCGAATACCAAACTTCCGCGAGAGATAGGTACAACATTGATATTACTGAATCTACTCGTCTTAAAGGTACGTCTCAGCATTTTTTTATCTTCACAAATTCTCGAGTACTGTATCAATCTTCCTACCCAACTCATGAGAGTTATGAGGATGCAGGTCAAACAATCTCGAAGGGACTTTCAGAAGCCCGTGTATTGAAAACTGGATATCGAATTGTTTTCATGATACTAACATTTTAGTATATGTCAACTTGGCCACCTCTCCCTCATTATGAGTATTCTCTATGGCTTTGCCGTCTTGGAGATTGCTGCAAATCAGAAGCAATCTTCTCGTTGCACTTGTTCCGCCTTTGTTCCACCTTTGCATCTAAGATGAGATGTCTGGATAAACGCTAACTGCTGTTACAAATACAGATATCAATCTATGATGTTGAAAGGAGGAATTATTTATGGAGAGTCAAAATCGCGTCAAGATCGACTGCTTGGAGAATCGGGTGAGTTCAATGGTGGCATAGAGACGTGGATTGTGAAGTATGAGTGATCTGAGTTGGATCGGTATCACCGATTGGATGTGTCAGGTACCAACGGAGATTGGCACATATGCTCTTGGCAAAGCCACTTTTGCTTATAATATGCGTTTATGACAGTCAGAGGTGTCAGAGTTGTCATGTTGAAACAAAACTCTTGCTGGTAGACTCTCTTGTTTCATCCTGGGTAAGATAGATACCGATGAATGGGTGATATCATTGCGCGTTGCTAATTCGGTATTTTGAATGGACGGGATTGAAAAGAAGTAAATAATTGGCGTTTCTTCATCCAAAACGCAAGCTCAACCCAGACATCTTGCAAGAACAGGTATCTATGTTCTATCCAGGCTCTGTCCTCATAAGTATAGCATATAGCCAAGATATAACCTTCAGCGGGGATTGGCATGAGAATTTCTCCTCCATCGGCAAACCTGGAGACAAGCCTGGAGAGTGTTTTGGAGGTAAGTTATAAAGAGGCGTGAGATTTGGGGCCAAAGGATGAGCAAAATATGAAAATCGTCAAACCCCGTCACATCGTTACCGAGGTGACTGATGTGTCAGGGCGAAGGTACAGCTGGATGAGGCAGTCCGCCACGATCATTTGTGATTCGTGCGATTGGTGAAGTCAAGTGTGGCTTCTCTTTTTGCTTCAAGTTTTCCTGATGATTCCTTGCTATTTCGCGTCAGAGATCTCCATGGCCGAGTGGCTTTGGTGGAGAAACGAAAAGCAAGGAGCGGACCGATTGAAGCTGAAATGCACTTGCTGATAAAGGATCTTACAAAGATTCTATGTAATTATCAAATCCTACATGATGCAGGTGAACATATGACATGCAGAAGAACCTTTCATTGTGTCATCGAGGATGAAGATGGAGATCTCAGCAAAAGGATGTATCTGTGAGGGCGGGGGATAAATCAAGCCAAGAGGCATGGGGTGAAGGGTTGGCCAATGAGAAAACAAGCACCGTGGCGATATCTCTCTTATTCGTCGACTAGACAAAAATCCTTGATGACGGTCAAGAAGGATGAGGAAGTACAAAATGTATAATAATCCAATAGGGAACCAACCGAGGGAGCATCCATAGTGTTGAATACCTACCTAGATACTCGTAGACAGGTAGAGTTGCAATCATGAGCCTTTTGAACTTGCTTGACCTGTGGAAATCTGTCAGACTGATCAGAAATGACACAGTCTTTCATCGGAAAACCTCGTCGGTACTTTTACGACGGAGGATTGAGGGTTTCGATGGATATATATGTATATATGTGTTTTTGATTGTGTGTTATGTCGAAGAGAGAGGGTGAGGGTGGAGGTGAAGGTGGAGGTGAAGATCTTCTGTATATAACCCTAGTCTCTCGGCTCTTTGAGGTTGTAAGGTTATAAGGTTATTTATCATAAGGTTACAAGGTGAGAATAGAATCCCTTTCCGCCTCAGGTGTAAACAACACGAGCCTGGCGCGAATAAATGCCTGATTGTAACATCTGCGGATATATTCAACGGGGACCTTGCAATCCGGTCACATCAACACGGTGAGCTGGTGAGCTGGTGAGCCAACCGAAAAACACCAAGAAGTTCAACGCTTCTCCCTTAGGATCTTCGAATGAGGCCGCGCTGTGCACCCAAGCAAAACGAAGCCACTCTTCGACCCCCGCGGCAAAGCCTCACAGGGCTGCATAGATGTGACGCCAATGTCAGAATATCCGTTACACCCATGGCCAGGAACCCTCTTCACCGACCAAGATAAGCATCGCTTAGTATCGAGAGACTATCTCGACCCTATTGCGGTCCCCGAACATTCAATCCATGGAAGATTTGGCCCCCCGCCGAGGACATGAGATGTCGGTGTACAGGGGGATGCTGATTTCCTTTGAGCATGTCGTATAGAACTGACGAAGATGAGATTTGTATTTTCCTTTGTGAACAAGTAAGGTTAAGTATGTGTGTTGCATGGTTGATCTGATGAGTGTAGATTGGCCTCGTCTCATATTTCTATGGCTTCGCGTGGATGTTGTATCTTGACACTCTTTTAATATATTTTTCGTTCTGTTCTATTCTACGATTCTGGTTGGAAGGCAAGATTGGGCGCTCGAATGCGAGTAGCAATGCTGTCAACGGTTTCTCCTACTATGTTCACACCAGCTCAAGCGCAACGCTGCATGGAGTACATGCAGTCTCTGCGCACCAATATTCAACCCACATCAATCTTTATGAAATGTATGAGTGGACTGATCAAAAAGTTGAAGACAAGCAAAAGGGGGTTTGGGAGCGCGTGAGTCTCTTCTCTTCCTTCAACCTGCCCTCCTTTCGTTTTTCGTGTTACGATTGCCCTTCTCTCTACTTCCATCCCCCTCTGAAAGTCTTTCTCAATTGCATGTAGAGGCTAAGGTATTGAAAACTCCAGTGAGGAGAGCAATATCTCTCTTCGTCGGGCATCACTGCAGTCTTTCCATGATAGTTAGCATGGATTAGCTTTGCGAGGGACATCCCGCGCTAACAGCTTCAATTGCATGAGTCTTTAAATCCTTCTACTGGCTTGGATGGGAATGATAATGCTTTCCATTTCTTAATGAAATGGTTTATAGGTGATGCTAGTGGTGAATAAAGCCTGATTATGATGAAGTCTACAGAAAACACGCCAAGGTCTTTGTTACCACATGAACCAGAGATTGGATAGCTCGATTATTCAAAATGCGGGAGGTTCTCTTATATTTGTTGCTCTCTATCAGTGCTATTTATTCTTGATCGCCTTGATTATTAGACTTGAGCCAATGGAGCCCAGCCAAACTGTCTTTCAGATTCCACGCCAGCCTCACTTTCGCCCTGAAATAGACCTTGGTCGTCGTGCACGTCTATTCGGTGTTGGATGGTATCTTGAGTGGCCAGGAGGCCAACGCCCTCTTAATTCGACATGGCCATGGTCTGGAGTCAAGCTCTCAATCTTGGTATTGTGGGGTGTGTGTTGGATGTTTTATATGCGAATCGAGTGCTGGCAACGGGCAGAACCGTTCGCGTTGCGTAATCATAGCCTCCCGCAATCATTATTGCGCAAGGCCCCAGGCCCGTCATTCTCTCATCCGTCTTCAAGAGCGACGAATTATCTACCACTCGGTAAGCAGCATGAATTTCCTAAATGTTTGACTGATCAAAGATGGCTGGTTGTTGCCGGCGTGTATGATTCCCCCTTCCAACCAGGAAGCCATCAGCCTAGGAAGTTCGAATGATAATCTGGAACCACTGGCGACCCTTTCGAGCCAACATAAACCAACCCCAGGGCAAACTACACTCTGCCCACCTGTACTTGGCTGAAATGATTCTTAATGTGTACGGCGGCTCTATTTAAAATATCTCCTGCAGATTCTTGGTACTCGCGGGGTTTGCATGCGTTGATTGTTACCAGATAGATAGGTCCACCAGGTCTTATTGCTTGCTCACTATTATCCACCGTGGGCAATTGATCTTCTCCAGCAGATATTCACGAGGTATTGTTGACGCAACAACTTCTCCAAGGCTAGGTTGGTGTGGTTATCATCACTACTCTACTCGAAGGTGTTGGAGAGATAAGGATCTTTTCCATATCGGTTACTGCAACCTACCATCCATCTACAACGAGGCCGTGGTAGGGACAAGAGCATCCATCCACATGCACCAAGATCATCAACAAGAATTCGGTTTTCTTTCGGTCCATGAAAAGCTTCAATACAATTAATTCAATGCACTTCAATCCAGTCCAGTCCAACCCAAAGCCAGAGGATTCTAGACTCGAATCTCATTCCTTTCATTTCTTCTTTTTTTCTCTTTTTCTTACCACGGTCACCAAGGCTTGATTTGTGGTTGTAATGAAAATTCTGTCTTCTGACAATATATACATTTTTTCCAGATCGACAAACAGTCATCAAACAAGAAGCATATGGCGACAATCTACTTATCTTGGATCAATACCAGGGCAACCACCTACAACGCCCGAACAACTCCAACTGGCCTTCGACATCTGATACAATTGAACAGCACAAGTGCGAGTTCAAGCACAAGGATCTGCAACCACAGCATTATCAACCAAGGAGCATTTCAGCCAATCCCAAAGTCGAATCAGCTTCAATACAATAATCGAGCATACGCACAGGCAGCTGCGCCGAGAACACAACAAAGTGAGTCACGATTGAAAGACTGGTCTGGGACGAATTGCACACATCCGGCCTCGTCTACATCCTTGTATCATGACATGTGACTGATGAATATCTCTTCTAATTTCTACATGCGGTGCTTTTAGCTATGTCAGATATATCGGAGAGTCAGGATATACTCATACGCCAGATACAATCACAGTCGCCTGCTCCCTCTCAAGGCTCCCACAGACGTGAAGAAGGAATAGGCGACGACCTTGCGAGTAGCAACAGCAATACTACGAGTCACATCAACAAACTCCTAGCCTTACCTGCAGTCTCAAATCGCCAGCCAGATATAACAAGCGTTGGTCCCCCGGATGGAGCTGAAGGAAGCGAATGCAAGAAGAATGACCATGTTTGTGTTCATGTTCGTGAAGAGAATAATGGAGGTGGTGCAGAAGAAGATGTATTATTACTAAGCGTGGCTGGTAACCTTACGAATAAGTCCAACCTTACTTCGCCACATCACTTTAGCGCACAAGGCAAACCCCAATTTGAAGCCGCCTCTCAAGTTCAAGGATATCAGCAATTGCATGATCGAGAATCCAATAATCAACCTCCAAGCGACCCAGCCGGACTGTACGAACGTGGCGACCAAATCCCTTACGAGTATCCGCCAGCTATACATTCACCCCCTAGTCGCGATAATCCATTTTTTATCGAGAACTATCATCGAGGCCCGGGTCCAAACTTCTTCCAAAATTACGATCCTGCCCGTTCAAGCAACAACATGAGTTTAAGCTACGAGTCCAGAGCATTTATGCCCGATACACAATACCCCATGCAAATGGCGCACGAAACTCAAGAACAAGATGAGTTCAAACCACACGATGAACCTCATTATCCAAGCCCTCCGCCTCCGATGTCCGAGAATCCCTATACGGCACAACCTATGACGGAAACTCCAGAACACCAAGTCTTGGAGCTACCAGAATTACCTAAAGATGAGGAGGAAGCGCCATCACCCGGAAGATCAAAGCCAGTACCAAAGCCTGATAGAGAGGTTACAAAGGATGCAAATGGAAGATTCTACTGCACTTGGCCCGGATGTACCGAAGAGATCAAAGATTTTAATAGAAAATGCGAGTGGAGGTAAGCACCAATTTCATGCCTTGATTAGTAATATTATTGATATCCTCTAGCAAACATATGGACAAACACGATCGGCCTTATAGATGTAAAGAAACGGGTTGCGAAAAGCTTCCTGGATTTACATACTCTGGAGGGCTCCTACGTCACGAAAGAGAAGTTCATGGAAAACACGGTGGCCCAAAAAAACAACTTAATTGCCCTCATCCCAACTGTAAACGACACACTGGAAAAGGATTTTCTCGGCAAGAAAATTTAAACGAACATTTACGACGCGTGCATACAGATGGAGTAATGTCGCAAATAACAATGGAGGAAACAGAAGAAGATGCCGGCCAAGCAGCTATAGCTGGTATCAAAAGGAAACGCGGAAACAGCAAGGAAGAAATAAACGAACTTGAGGCTCTCCGCGAGGAAAACAAGAAAATAAAGGCGGAAAATGATGAGCTGAAGAGAAATTCACAAGCTCAACAAGCTCAAACGGCAGAAGTTATGCGCCAGCTGGTTGAACTGCAAAATCTGGCTACCTTGCAACATCCGAGGATGAATGCTCCACAGGCTAATATGTAAGCGCCCGAGAGGGATAGGATGGATTGATATGAGGAGATGATAGATGTCTTTTTTTTGATATGCACGGAAATAATTCTCCTTCTTCTCTTGAGGTTTAGGTGCTCGCATGGCTGGGAAGGGGCATTTGAGGGGAGTTTAATGGATGCATGCAATCATGGCACTTATTCTGGCGTCTTTATGAAATTCGTTTTCTGGTGAAGATGAGACGACATGATTTTCTTTGATTCCAACTACCTACTTATTTGATCGGTAGATCTTGGCTTGGATTCGTCGACACAGCGCTTTATGTTATATAAAATATGATTGTATTACTACTACTACTACTACTACTACTACTACTACTACTACACTTTTACTGCCACTGCAGGAGCACAACCGGAGCAAAAATACCATTTATAGATGAGAGATTATGGATCGATTGTCTGTTCCCTCGATTGCTGTAACTTGGACTACCATCATGAATACCCCCCGTCTCCCCCCCCCCTTTTTTTAAACGAAAACTTGAGAAACTCGAGAGAGCCTGAGGTTCTGAGATTGTACAGGTATGCAAAGTGGGTGACGAGAGTGAAATTGATGTCTGAATGTTCAGGTTTGTTGTTTTTTTTTTTTAAAAAAAAGTTACATACAGTACTAATCGAGTACAGTACTCGAATGGTAGAGTGGTGGTACTCGATTAGTCATTAAAAGAAGAAAAACCGTTTTCTTATCTAAAACTTTTGATATCCCACTTTATGAAGTGAAGTGAAGTGAAGTGAAATACGGTAGGATACGATAAGATAAGATAAGATGAAAACTTTAATATTTGAAGTTTTTCAGCCACAGTTGTGTGATTTTTTGAGATACTGGGGTTGAGAGAGATATTCTTAATTCTTAAATCGTATTATTGTTGGAATTTGATACTGATACTTTTACTTGATACTTCAACTTAGATTTGGGTGGAGTTATTTATAACGAGTGGAGCTTTGGTTGGACACTCATTTTGTGTGTAGAGTATACGAGTATATATGCCCTTTCGAGTGTGCGGCCGCACGAGATATTGTAGTGTGGTGTGGTGTAGTGTAGTGTAGCGTAGCTAGTTTGGAGTCCTACTCGAGTTGTATTGCTCTACTCTACATCGCTAAATACTCGAGTACTTGTACTGGATTGATGTTCTTTATATTTCGAGGTGTGGGTATACTCGAATATATATATATACCTACTAGTACTCGTAGTAGGGATAATTATCATCTTCTTTTACTTATTCATCATACTTGTTTGTACTCGGCCTATATATATATATATATATATATATATAGCTCGAACAAATAATACATGGATGGATATCAGTTATATCAGTACTCGTAGTCATTTCCATAACAATATTCGCAGCCCAAACGCCAAACCCAACCTACATGTAATTTCCATATCGTCCAAATCCGCGCGGCCCATATCCCACCTCCCATTTCATCTCCATACTTTCCCCCCCAAGTTGACCCCTCTACTCCATCTCCATAGCCATCAACCACTCCTCACTCACCCTCATAAACTTAGCCACGAACGCTTCCAAATGAAAAATCACCTTCGTACCCGTCTTACATCTGTGTTCATAAAACGCAGCCCACTTCACAATGTCACTCTTCAAGGCATCGTCAACCAACGGCATAAGTTTCCACGTTAAGGTTTTGAGAATCGTTGTGGCGGGGATACAATGCGTGAGGAGATCGTAGAGCTGGGCGCGGATCTTGAGGATTTGGGCGGGCGTGTGTTCAACGGTCATGCTGTGGGCGATGGTTGAAAGCAGTGCTTCCCAGTCTGGGGGTGGGATGGGGGTGCTGTCTGTGATGGTTTCGCTGGAGGATGTTAGTATACATCTGCCTTAAAAAAACAGGAAAGAGTACAATATGTGCAGAGGAAAAAAGAGGGCGGATAAAACATACTTCTGTGCATGCGCCGCCTCGTACATCAAAAGCGCTCTCCTTAAATTCCTTCCACTTTCCTTCGCAACCCTCTCCAAAAACCCTGAACTAACCCCCCACCCCTCCCTCTTCCCACTCTTCTGAAGTACCTTCACAATATCCCCCTCGGTCGGCGCTCCCACCCTAACCAACGACGTCCTACTCCTAATAGGGCCAATGATCCCCGACGTGCTATTGGCCACAAGAATCAACCTAACATTCCCACTATACTTCTCCATCGTCCTTCTCAATGCAGCCTGCGCATCCCTACTCAACCCATCCGCCTCATTGATAACCACCACCTTAAACCTCTGTTTAGCACTCTGATCCACCTGCTGCGTCTGCGCCACCTCCTTCAACAACTCCGAAATAACAACACGATCATAGTTTCCTACATCCGAAGGCGTGATTTCCAAATGATAAAGAGAAGATACGATGTTAAATTCGAGTTTTCGCGACGAAGACGAGAGTTGGAAGACGCGGGAATCGATCTTGATCTTTTCGACCGAGGGCCCGTAGAGTTCTTTGAGCGTGCATACGATGCGGGTTTTTTTGCCGGCGCCGGAGGGCCCGTAGAGGAGGAGGTGAGGGAAGTCGCCGGATTGTGCCTAGAGATGGGAAATTGGTGAGCATTTACTGTCATTGGACCAAAGTTGCATCATATATGAACTGAGTATGTATCGCGCATGAACGAGTGATCGGATCGTGTCCAAGTATATGCAGCGTGCCCAACCCATCCAGCAATTACAAGAAGGAAAAAGCAAAGCAACCCACCAAAGATCTCAAACGCTCCGAGAGATCATCATGATAGGTAAGTTGATCGAGGGAACGAGGACGATGTTTATCAACTATGAGCGCCATATTGGATCGAACCGAATTACCTGGGTCAATATTGCTGTGATTGTTGAAGATTGAGATTGAAATTCTGGTTCAACACGTTTTGAAAATGATTTGAAAACGTTCTGGAGACGCGATCAAATTATTGTATCAACGCGTTCGCGTAAAGCCGTTTTGCGGGGAACCACGTGAAGATTTGGAAACTCGCGGGGGCTAACCAGTAGCTCAACTGGGGAGTAGAAAAGGATGGAGCATATTGGGAATTTCACTTTATGTTTATTGTACTCGACAATTTGGAAGCAGCACGAGTTGATTATCTTTGTATCGTATCTCAAAGATATATGATGTATAAAGATCCATAATTTCATCCAGCTCACTCATCTGCCGGCGGTGATAGATAATTCTACTCTACGCACGCCTTCTGTAAACCCATCATCTATTTTCATGTAACATGCTCTAATCTAAAAACGCCGACGCTCAAGCACAACTCGTGAGGTATCTATCCCTTAAGAAAAAAAAATAACGAGATTATAAAACAGCCGGCGCCTTTCTCATCTTACACAGACCTCCCGTTGGGTCTCAATCACAAAATAAACTCCTCATCCAACCAGTGCTTCAACACAATTCTTCCCTCATCGAAACTCGGTTTGTCAACCCTAACGATAATAGCTGCATGGCTATGCCTGACCTTATGAATGAATACTGGATACTTTCGCCAACCTACCTTGTCCAACGCTTCTATCATTTTGAATTGATATGGTGCCAATGCCAAGGTAGGAGCTATTGCATCGGATTTCTCTGGATCAACGATATCGCTATGGAAGGATTTAGCTCGCTCTCTAACTAAAGGAGAGGAAGCGGATGCCTCTTCTGAATCCGAATCTGAGGGCGTGTTGAGGTATTCGTTACTTTGGGTAGCATTGAGATTCTCATAGACATCCTCGACCGCTTCACGCATACCATTTATGAGAAGAGGGAATCGATAATCTTTGGGTTGAATTCCGGCTAGACCTTGTTCGTGAAGACGAATACGTTTGTTGCTGCGAACACTCTGGACAGCAGAGTTTAAGAGAAATGCGACGACACCGAATGGGATAAATATGACCATTGCAGCAATCAAGGGAAGATTTCCCAAGGTCTTTTGTGCCCTGGCCGTGAACCCCTGGCTGGCATTTATATCGGCTTCGTCTAAAGAAGAAACCGGATTGCGTCTGTCTAGAACAACGTTCTCGTAACCCTTGACATAGTTTATCTTGACCTTATCCGGGTTTGTAAAAGGATCGGTGCTTACAATTCCAGTGGTGTAGTAAACTGCGCTTCGATCATTGATAATGTTCGCATACAAGGTCCTCCTCTCGAATTTGGCAAGTCCTTTGAGAAAGATTGATTCTGGATCTGCGAGGATCTCAAGTAATGGCCTCCCGGTATCTCTAAACTTGTCTATCGTAAATAGCTGTCGACCAGAAGCCGATAGAGTCCGTGCTCCCAAAACGTTCCATACATGATTGAGAGTTCCTTTGAGAGGTGTGCGTACTCCAAGATGAGGACTGGCAAAGGTCGTAATATTCTATAATCTGGTTAGGATTATGCAGAATAACTTCGCATATTTAGTAGACAAACATACCACTGGTTTGATCTTATCGAAGAACCCCTTGCTATCAAGTAAGCCAACAGAGTAACGGGCCACGAGGCCACCTAAAGAATACCCAACGATAGAGAATCTAGTGATGACTTGTCCCTCTCTAGCGAGTTTCTCGACCTCTTCCTCTATCTCTGCGGTTACTCGCTCGCCACCTAACTCAATCCCATCGTATGTAAAGCTACCGCTGTTACGTTTTGCCACCAGGATATGGAGGCGATCTTCAGGGTGTTTCGCTCGCAGAGATTTCGCTACTGATTCCAAATGGACTGGATTGCCCCAAAGTCTATTCTGTTCAGTATATAAACATTCGCGCGGAGAGGAAGAACACACTCACCCATGAACAAGCACGCAGAGATGCTGTGCATCACGGCTGCTACCGGTATAATCCATAACTTCGTTACTAAAGAAGGCGCGGTCCACAGAAGAGAAGGAAAAAGGTAACAATGCGACGGTGAGGGTGTGAAATGTTAATGGTAAGAAAGTGTCTTCTTGATACACTTCCCGACCACTAACAAATAATAAGTCGTTTGACTCGATTCTATGATGCGGTCTTACAGGGATGGGATGAATTATGAATTGACCTTATGAATTGTGAATTATGAATTATGAATTATGAAATCTGCAGCATGGGATATGGATTTGCACAACCTGGAAGAGATAGAGATGAGAGTATCAAGATGGGTACGAAGCACTCAGAGAAAGGGATCACCGGGGATGAGACGATCAACTGGATTTGAACGAGATCAGGTGACTTAACCATCCACCTGCAATCGACAATCAATCAATCTTGGTCCTTCACGTGATATCTTCCACAAACTGCTTGAACTCCTCACTTCTATCACTTCCATCATTTTCATCAACTGCATCAACTTCATCAACAAAGCCAACCCAAGCTCTTGGATATATGATCAGAAATCCCCCTTCATATGAGCTTGATTCTTGGTCGAAGTTTACGCTCATTCATCATGAAAGAGCGCGTAAAGAGTGATATCTAGACTTTTATGTTCAACGAACATCAGCTTCACCAGTTTATATTTCCTCTGCGAATTTCTTCGACATGTTTACCACTAAGAGCTTTTTCTCGCAAATAAAATGCCCAAACCGGGACAAATGCTTGATACCAAGGTGCATATTCTCACATGATCATCTCGCCGTTCAAACATTACCACACGGAACATTACAGGTAAACACTACTCAACAAGCCGATGGAGATTATGAAGGTCAAGATGGACAACGAAAACGCCAAAGAATTGATTATGGCAAAAGAAGTACAACCCCAACCACTGAGCCACCGCCATCATTGGCAAGATTAACGCCGGCCATCACTGCACAGAAAGTGGTTGAGAACAAGCCCACTCCAATACAGCCATCAGTCGCTCGACGTGAGATTTCACCGCCACCATTGCGTCGCAAATCTCAAAATGCTCCATCTATACCAACTGCACCTGCCGGTCCTCACAAAGATACACCCCAAAAGCCAACGGCATCAGCCACTCCAAAACTCCAAAATGTGACTTCAACTCCAGTCAAAAATCCCGAGAAGAAGGAATCTCTCATGCCACGTGCACGTAAAACTGCACCGGCTCTTCATAATATCCGGCTCAAGCTTGTGCAAAATCTATATGACCAATTAAAACGGCTCAATTCTGAGCTATCTAAAGATGCAAACAATGAAGAAGAACTTGTGTTTTCAGATCAAGGATTGATCACAAGAGTTCTGGATATGGAAGAAGAGGCCTGTGAGACTCCTACTATCTACTCCAATGTTGTCAAAAATAAGATAATGGTATACAAAAGAATGACTGTTACGCAATGGAAAGAAGAGAGGGCAAAAGAGGTAGCTAAAGAGAAAGCCTCAAGGGCACCCATTTCAGATGCTCCAATTGCGAAAGCCGATGGCCCACCAAAACCCATCGAGACAGGTCTAAGTCCAGAAGAAGAATTGGCCATACTCCCAAGGCTGTATACTCCCATACACAATCTAACACAACACGGATATGTCACAACTATCCCAACGCTTACAGAAATTGAAAAGGCAAAAAGTGGTATAGAGGCATCAAAAGGTTGGGAAGTATGTGATCGTTGCAAAACACGTTTCCAAGTATTCCCTGGCCGCCGTGAAGAAGATGGTATACTCGCATCTGGTGGTTGTTGCACGTACCATTTCGGAAAGCCCTATTGGAAAGATTGTTCTTCTCTCGACCTCAAAAGGAAACGTGAGAAGAAATGGCGATGCTGTGATCAAAGTATTGGAGATACTTCCGGATGTACCACAGCCGAACATCACGTCTTCAAAGTGAGCGAAGTGAAGCGTTTAGCCGCTGTACTAAATTTCGAAAAGACCCCCGAAAACGACTCGGTTCCTCCTATTTCCACTCAGCCAGTCTGCATCGATTGCGAAATGGGCTACACAGTCCACGGCCTCGAACTCATACGTTTGACCGCAACCTCCTGGCCCAGTGGATCCCCCCTCCTCGACATCCTCGTTCGCCCCTATGGCGAAATCCTCGATCTCAATTCACGCTACAGCGGTGTCTACTCTCAAGACATCACATCGGCTATCCCTTACTCACTTCCCAGCTCCCACCTTATTTCTCAAACGAAGGGAAAACTCAGAATCGTAGATTCCCCGGCCATAGCCCGTTCACTCCTCTTCTCCTTCCTTACACCTTCAACCCCCATCATCGGCCACGGTCTCGAAAACGATCTTAACGCTACTCGATTCATTCATCCGACTATCATAGACACTGCATTGTTATTTCCCCACAAAGCGGGGCTTCCATATAGAAATGGACTTAAAATGCTTATGCAAACGCTCCTCAATCGAAATATTCAGATGCTTACGTTTACGGAAGGTAAGGCGGATGGTCACGATAGTAAGGAAGATGCGAATGCGGCAGGGGACTTGGTTAGGTATCAGGTGGGGAGAGAATGGCAGAAGATGCAGAGAGGGGGGTGGAAATTAAAAAATGGGGCCTTTGAGCCACCGGATAAAGGGGATGGGAAGGGAGAAGCGGAGATAAAAACCGAGAGAATTATAGTAGGCGTGAGTGTGGGCGCAAAGAGAAATAGAGAGGATGTGGAAGCATGAGACGTAATACATTGTACGAGCGATATAGGGATATCTAATTTATAACTTATGGCGCTCGAAACGTTCTTGGCTACCTGGTACTCTATTCAAAAGTGTTGAAGGTATCGAAAGGAATGAATCTCCCTTCACCTACTCGAGTAGATTTTAATTTTCGCGGCATTTCCTTGCAGCTGCCGAATGAATAAAGACATAGGGTACCCATACAATATATCTAATATCATTTACCCGAGTAGAGTAATATATATGATAGAGTACATGGAGTAGAGAGTAAGCACCACCACCCCGATAGATAATTTGCCATCATAATAATCGTTATAAATTTTCATCTCAACTGTTATGTGGTGGCCTCGAAAGAAACAAAAGTCTTGTATTTATCTACTTGTATGCTTTATATTTACCTACCTACCGACCTATCTACTCGTAGATTGAGTGCCTATTTCAAGTTAGGGGGGATATACGAGTAGAGGGGAATTGAAAAGGTTGAGAATCGTCGTCTTCTTCTTCTTCTTCTTCTTTCTCAGAATTTATATAATAATTAGCCAGCCTTGTAGCTTCAAAATCGGATTTTTATGAATTTGATTTATAGAAAGATATTTATTTACTAGGCTAGGGGCGTAGGTAAAGAATCTATAGGGTCGGATGATAGTTCACTTCACGATTTGAATGGCCTTTAAATTCGTCGTCCCCTCTATGCCGACGATGTATAATCCACAATGCATAATCTGCACCCTTCTACTTGCTCTCATCTTATCTCATCCCATCCCATCCCATCCCATGCGATCCCAATCTCAAAACACCCATCTAAACAATCTGTACATAATTCGCCGGCACACTCTTCACATGTCCCCCCTTCTCAACCTCCGCCCACCCATCGCCGGCATCCTCTTTAATCAGAACGAATCGCTCTCCCTCCGCCATACTATGTTCGGCCTCACTCTGCGCCGTATACTCATACAGCGCTTCCACATATTTGAGCTTCTTAGCTCCTCTTTTAGGTGCTACAGCTGGACCTTGCTTTTTACCCATTGAGATTGAAGAACCCGAAGTGGATATTACAGAGACAGGTCTGTTGGTGGGAGCTGGAGAGGAGGAGGGAGGAAGGATCTCGAGGTAGGCGGTGGGTACCAGGCCTTCATTGGTTCCGGATTTGATTTTAGTCCAGCCGCCATCTGGTTTTGGTTAGTGGGTTCTTGTGGGGAATGAGGGATTGAAGGGATAACTAACCATCTGGTTCGAGAATGGCAACTTCTTTACCTTCAGCTACCGTGACTTCTTCGCTACCATTGGCATCATAGGCGTATAACATCTTTCCTCTCTGTTCGTTCGATGCCGATCCATTGGATACACTGCTACCTGGCAATTCGCTGACATATGCTGCTGGAGGAGGAGCCACAACTCTGTGTTTCTTTAAAATTCCCGGCTTAAGACTTGAAGATACGCTCCTGCTTCTATCGACTGTAGTTTCTGGGGATATTTCCTCGATTGGCGATTTTGCCGAAAGAGATCTGTTTGCACTAGCAGCATAACCCGAGCTTAGCGAATTCATCGTATTGGATCGACTCATAGTTGGTAGCTCGGCAACACTATCTGCAAGACCTGTACCTGGAGCTTTGATGGCATTTGCAGCTTCCTGACGTTCGGCCTTTAATTTCTTCTTCTCATCTTTGGTCTGCTCACCTGGACATTCAGCTGGGACTTTCATCTCACATTTGCTGTGACACGTATAACCACAATCCCTACAATCAAATCCCTTCGCTGAAAGTCCCCATATGCGTTCACCACACAAATCGCAATTTGTGGGTATTTTGAAAGTTTGAGATTTGAAGTTGTGACTCTTTGAGCCCAACGTGACATCCCCGACCGCTTCTGTGATTGTTGATGTTTCAACCTCTGCAGTTAACCTCTTGTGGTCAACCTGATGCAGTTCTTCTTGCAATGCAAAAATAGCCCTAACAACTTCAACTTCATCCCTTTTGTCATTACCCTCCCTAATTTGCTGTTTCACACGCTTCGTGCTCTCAACTTCACGGCGTTTCTTATCCACTTCTCTCCTTAGATCTCCAAGTTGAAGTTTTGATTTACTAAGGACATTTCGAAGGAAAACCTTTGCCGTATCTCCTACCATCATCGCATCATCATCATGCCACACAGGACTTGGTTCGAATGGCTTATCCGGAGGTTCTTGCCAAGGTCCCACATTATGTCTGACATACATCATACAATCTAAAGCAGGCTGGTTTCTTGGTATCTCTGTCGACAAGTGTCTGACAAACTCTGTGCTACGTTCTAGCATTCCCGTTTCCAATTGCGCCGCTAGTGACCATATACCGTTAAGTTTGATTGTGCGCGATTCGAATAGGTCTTGTAAGCTGTCGAGAAGATCCGGAATGTACTCATGATAGTATTTCTCCTTTTGCTTGTTCGTAACATTTATAGCAATTAAATAGCTATTCTTGACGTTGTGCATCTCGAGAATCTGTTGTTGGTATGCATTTTGTGCTTTCGTCTTTGAATAATCAAATGAAGACTCTGCTTTCTTCCGCTTGTTCTCGACCTCCTGGCATGCAGCATCATACTTCCCCTTCATTTTGCGTAGATCCCCATATGTAGAGTCTCTCTCCTTTTCCAATTTTTCCGCATATTCAACGTGGCGTTTCCGTAACTCTTCATAACGACCTCCAAGCACTTTCAGCGGCTCTGCGACCTGCGTAATCAATTCCCCTCCAAAGCGATCGTGTTCCGCTGCGCGAGATTCGAGCGTAGTAAGTTGTGTGGTCCATGTTGTTAATGACGCACTACATACGGTTGATTAACAGTTGCACCACTATTGTTCAGAACAATAATCCAAACCTCTCGAGTGACCCAGGGGTCATAGCAGGTGTGTCACCGACACTTAAGCTACTAGACTTCTTTGTCTTCTTCTCATAATACTTCTTTGCCAAAGCATTGAGCTTTGCACTGTATTCCTTCTCGATGGCGCTTCTCTCACGGTAGAATGCTTGGATGTCGTCCAACCAGTTAATTCCGTTGGATACCCAATTATTCGCCGATTTGAATCCATCCTAGAACGACACCAAAACTCAGATAAGATACTCGCTCAACAGATCATGCGCCTCCACTAACCTTCAGCTCAAGGCCAAACTGGGGAGCAATGTCAACCTCCGCCATAATTGATATCACAATGATGGGTTGGTAATCTCAGGATCATGGGCGACGTGAAAGAGTGAAAGGGAAGAGATTCATAAGATATTAAAAGAAAGGGAAAGGGAAGGGGGTAAAGAATGAAAGAATATGATGGTGTTTGTCATCAGGTCAAGACCATAATAACCGTAATGAATGAGAGCACTTATTACGAATTACTTGAGGACTCGAGTAGTTTCACTCGTACGCATAAATAATGCCCCGCCAACGTTTGGAGCACTGAAGGGCTAGTCTAGTGATCGTTGGGCTTTGGCTTTGGGAGATTTCAGGCGGACCACCAGAACATGGACGGACTCGGTGTGGCGGTGCGGTGATTGTGATCAACTCCGGTATCACGTGTCTAGTCGTGTCCTCGAGAGGTTTCTAAAGCAGCGGTGATTCCTTCTAGAAGCTGGTCAATTAGATTGACTCATGGCACGCTAGTCCATTACGAGTTAGCTCGACTATGTGACTCTTCCAAGGTTAGGTTTAGTTCCACCCCGCCATAAGAAGCAAATCCACGGCAACCTTACTACTCACACTACTCGAGTCGATACTTTTTGGCGGCCTAGGTAAGCTTTTCGTCATTAAGCACACAAAGAAGCACACTTAGCTTTGACGGTACCTCCTCAATTTCTCATCCTTTTACAACAAACAGCCTCCTCCTTCTTTGAACGACCTTTACAACAAGCAATACAAAAGAAGAGCTCAAGATGTCTTCGTGGGCAGATGAGCTTGCTTCGCCAGCCGTAGAAAAAACCGAGGCAAGCAGTTTAGAGCAAGCGCAAGCTGATGGCGCGACTGAACCTTTAGGAGGCGGTACTCTTCAGGATGGTCAGTATGAAGTTGAGGTCAAACTCAGCGATATTCAAGGCGATCAATCCAGTCCATTATATTCTGTCGAGTCATTTGAGCAGCTGGGAATGTAAGTGCAAGCCTCCTCACCTTTGCAGGAACAAAACTGATCAACCATCTCAGCGACCCCGCCATCCTCAAGGGTCTTTATGCGATGAATTTCAAAAAACCTTCCAAGATTCAAGAAAAAGCCCTTCCACTCTTACTCAGTAATCCACCAAGAAATATGATCGCACAATCACAATCAGGCACGGGAAAGACTGCCGCATTCGTTATCACCATATTATCCCGCCTCGATTTTTCAAAGCCAACTACGCCACAAGCCTTATGTTTAGCACCAAGTCGTGAACTTGCCCGCCAGATTGAGGGTGTCATTAGAAGTGTTGGGCAATTTGTTGATGGTTTGACGGTGCAAGCAGCGATTCCAGGTGCGGTGGAACGAAATGCCAAAGTAAACGCAATGGTTATCGTGGGAACACCTGGTACGGTCATGGATTTGATCAAGAGAAGATCGATCGATGCATCTCAGATGAAGATTCTATGCTTGGATGAGGCAGACAACATGCTGGATCAGCAAGGTCTCGGAGACCAGTGCATGAGGGTCAAGTCGTAAGTTGGGTCTTTTTTTATTTGCGTTTCGGTCTCATGTTCTAATCGATGCTAGGATGATCCAAACCGAGCAGATTCTTCTTTTTTCTGCAACGTTCCCCGATGAAGTCTACGGTTTTGCCCAGCAATTTTCGTCGAATGCAAATGAGATCAAGTTGAAGCGTGATGAACTTACTGTGTCGGGCATCAAGCAGATGTTCATGGATTGTCCAGATGAGACTGGAAAATATGAGATTCTGGTCAAGCTTTATGGTTTGATGACAATTGGCTCCTCAATTATTTTCGTGAAGGTATGTCGTTGTGGACACACGATCCCGATAGTCATGCTGACCAATTTTACAGCGAAGAGATACTGCTAGTCGCATTGCCGAACGCCTGACTCAAGAAGGCCACAAGGTTGCCGCCATACACGGAGCCTTCGAGGGTTCAGAGAGAGATTCAGTACTTGAGGATTTCCGTCAAGGAAGGGCCAAGGTTCTTATCACTACAAATGTTCTTGCCCGAGGTATTGATGTTCAATCTGTCTCAATGGTCATCAACTATGATATCCCTATGAAGGGCCGATCGGATTCGGAGCCTGACCCAGAAACCTATCTCCACCGTATTGGTCGAACCGGCAGATTCGGACGAGTCGGTGTTAGTATCAGCTTCGTTTTCGATAGGCGAAGTTACGATGCACTCAACGAAATCGCAAAGCATTACAACATTGATCTCATCAAGCTCAACCAAGACGATTGGGATGAAACGGAGGAGATTGTGAAGAAAGTCATTAAATCAAGCCGTGCTGGTACCAACTTACAGTCTTGATCTCTTCAAATGGATCATACAATCATTCCTATCTTTTTTGTACTTGCCTGCTTTTGGCACAATTTTGGGGGACAAGCGGGCGTTTGCATATATGCAAAAGCTCATGTTATGCATAAGCTCATGTTAGACGGGGAAGGTCGATTTGCTTGCGGACATGTTCTCATGGAATGATTTGCGCAAGCGGGGTTATTCTGGGTTGCAGACACAGCCGCGAAATACGCCTCTAAAAATCCAATCGTGGATGAATCACGAGTAAATGACCATAATCAATGATTTTATCACAAAAGATAGCTGCAACATAACGCATTGAGAAAGCTATGATGAAGACACATAGTCATTCCTAACAAAATTAGAAAAATCAAAATTCTGACACGTATCAAGTGCAATGAATCATTGAACCACCAATAATGCTGGCGCGGTGCTCCGCCATTTGCCGGACTTGAATGGAGAATATGGGATTCTTGAACATTCCCACCACCAACCACGAAGTGGTTGATACTGGGTCTACATCGTGGTCTCCAGTCGTACTCGCACCTACTCCGTACAAGTGGGTAGAACTTTTCGGGAATCTGATTAGCATGAGGCGTGGCAATGATCTCAGGTGCAAGACATCAATGTCTTTGCTCGAGTACTGAAATATCAACATGCTTATGACTTCACTCGAAACAGTTTTACTTATGTCGATGAAAAGCAGAGAGAAGCACAATCGCAATGAAACCCATAGATCTCTCCCTTTTCGACAATTTCCACGGCAATCATTGTTCGACCCCAGTTCACATGGAGTCACGTGAATTTACCCTTGTAGGCGCCAGGGTCAAATTCTCCAGCGCTTACTTGCATATCTAGACAGCATCCACCATAGAGGTAACGTGGCTCAACATCACATCAAACATGGGTCGACTATTATGGTAGCGGCTATGTATCGTGAAGCCAGCGGCAGTCTCATGCAGAGTCTCCCAATTCGTACATGGAGAATCGTGACGCCATGTGTATGGAAAGACTCTATTGGCTTCCAAGGTGGTGCTGCGCGGGGTGTTTTCGGTGTTGTCTGAGCATATAGTTGATTTCTCTTGATAGAAATTTTCTACATCATTATTTCAGTTTTCCTTCTGTTTCCCACGTATCTCCTTGTTATCAAGCTTTTCCCTTGAAATTTCTTGTTTCCTTTTCTCTATTAGTATCATTTATGTCATGGGTTTCTTTGAAGTTTCTCTTAGATTCGTAGTATAATGATGTATGAGACGCTGGACGACTCGAGAAGTGCTGTATTTCCATCTTCGAGGTCAGTGGAATCTATTTCTGGCTATTCCATTTCCCACACACATGCCACCTGATTTGAGACCACAATTTGGGACTTTTATGTCCAACAGATTGGATGACTCTAGGGACTATGACCTCAACTCTTCGATGATCACAAGCATCATGAAGTTTCGAAAAGTCCATAAGCATTTGGGAACTTTATATACACAAACAATGCTGACATCCCCACCCATACAGTGTTTCCGAGAATGGCAATGTTGCCATTGAGCCTCCTCCTACTCATATACGCATTGTTGAGTTGTGTTAGTGCAGAGTTTCCCTTATCATCTCAAGTAGCGCGCTTCATTCCAACGTGCGCTCAAGTCTGCTTTGAGTCCTTCATACGAGACAACTTTCCAACGAGTATTTGTGGCGACACACCTACGTTGAATTGCCTGTGTGAAAAAGGCAGCAAGTCTACATATACAGTGGGAGAGGGAGCAGTACAATGTATAATATCAGAGGCCAGCATTGGCTTTTGCAATGGAGATGATTCTTCCAGTGAGTGATTATTGAGATTGACTCGATAAATCTTGCTGATTTATCTGGTAGATGATACAGTATTAAAGGCGTACAACATGTGTACTTCTGACAAGAGTGCGATACCAAATACGCATAGCACTCTCACAGCAACTCTCGTTCTACAATCAGGCTCTAATATTGTTCAAATTGCTCCGGCAGCTACGACAAGTGCTAGTGTGTTAGTAATTACAACTCTACGCACAATTACTTCTGCATCTGCAGCTCCAGCTACAGCTACTCCAAGTTCGACTACTGATTCGAAACCATCGACTGGAGTGCCACAACCAGCATCTGCCACGAGTCTCTCTTCATCTCTAGATGAGAGAAAACCAGTATTATCTACCGCGCAAATAGCTGGAATTGTGGTAGCAGGAGTTGGTGGTATCATATTAGTAGTTGTAGCTATATTATTGTTTGCCTGCATGAGACGAAAAAGGCAATTGGATCGAGATAGTGGGTATCTCCCGTTTCAACAAGAACCTTCCTTGAGCATCAAATATCAATCACAATTCGGCGTAACGAGTCCAATGGCTCCATCACCAGCTTCCATTTCGACCCGGGGGCCAACACTAGTAGGATCATCTTTGGGGACTCGAACGCCCCCAAGAGTACCACTAATAAGGAGGGACCAACCGAGCCTCGATCCTTTCTCTCAAAGGAATGCTGTACCAGAAGGTATTGGCCTCGCAATGACCTCCGAAAGCCCTCAAAATAATCTCTTAACTCCAATGGGTTGCACCGAAGAAGTATTTCAACGTCGGCCTTCTCCACTTTTACCCGAAAGACCAACCCTCACGCTACAGGTTCCTTTCCAGAAAAATTCCAGCAACATCCACACTGCTGCCTATCAGCAACCTTCAAACTTGGCGGGTAACAATCGGCAATCTATGGGTACACAGTTTGAAGATGAAGACACATGCAGCACGGCTGTAGCACCTGAGGCACCATGGAATGCTACTTCCTCTGGTATCATGTCTAACGATAGATTTCTTCAACAGCCTAATCCCGCATACTACCAATTACCTCGCATCCAAGGTGAACTCTCGCCAAATGAAACCGAAATTATCATCAATGCCTACAAAGATCCTTCGGTAGAACCCAACTTCTACGTATCCCCTCTTCATATTCAAAGGAACTTCTCACAACCTCGTCGTCCCGACAATGCAATGAAACCTCCAGTCAGTCGCAGCATCTCTGTTAAGGATCCTCTCACGGCATCTTCATCTGTATACTCTGCGAAACCCTGCACGCGGCATCCCTCGTCAGTCGAAGTTGACCGACTAAACCCCCTGATGCAATCCAATCCTTCATCCCGTCGCGCCCTTCGAAAGTCTGCCCACAATCCAGCAGGGCCATTCGATCAAAAACGCACTTCAGAAGCCTCTGTAGGGTCGGTGACATCATTCGAAACCATCGACTCCATCAACCCCGAACCTCAAGAGCTTGCCGGTGACACCAATCTCAGTCCCGTCGTCGAATCTCCTTCCGACAGCCAACATGGCATCGGTATATCTCCTGTAAAATACCCCAAAATCAAAGGCAACAATAGCTCAAGTCGCCGCCATTCACGCAACCTCACGCGCACATCAATAATAACCAAGTTTCCCGCTCCCCCACTCCCACTCCCACCCCCACCCATATACATCGAGTCTCCCACCCGACCTCCCACGGTCCATACCAGAATGCCCTGGCAAGAAGCCGAGATCGCTGCCCAGAAAAAGCGAATGTCATCTCTAGGCCTGTTACCTGGAAGTTATCCGCCACCCGGCTCTCAAAATTCCTCCATCACGATCCGCAAAAGTAGTGATTTCTTCAGTCCTATCACTTTAGCTTCAAGAAGCCCTACGCCTCCGATAACTTTACCGCTACCACCAAATCATAGACAAAAAGATATAAGTCCAGCTGGTATGAGCGGAGGTGTTGGTAAAAGAAACGCACCACCGCCTCCTCTAAGCCTCTCTTCTTCCTCCAACAATACTCAACCCTCACAAAGCAAATGGAGAGTCATTCCCTTGACCACTCCTCAAAACGAACAACCCATTGCCCTCAAGTATCCACATTATCGTCCCCAAGCCCTTAGCGGCATCTTAAAAAAAGACAGCGCCCACTCTCTACACTCCCAAGATGACGCCCCAGACCCCGAAATCACGTCAAGCTACAGTCAAGAAACTCGAAATCTTACTTTGGACCCGAGACTGACGCAGATGACTACTATGTCGGATATCAGGGCTCAAGGGCAAGCACCTATCTCCCACGCCGATTCCAATTCTGCTTCCAACGCAGATGTAAATCACAACCCAACCATCTACACCAAAGACGACGGATCCTGTCATACCATCAGCATAGATATCCATAATAGTAATTCTGGAGCCTTACCACAGACCCCGGGCTGGGTACCAAGGTTAACGCCGACGCGGAGGGGCAATGATTTATTCTTGAGCGTGCAATAATAGATTTTATATCGAGGTGTTATTTTCTAGCTCGCGGTTCTACATACAGAGGAGGAGATGTAAAAATAAGAGAATGTTTATTAGGGCAAAGGGGAAAGAGGGAGAGGAGGGCTTTCTTTCTTGGGATATACTCCGTCTCAGTACATATTCAATTTTCTTTCTTTTCTTTTCTTTTCTTCCATTTCATTTCATTTCATTTCACATTATCTCATCTTATTTCCTTCGTTTTTGCGTTTTTGTTTTCTCGTGGTGAGTATGTATGAGTACCGTTGGTATGATGAGTATGAAAATATGAGTATGAATTTATGAGTGGTGGGATGGAATAGATGGGATGAAAGGGGTGGAATGGAATGGAATGGGATGGGATGGGATACGATCTCTCGCTCTCTTTCTCTTTTGTCTCCAGAAAAATACAATTTCCTAGTCCATAATTGAGGAAAGAAGAAAGGAAAGTAACGACATGGGAAGGAGTTAGATCGGGCATTATCGGTGTTTTTGCTGGTACAACCAGTGCCAATTAGGGAGTGAGGGGTGTTAATTTTTTTGTTCTTACAACACATGTATTTGTATAAAAGATCATGGGGTTTTCATCAGAGCATGCTCAGGTTAGGCCAGAAGTTCAAATCATGGGAGGATATAGTTGGGTCTGATGTACTATTAGCTACTTATACATTGATCCTGAAAGTGCTATTTTATTCTTTGTGCAAGATCTGCGTGGGACTTTGTCTTGTCCGTTTCTCACATCAAGCTTCCCCTCTAAACAGCACCTGGGTATATAAGTTCTGGTCCTTTTGCTCGTTGGCTCCAGTACCGCGATACTTTGCTTTTCGGTGCTGAGATGATGGGATATGAGCGGGACAGTAAAATAGGAGTGAAGACATGAAATGATCATCAAGAGAAATAATTGGAAAAATGGAACAGCAAAATGGCCTGGATTACAACAAGGCCCTCGTAAGATAAACATGGACATAAATCAGGGAACCAAGTAACAAACAAAACTGCATCTTGATGGATGTCTTTACCTCCCATGGGTATCCCATGGCTCCGTAAACTCCAGCATATCATCCCGGACTGGTGGCTCCCGTGCATTTCGCCAAAGACGCCAATATCCTTTGCACAACAACCAGCTTGTATGTGAAGAAAATCAAACACTCATAATTCAGTCGAGCCCACCTAATATGCGGAGGAAATGACAGAGGTCATGATGAAGATTGTCTAGCAGATAAAATTAATCCTGCCAATGAGTGGGCACCACCGGCTCAAAATCCTACATTTCCAAAAATATCATTAGCCTCTCTATCCCATCTTGGAATCTTCCGCACGAGAATAATATGCTCACATTGGATTCCGGTTCGAAGTGATCATCGTCGTACAAGAGCTCATCCATGATGTTTTGAATTGGCCTCGGTTTCTCACCTTTCCCTTGGTATTAGCTGGGTGTTTCAAATGAGCTGATAGGAGCCAGTAACTAACTCACTCGCGAAGGAAGTGAGAAGAAGCTCCTGGAGTCTTGATCTCAATGTCTCTGTGTTGATTTGAACTTTGGGAGGGCAAATAGGATGGCGAGGCTCAGCTGGTATATATAAGCTTTCTGGGGAATCTTGCAAGGGGAAAGAACTAAGAAGACTTTGCTTTGACGCGTGTATGCCCAGCTTTAGAGCAGAAATGGGTTCCCTGTGGTAAACTCTCGAATGCTGGGATGATGATTCAACCAACGAGGAAGATACGATGGCTTCCTTACTGGCTTTCATCGTAGTACCTACCTTTCGCTTTACTGGTGATTCTTTTCGGGGGTAAATCAATGAGGAGACTTGATGCTGGATATCTAGACCTTCTATTTCTCTTGATCTTGTTCTATTACCAAGGATAGATCGCGTATCTCTAGACTTCGCGGGGGTTTTGAGTGTAATTTTCGCCAAAGTGGTCGCTTTGGACGCTTCTATTGCCATCAGTTCCTTGTGTTTACGACTGGCGATCTCCGCCCATGAGTCTTCAACTGGACTTGGTAAATCGCAATAGCTAGGAGCAGGAGCAGTCCGTTCTCTGTGTTTGCGACTAGCAATTTTGGCCCAAGACGCTGTACCTGGTGTCTTGGAAAAATTAGAGGCAGAAACTACGGATGGTATATAGAGGGATGGGATGAGAAACAACCTCTTCGTTTTTTAAAGACTCTCCAAAGTTATGGGCTGATACAACGGGGGGAGCTTGGCCTTTGGGCTCAGGAGATTTGCTCGCACTCCGAACGGCATATGATGGCCGGTAATAATCACTATTTTCAACGCCCCTATCTCGTGGAGCAACCTAGTGAGGGGGGGGATCGAGACCTATATGACCTCAAACTTGCCATTTTTGGCGAAGGGGGGCGGAAAAGTCGGCGGGATCGGTCAGTTGGGCTCCTTGAGCGGGGGCGGAAACCATGAAGTCTTGCAAAGCGCGGACTATAGTGACTTGAATACCGCGGACTTCTGGAGCGAGGGCGGGCAGAGCGGGAACTTTGATGGATACTAGTTCGGGAGCGAGACAGAGGATAGTCCTCATTATCCTGATCCATATGAGTTGATTCCGAGTTACTATTGGAGGACCTAGCACGAGAGCCGCCCAAAGGCTCAGAATTGGCATTGGGCTTCGGAGGTTCCTTTGACCGGCCCATAGTTGTGAAAGTTAATTTGATTTGATTGGTTAGTTTTCTGCAAAACACAGCTGTTATTGGTGAGGAAGCAAGAGATAAATTAACCCTGATGTTAGCAAAGTTGTAAAAGTTGTTCAACAGTATTATTGTGTTTATTTTTGTTTACAAACCTTGTGGAAGCAATTCAAAGTAAATATCGGAAGAAATTCGGGAAAACATGAATGAGCGTCTGGAAAAAGGAAAGTGCCTCTTTGATGGTAACAGAACCAAGCCTTCCTTATTGAGAATTACATATTCAATTAGAACCTCAAGGAACCAAAATTATACCCAGATCTGCATTCCCATTCTGTCATCAGGATTCTAGGATTTTGAAACATCTCAATCTTTTTTCCTGGCATTTGTTAATCATTCTTCCTTGACAAACACACGTGCCTCGTTTAGCTACCTATAGGGGGAGGTTTTCAAGAGCCTCAACTGATACTCAGTAGAATCTGACATGATATCCTGCAACGCTGACTAAATCAATATCCCACTGCGCCAACCATTGAATTCTTTGGCCTCGCTCAATCAGGGATCAGCCCAAGCCATAGTAGCGACTTGCATGAACTATCAATGATTCGCCCCTTCACCCTTGTAACAAACATTTCGCAGAGACCGAGGGCAGCCACAAACTGCTCCCATATTTTCCAATCGCTTATTTGTTTATAAAATCACTTTCATTGTATATGTCTCTCTTCTGAGTTGATCCGAAACTTGGCATTTTCGAATGTTCTCCATCTTTTCTTCCGGCCCCCTAGTGATGCCTACATTGTCACCAATGATATTCAGGGACAGCAAGGATGCAAATATTACCATCAAATAATCTTCATTTAGTAACATCGTCATCCTCTGGGGTCCTTAGAATCTTCCTGTTTTGCTCTCCGAAAATGGATTGCTGCTGTGGTTGTCCAGTGCTGCCTTTTTGTTCGTACTTCTACTTCTACTCAAACTGTCTTGCCTGCATATGACCCACGTCAATGTCTCCGCAAGCCTCATAAGTATGCTAATGGCATATTTTCTGATACGGCGATTGCGTATATCTCATTTCCCGTGGCACTAGCTTTTCCATGGCTTGACGTCCCAGAGGCTCCTCGATTTCAATCGAGCCAATGGCCATGATTCATCGGAATCCTGGACCCATTCTTGAGATATGCAAGATGAAGTGTGCTAATCGACAATTTTTTGACTGATCTTCATCCAATGACTAATTTGGCTGGAACCTGTGCACTCTCTCATCCTCCGCGAATCTTTATCATTGCTGGGCCACACCCTCTTAAAAACGCAGGATCCCAGCGCATCACTGTAGTATGGGTGACACTACAGCACCCAGCCTTTCACAGCTTCTTTTATTTCTAATCTTTACCGGCACTGCAGGTCACAAATCACAATCTCAGGAAAACTCCCAAAGAGATGCCATCACCGGAGTTACGACAGATTGTATTTCGCGTTGAAAGAGAGACAACCGCGGCCGCATCTGCTTTGTGATATCCTATCAGCCATTCATGCATCTATATCATCCCTTTCAACTCTTGCCGGCTGCCGCTGTACCTTTTGGAGCATATTTGGGAATGAAGTCTGACCACTCGCATATCTGAAATGGGCCCCTGAAATACCTGGGGATTATTTGTTGTGGAAGAAAGTTTCTTTGGCTCTTTGAAAGGGCGACTGAAACTAAATTTTTGTTCCCGTTCCTAATTATGGCTAAGTTGGCCAAGGCCCCAACGGTGTCAACTCCCAACTTGCATCAACCTAGTGGTCAGATTAACTTTTTCTAATACTGTAATAGATCCGTAGCAAATGGTTATTGAACCAATTGTACAAATTTAGAGTAAATTTCATAGCACTTGCTATCTTTACCAGTCCATCCCTTTATGTTGGAGCAAGTACTGTGATTCATGAAGTGACTGGTTACCTCCGCAGCCTCTATGGTTATTTACTCCCTCTGGCTACATGACTTCTGGCTTTCTTGGTTGTGTTACTTCTATAGACATGAGAGCCCAAACTCCAGTCGAAGCCTTGGGTTCTCTTCCCTAAGAACAGAAACATAGTAACAATTATGAACTGGCAAACAACATGACGCGAATTGCAAAAGCAGACTCAGGTGGCTTGGCCCAAATTATCGCTCATTACATCAACGAGACAGTATATCATTTCGTCAAATTGTCAAGAGAGCTTAGTTGACCTGAAAATTGAACCTTTGAAATGAAAATTGACCTGACTTTCAGGCCCAACCAGATCTGGATGTGCTTGGATATCAAGTGACTGTGGTCAACTATGACAATCAGGATGATTTTCGTTTCCATTTTCGAGGTATAGATGTCGTCATTTCAACAGGTTCTGGGGTCCCTCAAATCAACCTTGTTGACGCAGCCGCAAGTTCTCGTGTCCAACGCTTCGTCCCCGCTGAGCACCAAGGTAGACTAATGGGGCGAACATTTATTGACCCCTCAGATTGTCGAAGGGCCGCAAGTATCGAGAGACTTCAACACTGGGCTCAACACCCTCGTCATCGATTTCCTGTTGTGGGGATTTCTATGAACGATTTGCTCGAGGAGGTTTACCTTCGATGGGTATTGGCTCTTCAACCACACTCGGCTACCAAGGCTCTTATTTGATGAACATGGAGATCAATACCGCAGAAATCGTGGAGTATAGTATTGCGGGGCAGCCCATTTCAGTGTCCATGGCCTCTGTACATGATGTGGCAACGTTTATCACGTCAGCTCTGGATTTGGATCAACAGATGTGGCCTGTAGAGTTTAGAATGCAAGGTGATGAGAAAACTTTGACGGAGATCGTGCGATATACTGAGGCTGTCAAAGGACGTAAGGGCTCATCAGTCTGCTTCTGATGAAACGTGTAAAACTAATGCCAGTCGGATGAACAGAACCATTTGCATCAACAGTGATTGCAGCTCCAACTCTATCGGCAAACCTCCGAGAGGCAGTCTATTACCAAGACTACGCTAAAGTCGGTCGCATACAGGAATTGGTGGCCACTGAGCAGAGGAGATACTTTCCCAGGCCAATCTGAACCCTTTGGTCAACTTCCAACCAATTTCGTTCTGGGGGTGGCCAAGTACTCACTGGGCATCTCAATGAATGTGCGTTCAAGTTTAGGATCGAAGACGACGAGCATACGTATACATGGCCAGAGCACCTCGACCCTTTGCTAGATATATTTGTACTAACTATATCACCCGATGTTAAGGATTTCGTTACTTGGTGGTTTCAGTGAAACTGGGGGCTTTCTGACGCTGCCATGGATTAGGTAAAGATGCAGAGGAGGTAAATGTAGAGGGTTTCGCAAGGGAGGGGTGTCATTGATACACATTTGGATGCCCACAGTGCAAACCTCTTGTTTTAATTTATCATTTTCTTTCTTTCGTTTTTTCTTGGGGCTAGATTTTAGACATTCTTAAACTTCTCAACATGGATACATCGACATACGAACGCGATGAACATGATCTCTTTGATACCCGGCGACAGGGTGTTTTGAGTTCGACCTTGCAACTCCCAACATGAGGCGTACTGTATAGGGAGGGCCCTCGAGAATCGTTTTTCATGTACTGATATATCGTTAACCACAGAATGCAGCTCAAGCTTGTAGGCTACATCGTTGTCGTAGAGTTGCACATTATATGATAGGTATTCATATTCAATGTTCTTTCTCTTCCTGTACACCGAGATTGTCAACCTCGAAATTCGATCTTTGTACTCGAGACGGTAGGAAAAAGGATGACAATACTTTATACAAATTATACAACGTTGGATGTATGTGCCGTTATGTGGTATTAAAGAGAATATAACATACTCTTACATGCGCATATACTGAAAACACATTCAGATAAACACGTAAACTCCCTCGGATGGTTCATCAAGAGGAATTTTATGCGCCTTCAAATTACTCCAATCATGGCGAGACGTTAGTGATGTCACATGATATACTCCATCCGACGCTAGCGAAATGTAAACACTGAGCCCCGACGACAGCCACATACATAGTATTTGACCATTCACCCCAACAACCCACGACCCCCAATGATATTGAATCTAGAATAATCTCAATTCGAATACCGATATCTATCCATTGACGCGAAGATACACGCGATAATTGCGCGAAATATACCCGATTCGCTGGTTCCAAAGCTACTATCACCCCAACAACGAGAAATTCAAGAAAGCAGATGCGCTGCTAGACATCAATGACTACTCTTGTACGAGCTCGAAATCCTCTAGAAACTCTGAGCATGACCCAACAACCTGCGGCACGAAGAAGGAGTAAGAGATTAGCTGGTTGGTTTAAACTTTTCTTACTGTTTGGATTTGCGACAATGGGAGAATGGGAGAATGGAGGAGGGAAACTTTTTGCGCATTGTTCAGGGCGCTACTGACAAAAATACAGGATATGAGGAAGAAGATGGAGATTTCCAGTTCACACGTGTATCAAAGAAGGCGAAAACTGCAGCATCGGTACCAGAGCCCATACCGGAGGCTGCACCACCCGTGACAACGACGGTACCTAGGAGGAGCAAGAAGGTCGTTCAAGAACGTGAAACCCATAATATTTCACCAGCACGAGCGCCGCCTGTTAAGAAATCGAGAGCGGCACCGAAAGCGAATCCGTCTACGCCAAAAGAATCGAGGGTAGAAAAGGTACAAAAACCCAGGAATGAAGTCGAACCGAAACGAGGAACCAGGAAAAGTACGCGTTTATCGACTGAGAAACTCCACAATGGGGACGGCAGTATCGCAAATGGAAGTAGGGATTATGAAAATAGTATTGATATGATTGGTGGTGCACCTGCACCAGAGGAATCGAATAAGTCGACTATACAAGCCCCCAATGATACACACTCCACGGTCATCTCCTTACCGTTCAGTGATACACCAATCATAAATCGAAATAAAGAATTACGAAAGAAAGGTGGGACGGGCCAGAGGAGGAGTAGCTTGGGCATGCGTGGGAGGAGAGCAAGCTCCCTCATTGATAGTGGTTATAGTGCGATACCCCATAAAGAGGTCGAGACCGCTCAATTTTACAAACATATTGAAGATGCATTACCCGAGCCGAGGAGGATGAAACAGCTTTTGACTTGGACAGGTGAGAGGGCTTTGCCGGAGAAGCCTGCGCATGGAGATCCGGACAGTGGTGCGAAATTGGCAGGTGAGTACTTTATTCACATAGGAGGCTTAGGAACATTGCTAATGAGTGTAGCGAGAGCAATATCTGAAGCTCTTCTGAAGGATTTCGGCACCAATTCTACATTTTCGAATTGGTTCGATCGGGAAGAAAAACAACCAACTAGGATAACAAAAGTAGTCAAAAAACCCAATCCTAAAAACATCGAAGCCGAAGAAAATATACAGGCTTTAGAGGCTCGAGTTAAACAGTATGATTTCCCCTATCTTGAATTCAAGATGCGTGCTAACAAATTATAGACTGGAGATCGAAAAGGCGCAATGGATATCCTTCAAGAAGCCCCCCGCGCCACTTCCTCCCCTCTTTCCCGATACAGATGCAGATGCAGACACAAATCCTCTGTCTCCTTCTCGGATTGACACCACTTTTCTCGACCCTGAACAATCAGCCATACTCTCCCTAATAACATCCTCATCCTCTCTATCCCTACGAGAAAACGTTTCGGAAAGATTAAAAGTCATCCATCAAGAAATCGAAGGGAAGGTAGATCATTTCGTGGATGGAATACATAAAATCGAACGATATGGAGAAACAGTAGTAAGGGTGGCGGATAAGATATTGGCGCTGAGTGCGGTGAGATTGGAGGATAGGGAGAGGAAGGAGAGGGAATTTGTGGGTACGAGGGATGTGCCGATGGTGGAGGTGCTGAGGAGTCTAAGTAGGATTTTACCTGAGGGGAGCGCAAGGTAGAAGGAACTTGATTCCTTGAATGATTACTTATATGGGAATCACACAACAAATATCGCCCTGCCCAAATATACGCATGAAGCTTGACAAATACGTGTGGAGTCAACCTTCTGATTAATGGGAGAGTTTTGGGGTGGGAAATCCGGGGGTGG
>NGKF01000009.1:580674-693669 GCA_002162555.1 Monilinia aucupariae
CCTCTCCATACCTTTTTGACGCGCGAGTGTTCTCTTCTATTTTCATTCTAACATGATTAATACTGACGTGAAATATAACATGATGACTCCGTATATCTAGAGGACTCGAGATACTTCGTAAGAAATACCTTATATGGCATCGCGTATGAGTAGAAGCTGATGATAATTAGAGCCATCAATCCACTTCCAGGCCGATCCAAATAACCTCAGCGGGCCGTTTTGGATACCAAGGTCTTCAATTCTCCAAGCAAGGATCTCAGGGCGCAGGAACATAACCCCATGAGAGTGGTCCTTCGTGCAGCGTATAGCATAGGTGCATATGTGTGCAGGGAAGCAACGTGGAATTGCAGATTAAGAGGCAGGCCCGGAATCCTAAAACCTTGGTTCGAGTAGTGAGGGAAAAGGGGGGGCACCAAGAGGTCCACGCCCTCGTGTCGGCAACAGGTGAACACAGCGCAAAATGGGGTGGATATTGGGTGGTCATCAATCATCATGGAAAAGGAAAAGGAAAAGGAAAGGAAGAGGGGAAAATGAGATGGTGAGGACGGAGGGGATGGAATGGACATCGACGATGCTACTTCGTACAATCAATGATTCTCGGGCCAATTTCGATTCGCAAAGGTAGACGCTTTTGAGGCGGTGTTGCCGGGGTCTGGATGCACCGCACAGTATCTCGACCAGTCAATCATTTGGATATGGTTTTGCCGGGGATGTCGGATGGTGTAAGGTTGGTTATGTGGTGTCACCCTGACGTGAAGGATTTCAAGGTACTCATGACAGCACGAGTAGCTAAACACTTTATCCCTACGCCATGGTCCCAAAGAGAAGTGATGCGAATCGAAAGATCTGACCGTGCTTGATCATATATATAGTCCTCGCAATATCAGACGTTCAATCCTGGATCTCGGTGATTCGTTGTGGTATTATTCATGCTTTATTGAAGTTCAGCGTCGTTATAAAAGACCAAATAATCATGCAGATAAGATTATTCTCCATGATTATGATAATGTTATTAGTATTGATATATGAGTAATTGAAACTTTATTGATACTTTTAATGAAATTATACAACAGAATCTACTTTATCAGGTCAAAAATGAATAAACATAGTACAAAAAGCTGTCGATTGTACTCGTAGATATAAAGCAGTAGGTATCAAGAGTTTAATCCTGTACTTTATTTGTATATATACATATATATATATATATATAAATGTAACATTCGAGTATATACTCGTAGCTGTAAATGCACCTATATAAGAATGGGAAAAGCCGTCCGTCTCTCTCCTTTAGGGGTTCCAAGCAGGATGGTGAGACACACCCCGATTAATACTATTGCATTAAGCACATGGATGACTGAACATGGCTTATCTGAAAGCAAAGCATGCTCGGCGTGGTCAGAAAATAGGTGCATCATCACCAACAGCACGAGGTCACAGGAATCACCCGGTAGGTGCTAGGTGGGTGATATCTCAACCTATAGAGCAAGCGGAAGCAACCCCCTTTTTTTTCTTTTTCTTTTTCTTTCCCCCCTCCCCCCGAAGTAGGCATGAATGTATCAAAATAAGCATTGGAATCTTGAAGTCTTGACAGGATGTAAGAGTAACATCCCTCCATCGCCCAATCACGCACTATACGATGCCATGTTGTGGACCGTCGTGGCTACTGTGCTTTATTATTAGATACAGTCGAGGGCGTCGGATGGAGAATATCGAATATCCATCACATCCAACAGTAAGTACTGGTAAACTAACCACCTCCTGGACCGTACCGTACCGCACCTTACCGCACTTTCTTCACAATTCAAGCGCGACAGTACCAAACTCCAAACTCCAAGCTCCAACACGCTTCACTGCCTTTCCTCACTCGTCTTTAGACTTCCGTGCCTCCGTTGGCGGTCTCATCAATGGATCTCCACCGGTGGAACCTCAAGGATCATCTTGGTAGTGCGGCGTAGGTACTGTCCGATTATCACTCGTACTGCACCCAAACTGAATCCGTCAATCCGTCCATTAGTCATCCAACCACCAAGAAGAAAACCTTAAAGATGCCATGGGTGCCACAGATCCTCCGTGATTGATTGGTTCCCGCTGGGTGCTCTGCGTATCCCTCCCGAATCTCCCAATTGGGCAAGGTGGGGTGATATTTTGGGTTTGGAGGGGAAGAGAGCGACGGCCATATTATTATGATTTGTTGAAAAAGAAAATTCTCCCCCTTAGGCTGTGAGATCATCAATTGGCTGCTTCTTGCAAACTCGAGCGCAAGTTCTTCGACTTCGACTTCTACTTCTACTTCCACTTCCACCTCCCCTTCTTACTTGTGTTTGTGTTTCACATTAACAACATATACACCCATTCATTCACTTCATTCACTTCACTCCCTCCAAACTTTCAACGAAGAAAGAGCTCCTCTTTCTTCCCTCCTTCGACATCAACCCCTCTCTCTCTCTCTCTCAAAACCAAATAAATCCTCTTCCAAACCCATATCAATCATGTCAGAGATCACCCACCCCACCATCAAGGGTATGTCCGAGTAATCTTCCTTTTCTCACCCTCTGCTTCCCTTCGTTATGTTCTACAAAAAAGTGAGACACATCCCAGGAAGGGGGGTAGTCAGATACATCCGACGGATAAACGGGCAATGCCCAATTGACCACTACGCCTCTTCGGCTTGCATTTAATATGGCATCATTATAGCTTCTGCGAGACCATGCTACACGCGCAATATGCGAGAACGTACCCGAAGCTGATAATGATGATTGCAGATGGTTGGTTCCACGAAGTCTCCGAGATGTGGCCTGGGCAGGGGATGACCCTCAAGGTTAAGAACGTCCTTCACCACGAGAAGAGCAAATATCAAGATGTTTTGATTTTTGAATCCACCGATTATGGCACCGTATTGGTTCTCGACAATGTCATTCAGTGCAGTGAGCGTGATGAGTTCTCATACCAGGAGATGATCACCCATTTGGCTATGAACTCCCACCCAAACCCAAAGAAGGTCTTGGTTATCGGTGGAGGTGACGGAGGGGTCTTGCGTGAGGTCGTCAAGCATGACTCTGTCGAGGAAGCAATTCTCTGCGACATTGATGAAGTGGGTCTCATTTATACCGAATTCATGTCTATTCTATGTTGACGTTGTATACCAGGCCGTCATTCGTCTTTCTAAGAAATACCTCCCTAGCATGGCCATCAGCTATCAACATCCCAAGGTCAAGACTCACATTGGTGATGGATTCAAGTTTTTGGATGATTACAAGAACGAATTCGATGTGATCATCACCGATTCTTCTGACCCAGAGGGACCTGCGGCAAGCTTGTTCCAAAAGCCTTACTTTGAGTTGCTCTTTGGTGCCCTTAAGGAGGGTGGCGTTATTACCACACAAGGTTGTATATTTCATTCTATGCTTAAACTTCTAATGCTACGTGTATTAGCGATGAGCAAATGACATTCGCTCTTCCCTCTACCATCCTATATATATCAATCACACATTTCGCCCCTTCCCAAGACTTTGATGGCTAATATTTGCTTTCTATAGGCGAGAGCCAATGGCTCCACCTCCCATTGATCACCCAGCTTAAAAAGGACTGCAAGGCAGTATTCCCCAACGTCGAATACGCCTATACCACCATTCCCACCTACCCATCTGGCCAAATTGGCTTCATGGTCTGCTGCAAGGACGCCAATCGTGATCTCAGCAAGCCACTTCGCAAATGGTCCCCAGAGGAGGAAGAGAAGTTGTGCCGCTACTACAACGCCGCTATCCATGAAGCAAGCTTTGTTCTGCCCACTTTCGTCCGTGCTGCCTTGAAGTAGGGTGTTGATCCGAATTGATTCTCTTGTCGTTAAGAATACAAATTTTAGGCATAAAGACATAGACGTATATGATGCATTGCTGATGCTTGGCTATTAGTTGTTGAGGTTCCTGATGTCTGCGGACTTCATAACTTTAACTAGGAGAAATCAAAATCAAAACGAATACACGAATGATGATACCAAATCATATTCTCTCACTTTAGGACCCACTGAGACCGTTTATGTCAAATGTAAAAAACAAAGAGTGTTTTTAAACCCCATCAATTGGTCGTATATTCTACTCAAGTACTATTTTATGATTATGCCTTTGATTGATCGATTGATAGATTTTAAGGATTAGGTAATCAATCAAGGGTTACGGACCGCATTTCGACAAGGCTGGAAATAGGCGCGAGACAACTTGGAGTTGGTACTTGCTATCGAGTCCACTTTGACTTTCAACGGTCAAAGCAACACCAAATACATATTATTGTGGTATGATAATCAGAACTGCTCGACGTTCTTTGCCCAAGCTCACCTCCTCGTATACGATTTCATACCCGAGACAGATTACACGCAATATGTCTCAATTGCTTAAGAAACCGGTCAAAATTGCCTTGATACAACTGGCTAGTGGTTCGTCCTTCCTGAGCCCATATTCGTCAACGAATTTCATCATGATACACCACAGGAAGCTAACAGAGTCACAATAGGTGCGGACAAATCTCAGAATCTCGCTCATGCACGCGCGAAGGTTCATGAAGCTGCATCTGCTGGTGCAAAAATCATCGTACTCCCCGAGTGTTTCAACTCTCCCTATGGTACTCAGCACTTCCCCAAATATGCGGATACTCTCCTACCTTCTCCCCCCACCCCTGAACAGTCACCCTCATTTCACGCCCTCAGTGCGATGGCCGCAGAGACCAAAACCTACCTCGTAGGTGGCAGCATTCCAGAATATTCTCCCACCACCAAAAAACATTACAATACCTCGTTAACATTCTCCCCATCCGGTGAATTGTTGGCTACCCATCGAAAAATTCATCTGTTTGACATCGATATACCCGGGAAGATCACATTTAGAGAATCGGAGGTCCTTTCGCCTGGTAATCATATCACTATGATTGATCTGCCCGAATACGGCAAGATAGCAGTCGCGATTTGCTATGATATTCGATTTCCAGAATTAGCTATGATTGCTGCGCGAAAGGGATGTTTTGCCTTGATATATCCTGGTGCTTTCAATACTACAACCGGGCCTCTTCATTGGAGGTTACAAGGACAAGCAAGAGCTATGGATAATCAAATTTATGTAGCATTGTGCAGTCCTGCTAGAGATGAAACTGCCGGTTATCATGCTTGGGGACACAGCTTGGTCGTTGATCCAATGGCGCAGGTGCTTGTTGAGGCTGCCGAGAAAGAGGAGATAGTTTATGCTGAGCTGAATGCAGGAAAAATTGAAGAAACGAGGAAGGGAATCCCGATAGAAACCCAGAGGAGGTTTGATATATACCACGATGTCAGTGAAGGCTTTAAAGATGGGAGTGAGGAATAATGTTATTTGAATCGGCATCGCTAGGAAATTGAGATTGCCTTTTGGTAACCTGTAGTTCCACCATAAATACTAAGCAGGTATGGATGACTGTTCGAGGCTTTTGTATTTTCTATATACGGCAATACCACCCACGTGGCTCCAAACTGGCGCCAATATGAGCCACTTGATCAAAACGCTCATATAGAAAGAGGTAAACACCCATTGAAGGGCAGCTTGCCGCTGATAGCATTATGTGGGCGAGTGACAAACAACAAGCGTTGGGGTGATCAAAGTGGAAGGTGCCATTTGAGCTTAGTTTATGGATGCTTGAGTTTCCGGAAGATGCACCTGTTACATGGCATGACAGCGACCTCAAATACTCTTTCCTTTGGTATTTTCTTCTTAATTGATCTTCCGTGCTTCCTATACTCAACCTATACAGCTTCACGCTCATTTCTATACAATCAAGATATAATTACACTCGTTTTGATACCTTTATTTGTGACAAACATCCTATAACATTCGCTACCTTATGTACCCTTAGATCATTCTTCGCTCTTTCAACGACCAATGGACTCTCTGTCCGTTGGGCCGGCTGAAGTACATGTCACTGGCCGCAGGAGGACATCTTCTGCACAGAGCACTGGTTTTGAATACCCTACGAATTGTCGTGTTGAGGAAGATATCCTCTCTCGAATCCGTGCACTCGTTTTATCCCGCAATACAAGCCGTCCACCTCGAACACCACATCCTTCTGACGAACGTAACCCTCCGCGACACGAAAACAGGGCCTTCGGAAGCCTCGACGATTTCTTTACTCCTCCAAAGACAGTAAGGGGAGCACGATCTGAATCTGGGCTGCTCAACGTGGAGCCACAGGCCCGTAACTTTCATAGCTCTGATGGTAGCATGGATATCGACGCCCCACGTATTCAAAGCTCTCGACAAAACTCCATTCCTAGCGTGTATACAAACAGACGCACAACCAGACTACGAGGCTCAAGCTCTGCAAACGATCTTCGTATCGACGGCGGTGCTGCTGATATTGATCCTTCCATCGATTCAAAGCTGCTCGGAACAACATCGCCAAAGCGTAAATATTTTCGGCTTCCTAAGTTGGTGATGCGGGATATTAAGGAGCCCAATAAGCCCAGCAGCTCCAAGATCGCTGTTGCATCGTGTCTTCCAATCCAAAACATATACCAAAGGGTTCCTACAGAAGACACTTCTGACCAGCCACTCGACATCGATTTTCCGGCACTTGCAATAGCCGATGATAGGTTATCCAGATTCTCTGCACTTCCTCAGTCCCCTCCAGAAGAAGTTAAGAGTCAGCCAGATATCGCTTGCTCCCCAACATGTCCTCCTAATTGCGAGGAGCATTACATCTTTCACCCTCTGCACTCTCCTATTCCACGATCAAGGGAAGGATTATTAAAACTTGATATAAGGATGGCCCCAGAAGACATGACCAACCTCGATGTTGTACTAAATGATGTCAAAGACCAACAAGATGTGGAGCAGCCTTCGAGCTATAAGCCCAAATCAAATGTCAGTCGTGCCAAAGATAATATGAAATCGGAATCTTCCTCCAGAACAGCGACTGTAACAAATCCAAGAGGCACTGAGGGGTCTCCACCTCCAACCCGAGGAAGTAGTGTTAGCTCGGTTGACACTTTTCCCCATGTTCTGACCAGTGAGATGGCAGTCGATGAACTCGTTCGTCGGCCACTTTCTTCAGCAGTTGTCACCAATTTCAGCTTGCCGGGGCCGAAAGCTAAAGCTACCATCTCACTATCTAAGGACGAGGCTCGACAGGCTGTACCTAAGCGAGGCCGGTCTCCTTCGAATGGATCAATTCGTGCTAAATCACGCCCACCGTCATTACTTTCTGGAGCATCCAGAATCTCTGTCCGCCATTCTTTACTCAAACCGTCTGTGACCGCAGCCACGCCAGTAGACACTGGGCTACCAGTCCCACCTGTATTGACTCCTGTATCATCATCATCGGATGGTATGACAGAAAAGATTGCCACACAGAACCAGATTGCTACACCGAGCCTGGGCATAAAAATACCACTGGAGTCAATATTGGCCGATATCGCCGCGGCAGCCAATCTATCCGTATCGAGTCCTGTGAATGGTGATGAGCAGGTTGCAAGCCAATATAATCCACTCCCGCAAGACAAGCTCGTCATAGAAGAAATATCACCTACATGTATCAAGCTCGGCTACATTGACAAGTCAAGCCCATCATTACCTTTACTGACTGCGGTTATAACCGTTCCCAAGAAGTCACAACCAGAGGAGAATATTAGCAGCCTGTCTGATGATAAACCTAGTATTCCTGAGCGTAGTGAGGCTCGTACGAAGAACATTAGGGATCAGAAGTCTGTTGAAGAAATACGGCGGCAAGATATCTCAGAGGCTTTTCCACCTGTCGATCCTCTGAATGCATCATATTGGGGCTTTGTCCCTGCAGTCAAAGACGCCGTTCAGGATGCGGTCAGGGTGGCCGTCCGCAATGCTGTACAGGACATAGTTGTACCCCCTGGAATTGAAAAGGCCGAGGCAACTGATGCATACAGAATGCTTGTTGCGAATTCTCTAGCTGAAGCAGCAAAAACTGCCGACGAATATCTACGACGGGACTCTTTGTGGACTCAGGCCCCCGACCTAGCCCCCCAACTGGCTCCTGAATTTGATCGCGAACCGGTACCAGAATCGGCACCAGAACCGACATCCGAGTCTTACTTTACTGACAAGGCGGCTCAGATATCAAGAATCGACTTTTCTCCCACCCAGGAGGAAAAGCCTCAGCCTCAAGGCCTTCCAATCAACCTCGGTGAGATGGAAGAAATACCTCTTTCCTCTAGCAGCGGAAACAGAAGACAGGAATCTTCAAATGCCATCTCCGCCATCTACGATTCTATTCCTCCACGGGACTCTTCCAAAAACCGTGCCTTGAATCCCAAAAGTAGGAACGCAAACTCGTCTGCTGCATTGTCTCAAAAAGATCCTCAACGCCGTGGATCTAAAGAAGGATTGATGTCTGTTGAAGATTCTACCACCAACAATACCTCGGATGATAGGACAATTAGCAGGAAAAACACTGTTCATTGGCTCAGAGAGCTACTGAGCAGTAACGATGCATACGCACCTAGATTGACCGCTTTACCACCACGTTCTCGGCGCGCCGAAGTCATTAGCGAGTCTAGTGGACGTCAACGCTCATTTACAGCACCAATAGCGCCAGTAGAGGAGCTTTTTCTTGGGGCCACACCAAGCCCCCTCGAGACGAAGCCAAGAATAACTTTTGCTGATCCGAAAGACAAGGCAGCCGTTGCAGCAACCTTCACAAAGACTATCAATGATCTTGAAAAACTTCTCAACGAAGCGTTATTCATTGCGAGACAAGCTGCAGAGAAGGATGATGATAACAGTATGCCAAACCTTCTCAGTAATGCAGCTGCAATTCTCAAGGGGGGCCGCAGATTTATGAATAAAGGGGGGCCTTCGGTTTCCCGGAGAATTCGAGGAAAACCTGGAACCGAAGGTGTATCAAGCGTTGAAAGCATACCAAGTGCTCACGAAAGCGCTCGAAGCTATTCTGGCACAAGTACAGAGGGCAATACCGATGATGACGAGTTTACCGAAGATGAAAACATGCGACAGGTACCTATCGCTAATCTTGCGGGCGAGGCTCTATCGGAGAAGCAGGAAATAACAAAGACAATTGATACCAACCCTAAATTATCTGATCAGCCTTTCAGAGGACGCGATCGAAGTACTACTTGGGATAGCTCTAGGGCCTTGAATGCTTTGGACCTTCCAGGTAGTCCGAAAGTACAGAAACCACCAATACAACATCTCGGTATGCCAAGGTCAAGCACTGCGGGGGTTTCTCCATCTGGCTCCATTAGGATCGATTTCATTCCCAGTAACGGCAATCTTGAGGTATGTCAAAACTAAGATAGTTCATTTCACCTTAAAACACCCTTCGTGGAAGGTGTACTATCGAAGTATACTAATAGAAACAGAAACCATCAAGAACCACCACATCTGGTGGGTTTGGTTGGCAAGACATATCCGAGCGCCATACGGTCTACCAATCTCCTAGTATTTTGCAATCACAGAGTGGTGAAGATATGCGTCCCGGAAAGCAACTTTACGAAGAGGATGCAACCACACTAGCAAAGCTTCCTATCACTGAATTACGTGGTAAATCTTCGGTGACGAACAGTCTTGATGGCTCGCATCCCTCTGAGACCGTAGATTTTCAGACAGGGTTTCATCATGAATACATTATGCAACATGTTGAAGGAAAGGGTGGACCAGGCCGAAGCCAGTCACGGAGCCAACTAAGAAGTCGAGCTCAAACTCAGTTCCGACAGGCTGCACAAGGTGGCGAGGGAGGTGAAGGTAGGAACGGTGGTGAGGGTGAAGAGGATAGAGACAAAGTGCAAGACCTACGAGAACAACGTCCCGGTTTGAAACGAGACGGCTCAAATCGTTCAATAAACATGAACCTGAACATGAGCCACCATTTTTTCAATCTTAAGGGGAAAAGGCATGTCAGTCTGAAAGACCATAAAGGATTCAGCTTGGCGAGAACACACAAGAGAAAGCCCATTGCCAGAGATTGGTCTCCTTCTCGGAAGAGATTCACTGCTATCATAACGTGCCTAAGTACGTTTCTTGTTGGTCTTGTAATTGGTATTTATGCAGGCGAGGTTCCTTCCATCCAATATTCGATTGTGGACTTGCACCATTTTACAGTTCTTGGAAATGTCTTTTTTTTCTTGGGTCTTGCTATCCCGACCACCTTCTTTTGGCCTCTTCCCCTTTTGCACGGCCGAAAGCCATATATTCTTGGTTCAATGTCACTCGCTATGCCGTTACTTTTCCCTCAAGCTCTGGCTGTTGGGGCAACTCGAAATCCAAAACTAGCCGGTTGGAGAATTGGTCTACTTCTCTCTCGAGCATTCATGGGCTTTGCACTTGGCTTTGCCAACATGAACTTCTTGTCTACTTTAATGGACCTCTTTGGTGCCTCGCTCCAAAGTACTAATCCTCATCAAGAATATGTTGATGAATATGATGTCAGGCGTCATGGTGGTGGTATGGGTCTTTGGCTGGGTATATGGACGTGGTGTTATGTTGGATCTATTGGCGTTGGCTTCTTGCTTGGTGCAATTATTATCAACTTCTTGACGCCTGCCTGGGGCTTTTATATCAGCATTGCCATTCTTGCCTTGGTCTTAGTCCTAAATGTGGTCGCTCCTGAAGTTAGGCGTTCTGCCTTTAGACGATCTGTTACTGAAGTTAGGAAAGATGATCAGGTATCGAGAAGATTAGCAAAGGGCGAGGTTAAGATGCATAGAGTTCAAACCGGACCAAAATGGTGGGGTGAGGAATTCCATCATGGTTTGCTGCTAACAAAGAGCATGATGCACCAGCCGGGCTTTCTGCTTCTAGCATTTTATCAGGCGTGGATTTATGGGCAGATTATTTTGATTATGATTGTACGATTCTATAACCCCCCCTTCCCAAAAGAAATACTTCTGCTAATATTGGCTAGCTTCTCGGTTCATTGACTTCAAAGTACTACAAATTCAAATCTCCATATGTCGGCGCAAGTGTGGCATCAATTCCTCTCGGGGCACTTCTGTCTGTTCCATTTCAAAAAGCGGGAATTTTCAGCCGAGAACGTAAAGAAGGACTCGAAAGTGATGATGATACCTTGAAGAAAAAGAAGGTCTCTTTATCTTCCCACTTTGTTCGGCGCTCAATTTTTGTTATACTTCTGCCATTCATGGGCCTAGCTTATACCCTTTCATCCACGGGGCCACCCGTCCCATTCATGTTGCCCATCATATGGGCTGCGGCAATTGGCTTTCTTTCGAACCTCGCGGTTGCAGAATGCAATGGTATCATCATGGAAACTTTCGATACTTCAGATCTTCAGCCTGGTATGACGGGGCGTCCAAGAAGCGGGAGTAAAGGCAAGGTCACGAATTACTCTTGTTTCCCGCGCGTGTGCGCTGCCTTTGGCATCACACAAGGTATGGGATTCTGCATCGCAGCGATGGCAAGTGGTATCGGAGGGGTTGCACAGCGACATTTAGGCCAACAGGCCGCCACTGGGGTTATGTGCGGTGTTCTACTCATTCTCTCTGTTCTTCTTATTTGTGTGCTCGCACGTTTTCAAGATGTACAAATTATCCCGGATTCGAAGACAAGCGAGCTGGAACGCTATCAAGCGATGAAGAGGGAGCAATATATTCAAGGAAACACAGGGAACGGCCAAGAAGAAGAATGGAAGCCGATTATTATTGGGAACCCGACACATATCATGCGCAGAATGAGTGTGCTAGAGTTGGGAAGTATGACGAGGTGGAGCGAGATTCGGAAGAAAAATCTTCTGATCGATCAACAAAGTTTGGAGGCTAGACATGCGAATTTGAATACACTGGTACAGGTGGAGAAAAGGTTGAAGGAAAAGAGGAAACATTTGGTAGAGAAGGTGAGGAGGAGTTTGAGTGGGAGTAGAGATGGCGGGGATGATGTTAGGGAGTATAGTTATGAGGAGAAGATTACTACTAGTAAGTTGGTGCCTGTTGGAGGAGATGTTAGAGGTGGTGAATATGGAGATGAGAGAATGGATTTCAGAGAAGATAGGATGGGGAAGGTTATTGGGAATACTGGAACCGGGAGTAGAGGTGGAGATATGAGAGAGAGGGTTGTACAGGAGAGGGAGTTGACGATGACGCAGAGGAGCAGAGGGATTTCACAAGCTTTGGTGCAGGAACAGGGGGATCTAGGTGGTTTGAGAGAAATTGATTTAGGGATTCCGGAAGGAAGGGGAGTTGAGATGGACGAGGAACAAGGTGGGAGGAGCAGAGGGGGTAGGAGCAGAGGGGAAGCAAAGGATGGTGCGAGGGAGAGGGGGGGGTATGACCCGAGATTGAGGAGAGGCACTGTAGCTCTTGGTAGGGGAGAGGTTACTGGAGATTCGATGAAGTGATGGGTGTATATTCGAATAGATGGATGGGAATAGGGCTAGGATTGGTAAATTGTCATGTTAAAATACGGAGGAATAGGAGATTGGGGTATTAGCCTTTTCGAGAGGGGACTGAATGAAGTATGGCGGGAGAGGTTTAGAACAGATTGATTGATTAAGTGGAATTGAATATTTCTATTGGTCTCGGTTTAAAGATGCTTTCGTCTGAAGTGAAGTGGAGTGAATTGGGGGAAGAAAGAGAAAACGAGAATAGGGAATTCATGGCCAATAAGCAGTAGTAATTCATAATCGACTTGATCGACTGGATCTACTCATAGAGTAACTAACATAGCTAAGCTAAGCTAAGCGAACCATGACATACTCGTTCGTATATGTACTCTCAATACGACCAGAGTAGAACTTTAGAATATATTAATTATCGTGATCAGAAGAAACAAACATAGAATACGAGGACTGTGATTATGATTAAGAATGAGATTGATGAGGAATAGAAGCAGAAACAAAAGCAGAAGTAGAAGCAGAAACAAAAACAAAAACAAAAACAGAAGCAAAAGCAGAAATAGAAGCAGAAGCAGAAGCCCGATAACAATATATCAATTAGCTGCCCACTCCGTTCGTAGCTTTGATTTTGGACTGGTGGATACGAGTACGAGTGCAAGTACGAGCACAAGTACGAGTAGAGGAGGGGAGGGAAGGGGGGAAAATAAATCTAACTTTTGATTCGGATTACTACTTTGGGTTATGTGTCATGTGGGGTCGAGGTTCGGAAAAGATCGCGGGGATTTTGGTGGGGGGGAGGTGGTGCTTTTAGGATGTTTTTTTTTTATAGTTGCAATAATGATGAAGTATAATTACTCACTTATCATGTTCCTGGAAATGTAAATAATTACCATAATGCCATGACCACTGTCAGTATATGTCCTCCCTTGCTCATTTTGATGTTCCTTGACCCAAAGACCCGAGTTCCCTTTGAGGATGTTTCCACTGTGAAAATCAAGGGTCATTAGGTAAGGATTGATAGTTACACTTGTATCAAGAGCAATCCGTGGCAGAAGTGTATCGATATCACCCAATCTTCAGTTCATACTATTCATCAAGAAATCATGAAGGAAAGCAAAAAATGGGCCATGTTTTAGAGAGAGAGTGCCATGTTTTCACATCGAAATAGATTGAAGGGGTATTGGAAGAAGCTCGTTATGCTACCTGACAGTTTTGAAGTGTCAACTTCCACCTTCGACCTATGCTCCCCCGGCGATTACTTTCACTCGACCTAACGCGCTACTGTCCAGTCGTCCAACCATACAAGTGTTTATGAGGAATTTCTGTCGGATGCATCGAGCAAGCGTAAGAAAATTGTAGAATATATCTACGAGGCTGGGGCACCACCACGTCCACGTCCAAATCCACCACGGCTGTAAGAATAAATGTTAGAATTTACCAACAAATATGCTAGATGATGTTTAGAACTTACAATTGAGGAGCGAACTCTCCTGGTGCAGCACCTTCCTTAGCCTCACCACCACCCTCACGTCTGCGGTAATCACCACGGTCACCACGCTCTCCACCGCCACGTCCACCACGGCCACCGAATGGCTTGCGTTCGCGCTCGTCACCACCCATCATTCCACGAGGAGGAGCGTGGGATCTTTGGACCTTGATGTGTGTAGCTGGGACAATCTCAGCGGGAAGGTGAAGCCATTCACGGAGGTAGTCGAGACCCTCTGGGGTGAGGGTGTAGTAGTAGTATTGCCAAGAGAATTGAGTCTTGACATATCCACGGGAGGTCAAAGATTGACAGGCCTTGACAACGTAAAGGTTGCGGGTATCGATCTCTGGGTGCTTGTTTTCGTACTCCTTCTTTGCGACAAGTACGCCCTCACGGAACAAGTACTCGTGGATCTTCTTGCGGTCAGCCTTTGGGATAAGCCTGTAAATCAATTAATTAGTCGTCTGGCAAGAATAAAGAAATGATATTCATCAAAATCTTACATCTTGGCGGTTTGGTCGAGGTGCTTAAAAAAGTTGTCGTTGTCGAGAGGTGTTGAGGATAAAAATCGAAGTAATTGAAGATCTGGATAATTTGATTTTGTGTGGGAGCGCTAGCAAGCGAAAAGGTGGCTGAAAGCTTAGGTATATTACACGTGATTGACGCCACAGTTACAGCCACTTTAGTTTGTCGTTTTGGATTTCCTACTTATCATTATCGCAGGAACTTCAATCCTTCTCATTACATCAAAGATAGTCAACATTTTCGCAAAAAGCTATTGAAAACCAAGGCCTATTGACAATCATCATACATTAAGCCGACAATATGGTTTCTCGAACCGTCAACGTTTTGTTGACGTCGTTCCCCGGATTGAACTTACCATCGACTCTATCACTGCCTTTACCCAGCACGACAACCATTTCAGAGCTCCAAGATGAACTCTACGAGCGCATTCCATCTCAAGACCGCCGCCTTATTCTCACCACTATTTCAAATAAGCTACTTTCTGCTGAATCATCCTCCCCCATATCAGATCTCCTTTCTAGTCCAGAAGATGAATTTCTGTCCTTACGACTTTCAGCGCGATTATGTGGTGGCAAAGGAGGTTTTGGATCTCAACTTCGTGCAGCAGGAGGTCGTATGTCATCTAAGCGTAAGAAGGGCCAGGGTGATCAAAACGGATCAAGTCGAAATTTGGATGGTCGCAGGTTAAGAACAGTCAATGAAGCAAAGGCATTAGCTGAATATCTAGCAATCAAACCGGAAATGGCTAAGAAAGATAAGGAAGAGAGAAGAAAACGATGGGAACAAGTTGTGGAATTGGCAGAACGAAGGGAGCAGGAGATCAAGAATGGTACGAAAGGGAAAGTTGATGGCAAATGGGTTGAGGATAAAGAGGAAGCTGGTGAAAGAACGCGTGAGGCTGTCATTGCGGCCATGAAGGCTGGAAATTATAAGGATAATTTATTGGCAACATCTTCAGGAAGTGGCTCAGGGACTGATGGTTCTGTGAGTGAGGAAGATGAGGTTATGGGTGGCACAGACTCCAACGGTACAACTCCACCTTCTGAATCAGCATCCAGTAAACCGAAGGCTATGAGCTTCTTTGGTTTCGATGAAGATGATGAGTTTATGAGCGACGATGAGGAAGAAGAAGAGGAGGAAGAAGAGGCGGAGGAGGAGGAGGAGGAGGAAGACGACAAAAAGAATGAAATTGAAGCCAGGAAGCCTGAAGCCCCCGACGAGGAGGAGGAGGAGGAGGAGGAGAAGGAGGAAGAGGAAGAGGAGGAGGAAGTTGAGGTTGAAGTTGAGGTTGAAGAAGTTGCTAAAGAACCAACACCGCCTCCTGCTCCAGCTCCAACAAAAGGCAAAGGCCGATCTAGGATACCCGTGAAAGCACCCACAAAAGCTCCCACAAAAGCTTCAACAAAGGCCCCCGCTAAAGCTCCTGCCAAACCACCTGCCAACGGACGAGGGAAAGGCAAGGGAAAGGCCAAATAAATCAGAATTCGTATGTATTGGCATCACAGCGTGGCGTTCGGGTTTATGGACCATAAGAAGATATTGGCGGTTTCCTTTGCTAGCGATATTCATTGTAAATTGAACTGAACAATAATTAACTCTTAACTCCCAACCACCCTTATTTCAAACACCATACACCATACACCTTAAATCCCTTCTTTCCGGTCAATGCCGAAAGCCCTTTGCAATGTTTGTTTCCATGCCTCCCATGAAGTACTATAGTTAATCATTTCACATCAACTAATTCCTGATTAGAATCCATCCGAGTCTTTGATGCATGGATATTGAGATTCATATCTCTGGTGCTGCATGATGCTGATAGTGCACGCATTATGAGCTTGATAGCGGGGTACCTTGTGATAATTACATACATCCTTCTCCACTCGACTACTAATGAACAACTCCCACCTTCTCAAACTCATGATAAGCACTACCAGCAATACTCGAGTATACACAAGTATAAACTTAATCTTACCCGTCTATCTTGAAACAAAAAGTTAAGACTCAAGCATGTCTAGATTCTTCCACCCAACCCTTTTCAGTCTCAACTCCCCCAAAGCCCAGGGGACGCAGATGATGCGAGGGACTGTTTGGCCTGGGAATATGAAGTCGAGTAGGATAAATGTTAGGAAAATTAGCTCGATTAGAATGGTCGATGTAGGAGATGAGCAGATTAGAGAAATTACGGCGAGGGTTGATAGAAATAGGTTGTGGAGGGATTTACATAGGACTTGTCAGTGGGGAAAGGGGGAGATTTGGGGGAGGTATGTTTTATATTTTATTATTGTCTTTATTGTCTTTGTTGTTTTTGTCATTCTTATTGTTCTTGGGATATGGATGGGATTGTGGGGAGGATGGAGATGGGGAAGGGGAACGAAGAGGGGTTCGGAAAAGTTTCCGAGTCGCTTTCAGGTGTGATGTGCAAGTCCAATGTTTGAAACTGGCGTGAATATGTAAGAGATTGAGCCTCCTGCTTGGAATCTCCAGGCACACAGCTACAAGTCAAGCGGCTCGCCCTAAGAAGGCCACCATATAATATAATATTTCTCCATCATCATGATTTCTGCACCCTTCTCAAGCCCGTCTTTCCAATCTATAGTATCTGATACCCACTGATATATAAATACATTCAGAGAAGAAACCGATCAAGGGATGTCCCGTCTCGCACTTTCCGACGCCGATAAACAAGCTCGAGATTGGTTTGTAGAGACAACTAAAGCACTTGGTTGTGATGTGAAGATTGATTCTATGGGTAAATTCTCTTCTCCTTTCTTTCCCTGCTCAACTATTTTCGTCCCGTGATGCATATTAGACATCGTGGATTAATGATGATTATACGAAGGTAATATATTCGCCGTGAGACCAGGAAGAAAAGATGCTCCTGCTACATATGCTGGGAGTCATTTGGATACACAGGTATGCCTTCCTTCATATGAAATAGCACACAGGTACGATTTTCTAAGATATGGCCTTAATGAGAGTAGCCGACAGGAGGACGATATGATGGGATACTAGGTGTTCATGCTGGGATTGAAGCATTGAGAACGATGAATGATTTGAATATTGAGACGGAATATCCTACTGGTGTGATTAATGTGTGTCATTCCATAGCAACTGTATAAGTTATCTACTAACCCAAATAGTGGACCAACGGTACTCTTCCCATCACCCCAACTAACCTTACCTCTAACCTCATCCTCCTGTAGAAGAAGGAGCGCGCTTCCCCAAATCCATGGTATCATCTGGTGTCTGGGCCCACGACATTCCTCTTTCTTCGGCCCACAACCTCCTTGAAGTAAACGGTACTGCCACCATGAAATATGAACTTGAAAGAATAGGATATCTAGGTTCAATCCCCGCTTCTTATTTCTCGAATCCGATTGGTGCACATTTTGAGCTGCATATTGAGCAAGGACCGATACTTGAGAGGAGCAGAACGAGGATTGGAGCAGTGACGGGTGTGCAGGCTTACAGGTGGCATACAATTACGGTGAGGGGGAAGGATTCTCATACTGGTATGTTATACTATAGGAGGATGTAGCGATGAGGTAGTGAGTGTAGATGGGATGATTGATGGCTTATAGGTACAACGGATTTTGAGAGCCGCTCAGATGCTATGCTTACAGCTGCAAAACTCATCCTCCATAGTCACAACAAGGCTGCTGAAATGGGATGCCTAGCATCGACAGGTTACTAGCCCCCACTCTCAAGCAAGTTCCAAGGCACTTTTCTTACCTCTGCTAGGGATTCTCACACTGAAACCTGGATCAACTAATACTGTTCCTGGATACGTACAGTTCTCACTGGATATTAGGTGCTCAGAGGACGAAAGACTTCTGAGATTTGAAACGGAAATTAAGAAAGATTTCATGTTGATTGCTGAAGGTGAGCTGTTGACGACTCTTGGCGCAAGTGGAAAGAAAGGTAAAGGCTGCAAAGTGGATTGGAAAATGGATACGAACTCCCCGGCCACTTATTTCAACGAAGACTGCATCCGATGTGTGGAGGAAAGTGCCGGAGATTTGATTGGAACAGCTTCTGATACCGGAGGAAAGCCTGGAGCTGTTTCAAATACTTTCATGAGAATGGTATCAGGCGCTGGACATGATAGGTAAGAGTGTCAAAAGGCTTGATGCAGTCCTTACTGAAAATCCTTTAGCGTCTATACTTCGAGGCATGCTCCGACCTCCATGTAAGACCCGAATCTTCTATCACGCCGTACTATCACTGATATCGACTAGGATCTTTGTACCATGTAGAGATGGTGTAAGTCATAATCCGGCCGAGTATTGCAGCCCAGAAGACTGTGGAAATGGAGCACAAGTCTTGCTCGGGGCGATGTTGAGATATGACCGAATTAGAGCTTCAAAAGAAGCCTGAATAGACCGTGAAAAAGCATAACTCAAAATGTCAACATTCCCCATCGTAAAGCAAAGCACATCTGATCAAGCAGAAATGTCTCTCATCAATTCGCATGATGACTTTGTATGATACACATCCGTTGCAAACGGCTTCTGCTCTATCCCACCATAATGCCAATCTATAACCATCCTATCACTTACTGATCCAAACGAGCTGGGAATGTTCCGTTGTCTGCAATTTACGGATTAGCCAAATCTTGCCTCTCTTTCCCTCCAAGTTCCAATACTAACCACGCTGATCATCCCATCTCTCAACCCAGGCACTTGGGCACAATGACTTGTAAGCCAAGAAAAACTGTTCCCCCCATCAGTATATATTCCTCATCGCAATCAGTCGCAATCAGTCGCAGAACGTACTTGGCGGCATGGAGCAAAATCCTCGCCCTTGGCTAGGATACACTTGTGGTAATCGACATAGTTTTGCCAGCAGTGCTTGGTTTGGTTCTGGTTGGGGAATCGAGCGTCGAACCCTACATTCTATCATCAGTCGCCCACCCTTTTCGCAAACATCGTCAGGGTAGCAATTGCATACCGGCTATTCAAAAATCCACAGTTAGCAATCAGACCATCTTGATTTATTGTAACAATGAGCGGGTCCCCGGGAACCACATACCAGTAACGAACTTGAAAGGTTTAGTCTCGCGTTCTCCAGACATTTTTGCTTATTTGTTTTCCGGGATCACAGGATTTAGGAGAGGAGATTGTGTTGGTGGTGGTGGTAGTTAATTGAGACGAGCGATGTGAGGTTGATTGGAATGACCTGCACTTTCTCTCTTCGGGATGAGGTCGGCTAAGGCCGAGCTCGCTAGCGCGGAAATGAAGGTGCTCCAAAACCTCAGACCACGCAACTCAAGTGGTAATTACATCAGGAAGACTTGAATATCGACCAAGGGTTCAAGATGCATCCTACTGCTGCTATTAGAATGTTCCAGCCGACCAAGAAGATGTGGTCCCCTGTGCCCGTAAGTTTGTCTGTTTGGTAACCATGTGTTTGAGAGTGGGAGGCTAATGTTTTTTGGTTCACAGAAGGAGGAGCATAGCGGTACGTTTACCCCGCGATTGAGTACTTGAGATATCTTGAAGTTTGGAGGATAAGGATAGAATATGATTTTGGAGAATGTGTCTTATGCAGACAGGAATCGAGACTGACACCGGAACTAATAGCCCACACCATCTCTCAACGATTGCGCCAATGGAGAAAGATTCCTCCCGAGTTGGTTCCTTTAGGTACGCTTCCCTCTTCACCGGAACACTGCCAGGGCTTGCACTGATACCAAACGAAGGAATTGTTGTCGGTGTCGCTGTCGGATTCGGCTGTTACTCTTTGGGGAAAAAAATTGTTGTTGACAAGCAAATGCGCACCTCTCGCCAAAACAGAAAGGATTAAACTTCTGGTCCTCAAGATTTCAGGGGAAGGCTGAAAGAGACATAATGGGGCTTGGGCGAAGAGTTTATCTGTCGAAATTGCAAAGGACACGCTCGAGGGAAGGAAGGACCGAAGGAATTAGAACGCATACATTGGCTGAACCTCGAATGAGTTGTACAGAACTGGCCCTTATTTCTCATGAATTCAAAGTTTCTAGACCTGATGATATCATACTCCAACTCCCCCCCATTCCCAGAAAAGCAATTACATTTTTTCTTCCTACCGATTGAACTCCTGCTTTATCCCTCCCAGACTCCTCAGTAAACAAATTTCATGACCCATATCCTATAAACATAGCCCTTCTTCAAGCAGGCTTTGGTCCTGCTACATCCAAACCTTCTAGACCTTGCATAGGATCATCAGGTCTATCTTGAGCTCCGGCTCTTGCTTGTTCAGCCGCCAGTTTATCCTCCTCGCTCACGGCATTCTCAGCCAACCAGCCCTCCTAAGTCGAGTATCAGTAGCCGCCTATATTATCGCTGTATACCACAACATGGAATTCTTATAATCTTACCTGTTCCCACAAAGCCGTCTTACTTCCTAGACCCTCATTCGCGCTCTTGGGAGGTTTAGCCGCATTGACTTTAATCACCTTGCCAAAAAGTTCAGATTGGTCCATATTGTCAATAGCATCTTTGGTATCTTCTGGATCCTCAAACTCTACATAGCCGAAGCCTCGATGAGGCTCTGTTGAGTTCGGTCCCTCTGCTTTGCTGAGAAATCATCAACATGAGAACACTGGGATTTCATGTATGACACTTACGGTATAGATACATCTGCTATTTCTCCAAAGGGTAAAAATGCGGCCTCGAGATTTGCGGTTGTGACCATGTGGGAAAGTCCACCAACATAAACAGTAGCTTTCCAACGTGCTTGATCGGTCATCTTGTAGCTTCCTAATTATTAGATCCTGGCAACTCAAATGATTTTCCGTGTATATATGAAGCTTTCGAATGTCAAATCGCGATAGAAGGAGCCTTTGGTCACGTGTAAGCTGTATTTTTAAGGTTCACAACCCATCGGGCGGTGATCTCGCTCAGGCCATCCGATTATGGAGAAAGGTGTTCACATATATTCCCCGAAACAAGTAAACACATCGCAACTTTCATACATTTTACGTATCTCGTTCACTTACATTTGTTTTTAACCGGTATAACAAAAAAATCGGCTGAAAAGGCAAGCTGCGGCAATTTCCTGCAGTGTAAGCTGGCTTGTTGATACATAGTAAAGTAAATAGAGACGAGACAATGGTCCGTCTAAGGGAAATCCCCAGGACTGCGGCCTTTGCCTGGTCTCCAGGTCCAGAGTCTCCTTTGGTGGTCACTGGGACAAGAGCTGGGGCAGTTGATGCAGATTTCTCTGATGAGACGAAGCTGGAGCTTTGGGATTTGAGCTTGGATAATGATGAGCAGGGAGTGGAATTACAACCTGTTGCTAGTATTAGCACAGATTCTAGGTACGCAGGTGGACCATATTGACTTTTGGGGATATCAGATGCATAAGCTAATTGTGCTGGTTATTAGATTCCACGATATTGCATGGGCACCAGCAAACGCAGACCATCCGCGGGGCATAATCGCAGGCGCACTCGAAAATGGATCGTTAGATTTATGGGATGCAGAGAAACTTATACAAGGAGCTGAGGACGCTTTCATGTCCAGAACGACGAAGCATACGGGCGCCATCAAATCTCTCCAGTTCAACCCATTGAAACCACAAATTCTCGCTACTGCAGGTTCTAAGGGCGAGCTATTCATCTACGACGTGAACGACATCTCGAACCCATTTAGACTAGGTACAGCCGCAGCAAGATCGGATGATCTCGAATGCGTTGCATGGAATAGAAAGGTTCCTCATATTTTAGCAACTGGTGGAAGTGGGGGATACGTTACAGTCTGGGATTTGAAGACTAAGAAGGCTTCTCTACAATTGAGCAACAATCGAAAAGCAGTGGGAGCAATTGCATGGGATCCGAACAATGCGACAAAGCTCTTGACTGCTACACCCGACGATTCTACACCAGTCATTCTTTTGTGGGATCTTAGGAACTCAAATGCGCCTGAGCGGACTCTTCAAGGACATATCCAAGGAATTTTGTCATTGTCTTGGTGTCAGCAGGATGCTGATCTTCTGATATCTTGCGGCAAAGATAACAGAACTTTGATCTGGAACCCTCAAACTGGGGAGCAATATGGAGAATTTCCCGAGGTTACCAACTGGACTTTCCAAACTAGATTCAATCCCCACAACCCCGCATTGTCTGCCACTGCATCGTTTGATGGGAAGATAGCCATTCAAACTTTACAAAATACAAATTCTACCACATCCCAAGCTCCCGTTGCAGGCCCCGTTGATGGCGAGGACTTTTTTACTAAGGCCCAAACTGAGCCCCAGGGTGCTTCCTTTTCCTTGAGCAAGGCCCCTAAATGGATGGAACGACCAGTTGGAGCATCTTTCGGTTTCGGTGGTAAATTAGTAAGCTTTAGCTTATTGGCTGCTGCCACAGGAAAGGCTAGAGCCTCCAAGGTCCAGATTTCTCAATTCACAGTTGATTCAGACGTAGGGTCTGCTACTGAATCTTTCGAAAATGCCCTCAAGGCTGGGGATATCAGAAGTATTTGCGAAACCCATATTGAGCAGGCCAAGACAGAGCAAGAGAAGGCAGACTGGAAAGTTATTGAGACATTAATCGCGGCCAACCCTCGAAAACAAGTCACTGAATACCTTGGCTTCTCCGAAGTGGACGAAATCACGAATGGCGTATCAGGACTTGATGTAGAGGGTGCAGAAAATTCGGAAGAGGCTCCAACTGATACCAATGGAGAAGCTGCAAAGAATAACAGGTTATCTACGCTTTTCGATGGCGCTGAAGGCGATGACTTTTTAACTGATATATCAGCAAACAAGGGGGCTAAGACCGATAATCCTTTCCATCTATTTGCCGAATCCGATTCGGCCTCGGAAAAGCAAATTACCAAAGCTTTGATACTTGGCCAGTTTGAAAAAGCGATGACTGTCTGCCTTAAGGAGGATCGTATTGCTGATGCTTTCATCATTGCTAATTGTGGTGGAAAAGAATTGTTAGACAAGGTTCAAGCAGCATACTTAGCCAAAAAGGCAGAAGGACCCAACTACCTGCGACTTTTAACCTCGGTGATTGGTAAAAACTTATGGGATATTGTATACAATGCCGACCTAGAGAACTGGAAAGAGTCGATGGCAACTTTATGCACATATGCCGACCCAGCTCAGTTTCCAGATCTCTGTGAGGCACTTGGTGATAGACTTTTGGAATCCGGCGCTGCAAAGGATGCTTCTTTCTGTTTCTTAGTCGGCTCAAAGTTGGAGAAAGTGATCACCATCTGGATTTCGGAACTCCAGGAGAATGAGAAACATGGCATCGAAGAACAGGAAGGCGATTCCACCTTCTCTGTACATGCAAAGTCACTTCAAAACTTTATTGAGAAAGTCACGGTATTCCGCGATGTCACCAAGTTCCAGGATACCGAGCAAAGTTTGACATCAGATTGGAAGTTGGCTGCCTTGTACGATAAATATACAGAGTATGCTGATATAGTTGCGGCCCATGGACATCTTTCGATTGCTGAGAGATATCTTGATCTCCTTCCAGTTCAGTATCCTGCTGCAGAAGTTGCAAGGGACCGAGTTAAGCGTGCATCGAGAAAGGTTGCCCCAACCGCTGCCACCAAACAACCAGCAGCAAGCTCGAGGGTTTCTACACGTGCTCAACCGGCAGCATATCAACAACCAAATCCTGTTACTATGGCGCCTCCAACCCAATCTGCCCCAAATCCATATGCTCCACCTGCGGCAACTGCACCAGCTTCTAATCCTTATGCACCACCCACTTCAAGTGCTTCGAATCCATATGCACCTGCAACAAATACTTACGCACCACAAGGCTATCAACCACCACAACCATCTCAACCAGCTTATGCACCTTCGTACGGAGCATATGGGGCAGCTCCAGCTGGTTACGGTGCACCACAACAATCATTCGGAGCCCCCCCTCCAAGAAACACAACTCCATCAGCTCCACCTCCATCCAAAGCTAAAGACATGACAAATTGGAATGACACACCTTTCGTAACAAAGGTTCCAACCGCTAGGAGAAGTACCCCTGTCGCCAATCCCTTCCCTAATCAACAAGGCGTTCCAATGATACCTCCAGCCAATCCATATGGTGCTTCAAGAGCGACACCTCCTCCTCCACCTCCTAAGGGGTCAGCCCCACCTCATGTTACTTCGCCATTGGCAAATGCACCACCTCCTAGACCATCTTCCACGGCGAATGCATATACTCCGCAAGCACCACCTCCTGCTCAATCACCATATGCATCATTACCACCTACAATTCCTCGTGGGGCCTCCCCATACAACCCCCCGCCTATCAGCGCGGCACCAACAGGTAGATACGCTCCAGCTGCAGCAGCACAACAATACTCTCAGCCACCCCCATCGAATATCGCACCACCTCCTCAAGGAAGTATGAGACCACCTCCACCTAACCCATATGCCCCACCATCAGCTGCGCCACCTAACCAGTACGCTCCATCTCAATCACCATACGAGAGCCAGCAACCACCTGCGCAATTCCAGAATCAAGGACCTCCTCAGGGACCACCGCATGGACTATCACAAGGACCTCCTCAAGGGCCGCCACAGGGACCTCCAATGGGTAACTCTCGTCCGCCGTCTGGACCTCCTAAGGCTTCTGCTGTGGCAGCTGCTCCAGCAAAACCTAGGCACCCTACTGGTGATCGATCACACATCCCTGCATCTGCTCAGAGAATGGTCGAAATCTTCACCAATGATATGCAAAGAGTAGTTTCGAAGGCTCCAGCAAACTTCGCCCCTCAAGTTAAAGACACTCAGAAGCGCCTAAATATATTGTTCGATCACTTGAATAACGAGGAACTTGTGAAGCCCGATACAATTGAGAAATTGACAGAGTTGGCGGAAGCACTCCAATCCGGAAATTATGATGTAGCAGGCAGGATCCAAGTTGACATTCAGCGTGAAAAGACAGACGAGTGTGGTAATTGGATGGTAAGTTTGCAGTTCTCTCGTTTCGATAGAACCATATACTAATCGGAAATATAGGTTGGCGTCAAACGATTGATTAGCATGAGCAAAGTAACTCCTTGAGAGTCAAAGAGGATATTTTGTTAGAGAATCAAAACTAGGAGCGAGCGGAGTTGATGATATGAGATGAGAGCGTAGCATGTGGATATTACAAAACATTGCTAGAATCAGAACTTGTTCTTTATATTACATTACTGTAGTGCCTTTGTTCCCTTGATTTCCGAATACTATCAACTATTCTTGTACTTGCGGTGTTGGATGCTCGTATGCTCTGGAAATTGACGAGATGTGTAAAAGGTAAATGTACTATTCAACAAGCAGTGAACGTGGTACCAATCAAATCGGGCAGTGGATTTGTATGCATTTCCTACTCTACTGTAGACATTTTGATCGATAAATAGCAGTCAGTAATCCGAATTTCGCACTTTGTACAGTTCAAGAAATCATTCCTTTGCAATAAAAATATGAGCATCAGCTCCAAATTGGTTGATTACCCTAATAATTACGAGTACGAGTACAGTACCCACCACCAAAAATTCCCAAGCTTACAGCACCAACGATATAATTGTCTATCCAACCAACTCATCAACAATATACCTACCATCCAAAAACAAACAGAATATGGCAGATTCTTCCGAGCTCCCAGCTGTTGAGACACCATCCCAAAGGCAAGCTCGCATCAGAAAAGAAAAGAGAGAAGCAAAGATTAGAGACGGTGGAAATGCAAGGCTTAATAAAATTATTGGGCTAGGTGGTGGGTTACCTCGAGGTATGTATATTCTTTCTAGACAACCTTGAGCGGCATTGTACCGCGGCTAATGCGCAATGTAGATGAAGCTCCATCGCCATCGCCTGCCCAGGTCCAAGCAGCTTCTAATGCTAAAGATCATGCCGACCCGGAGGAAGTAGATATTTCAAATCATTTTTATGAACCACAATCCCGCACACCTCTCCCGAGGCCACAGAGTAATGGCCCTGCGCAACAACAGATAAATGATGACCAGCTTCGTCAAATGATGCTGGGTATGGATCCGGGTTCTTTAGGCGGAGCTCCTGGCCAAAACCCTTTTGCAGGTTTCCCAGGTATTGGTACACCCGGCGAAGGCGGCGCAGACGATCCTATGATGAAAATGCTACAACAGATGATGGGAGGGATGGGCGGACCACCCGGCGAAGGACAAGGTGGCATGCCTTCTTTTCCGGGTATGGGGATGCAAGGCCAGGCTGAAGCTGCCGCTGTCGACCCCTATGCCTATATCTGGCGCGTTGTTCATGCTGCTTTCGCCTTATCGCTCGGTTTGTACATAGCACTTACGACATCATTCACGGGCACGAAATACGCGCGCGAGGCATCCGCTTTGACGAATAATGGGTTAAATGCAGATAGTGTGCATTTCTTTTGGATCTTTGCAACGGCCGAGGTGGTGTTATTGACCAGTAGGTTTTATTTGGAGAAGGGAAATGCATTGCCAGCGGGGATGATGGGAACGGTGATGGGGTTCTTGCCAGAGCCGTGGAAAGGCTATTTGGGCGCGGTGCTTAGGTACGGGAGAATTTGGGGGACGGTCAGTGGGGATGCTATGGTTTGTGTTTTTGTGTTGGGGGTTTGTGCCTGGTTGAGAGGTGGCAATTAGAGGGGGTTCGATAATGAGCATTAGTAATGATGATCTTATGTCGACATGTGTTCTGGCGATGTCTTCGGATTTTTCAAAGCCTTTCAAGTGTCCTCATTTTTGCATACTGGGTATGTACTTTCTTACGATCATCAGATTCGAGTTCTGCAGGCGAAATGATTACTTCGAGGTAATGGGAGGAAATTGCATATTTTGCTTGACCTGATTGATAGCTTGAAGGGTAAAGCGAGATGCTTTTTTGGCCCCTTTCAAGGCTCCGTCAGATGATACTTTAGCACAAGTCCATCAGCGTCCAAGTATGTAGTGCGTTGGGTAGAAACCGTATGTCATTCTATATGTTTAAAATCTTTCGTAGATAAAAAGATGGAATTTTGCCATAAGCATGCTGACGAACCAGGAGCTAGTTTAGGTCATAGAATGGGACTTTTACATGAAATGCAAGTCTCCATTCACTTTGTACAATACGAAGCCCTCAATGGCAGTGTTCATATATATACATACACTCCCAGCAACTCATTGTCGAGTCCTCCTATTGCACCCCAGCCCTCCCAAATATTGCCTAAAGTTGGCCTAAAGTCCACCAGCGAACTTCACGAATGCTTTGGACAACTCATCCCTTTTCTCCAACCGGGCCCGATGACCACACCTCAAACTTTTTTGATCTCAAAACTACGGAGCCATTTTGGAGCTGTCTGATAAACTATCTCCGCTCGAGTAATGCAATCTTCATCGGAAGCTATTATGAGTACATTCTGGTATATGTGCTCTTCTGAGATTTTGGCATCATCCTCTTCATTGATGTGGCGGACTGTTGCAGTAAGTTCATTTATCTTCTCCCAAAAAATCCAGCTTAGCGACATTTTGTGCCGTTTCTATCGCCATCCAGCTGAATCATATCGAAATCGGCAGATATTGGTAGCTGTAACATGATTACTTTATCATTAAACTACTTGAGTATTGTTAAGCGCTTTTACGCTTTTACGCTATTATGTCATATATAATCATACGACTGAATCACCGCTGAGTCCAGTCCCTACTCGGGACTCTTTTTGTAGCATCGATCTTGTCGTCGGTGCAGCGCCCACACTGCCCATTCTCGCCACTTTCTCCTTGATAGAATACTGATCCACCGAAGACCTGCCAATTGAAGTCGTCGACTTTGCGAAGGTAAAGAAGCCTTGTCGCAATGCCAGCTTCCCATCACGCGCAGCCTCTTCCTCATCAAGTTGCTCAAACAATCCAAAATACCTCTTCGTTGCCTTCCACGCTTCAATCCCCAAAACAAAAATAAAAACTGCTCCAACGGCTAAAGACCATTCCCAGGAAATCCCAACATGCTTGAAAACCGAGGTATTCAAGCCAGGAATATAGACGGCTGGGAATACAGACAATGCACCAATGACAACTGCCCAGAACAAGAAACGGTTCTCATACACGTCTTTAAAGAACGGGAATGCACTCTGAGAGGCTGCATCCAAACGAAACATACTTCGACGGATAGACTTGAACTCCCATGCTGAGATGAGAATCAACCAAGTTAGCTCTGCAAAGACTGCTGCCCGAGCTCTGAAAACCGGTCCGCAAGTATCGCCATATTCGCGGTTACAGTCGTGACCAAGATTACCATTATTGACGCCATAGATTATAATTACGAAAGTAAGAAGTGTGCATGTTCCCATGAGGATACCGTACACGACCATATCGACAAGAATTTGTATGGTGAAAACACCTCTCTTGTTGTCATGTGGCGGGCGCTTCATGACGGTGGAACTTGCTTTCTCCCTTCCTAATCCGAAGGCTGGGAAACTGGAAGTAATCATATTGATCCAAAGAATTTGTAACGGACTCAGTGGGAATACTGATTGCTTGTTGCCATCCTGAAAACCTAAGCCTGCGATAAGTAAGATGACTTCTCCAACGTTCGAAGAAAGGAGATGCAACACGAATTTTTGGATATTATCAAACATTCGACGACCTTCACGGATAGCCGATACGATACTGTTGAATTTATCATCGAGAAGTACAATCTTAGACGCTGATTTTGCGACATCGGAACCTGCAATACCCATGGCAATACCAACATCTGCTTCGGAAAGACTTGGCGCATCGTTCACTCCATCACCTGTCATTGCCATGTATAGTCCTCTCCTCCTCAATGCATGAATCATGCGTGTTTTTGTATCTGGTGCACAACGAGCGAGAACCAGTGGGAGGGTTGGCAGCGCATCAATCTGTGCGTTGGTAAGATGGTCGAAATCAGTAGCCTTCATAACGACAGATGCAGAGACATCAGCCGATAATGTTCCAAGATTTCTTGGGATGATTCCAATTTCCTGTGCAATTGCTTTAGCAGTGGAGGGATGGTCTCCCGTGAGCATGTGAACTTTGATTCCAGCCTGAGTACACTCTCGGATAGCATCTTTGGTTTCGTCGCGAGGCGGATCGTAGATTCCAACAAGACCGAGAAGTGCAAGGTCTTGTTCTACTTCACTTCTTAGAGAATCATCTTCGTCATTCTTGTCTTCCGATGAGATGCTCCTTTTCCAAGGCTTGGCCGCGACTGCGAGGACTCGCTGGCCTTGCTCAGCAAATCTATCCATCTGTCTGGTTATTCTCTCCTTCAAGTCTTTCGTCATCATCTCGTTCGTATTTCCACTTCCAACTGAGGAGCAGAGATCCAACACCCTCTCAACAGCACCTTTTGTAAACACCATGGTCTCTCCATCTGGTCGTTGATAGATCACTGACATTCTCTTAATGCTACTATCAAATGGAAATTCGGCAGCTTGTTTCCATCCCTTGTTTTCGAGCACCCTCTTTCCAGAATGAAACCGGTAAGTGAATACTTGCAAGGCAATTTCTGTTGGCTCACCAGTTGTTTGCCATTTCTTCGTAGTTTCGCCTTCAACAACTTCATTCTTGACAGTAGCAAGGTTACAGAGTGCTGCAGATTGAAGAAAACTTTCGAGCTCTGGTATGAGCTCAGCTGGCTCTTCATCCTGTCTTGATGGAAAATTCTTGTTCTGATCTCGTACCGCTTTCTCAGCCGGGATATCGAATTTGAGAGCCGCCGCACTACGCTGATTATCAAAGTCCACGACAACATTCTCGCTTGGGGATTGCGTCTGCATATCCTCGGACATGATCGGAGCTTTGGTAACGGTGCCTTCGGTAGGATCGTTGGGGTCCATGGAATTGTTCACGGTATAAATTCCCACTTTTGGCAGCCATACTTTCTTAACAATCATAGCTCCTTGAGTAAGTGTACCGGTCTTGTCGGAGCAAATGTTTGTTACTCCGCCGAGTGCTTCGAGCGCCGATAGATCTCGAACGACAACGTTAGCTTTACGCATAACTGTCATTCCAACAACCATTGTTATAGTCAAGACTCTGAAAAAATATTAGCTGTTGAATCTCAAGTGAGAAAGAATGGTGGACTTACGCAATCAAAGATTCTGGAATGATAGCAATGCCTGTAGAAATGGCATAAATGGCTACTTCATCGGTAACATTGAATCTGTTCACTCCAAATACCACTATTGCTAGTAAAATTGCGCACCCGAAGAGGATATATGCAACCTTGCTTAACTTCCTCTGCAGCGGTGTACCTTCAGTGAGTCCCAAGAACTTCCCCACGAAATCGTAAGTACGTCTAGCGGCGCCCTTCACCGGCTGCGCTTTTCCGTATTTTCTATAATTCATTGATCGTCCTTCCTTGCGCTGTTTCTTCGTAGTCGAAGCCGCAATCTTTCCAACTTCTGTTTGCATTCCAGTGAATACCACAATACCTCTTCCGCGACCTTTGGTAACCGTCGTGGTAGAATATGCCATATTGTTCCGATCAGCAATTCCAACTTGTCCCTCGCTCGTCGCTCTTTCTTCCGTCCCAGGCACAAAAATCTCGTTCGATGTGATCTTCTCCACTGGCACAGATTCGCCCGTCAAACTCTTCTCCTCACACGTCAAATTCATCGCTTCAAATATGCGCAAATCCGCCGGCACCGTATCACCCATCTTCAAGAGTACAATATCACCCGGCACAACCTCTGGACTTGGAACGACAATCACCGACCCGTCCCTTAATACCGAAGCCGACGGCGAAGACAGCGCTCTTAAAGAATCCATTTTCTTCTCCGCGCTGAATTCTTGGAAAAAGCCAATCATCACATTGAGTACGATAACAGCAACGAGCACCCCTCCTTCGATATAGTCGCCTACGCCGAAACTAAGCGCCATGGCGAAAACGAGCACGAGGATCATGGCATTGGAGATTTGCTTGATGAGAATCTTGTACCAGGAGATCGACCCGCCGGTATTGAGTTCGTTTGGGGGATGCGCGGCTTGTATGGATTGAACTTGGCGCGCGGCGAGACCCGTCTCGAGGTTGGTGGAGAGTTGAGATGCGGCATCTTGGGGGGTAAGAAGGAAAGCATGGGGAGTGGTCGTGTAGGGGGGCTTTTCTTGGGAAGACATTATTGGTATCTAGATTTAACCAATCGGCGGATGCTTGTTAATGTATGTGTTTAAGCGTGTAATGTTGTGCTCGCTGGTAACCATATATGAAATGAGATGATTACAGATTTCTATTCCTACTCAAGGGAATCGTATGGAATCCAATAACTCTGGATCATAGAGATAGATATCCGGTGAATACACAAAACATCAAGCTCAACGCACGCGGGGTAACACATCCTTATATATATATCCCTTCCCCAAATCGCCCAAGATCTTTCGTCCCTGTCTAATCTGTGTATACTTTCCTAAAACGCCCCAGGAAACCGCAATGGCGGGACCGCCAAGAACTCTCGAGTCGCACCAAGATCAGATACAATGACACGGAGGCCCATGATCGCAACAATATGACATGATGAGCTCATGGCACGAGACCCCCAAGATGTTTCCAGCTCTTTGTATGGCGTTCGGCTCGGAGCTAAGAGCCAAGCATTCTTGGCCGACTTGATATGTCTTGGCTTCCCCGCGTTGCGCCTTCCGCTCGGAGGAGGGGAAAGACGAGTGGTATCATGTGACTCTTGGCGCACGTGTCTAGTGGAGGCGCAGACCGGGCGAGAGGGTTGTTGGCGGCTTGGGACGCACGAGGTGGGAGTCATGTGATTCGGTAGTGGGCAGGGTTGTGTGTATATTACGAGGATTAGAGTGGAGATCGTTGCCAAGTAGGGCGTGGTGGCTTCTCGGAATAGTAGCCCCATTTGAACTCCGATAGAAAAGGGGTAGCTTGGATTTATATCTATTAAATCGCTCTCAACATCAACTCAAGCGATTACTCGATTGCTCGTTTTGGTTGATACGTGGGGTTCGAAGATCCTGGATTAGATCAAAGCCTCAAGAGATTGATGCTATTCTCATCGCCAACATGAAGACGATCAATGTTGCTTTTTGTTTTGTTTTTGGCATGGGAGGCTCTGCTTGGGCACTTCCTACCGCGGATGCCACGCCTTCCTTCAGCTGGGAGGATACCAAGTATTTGTGAGTATCTCCAACGGATTTCTGGATCCACCAGTTCTCTAACTGAATCGAAACCGTTCGTCGCTGCCCTTGGGGATATACAACCATAAAAGCTGCATCTCAGGTTCTAATTTCCATATCAGTCTCGCATTTGGTGATTCCTATACCTACGTCCAAGGTACATATGGCCTGCAAAACTACTCCTTCATCGGGGATCTTCAACATCCCTCATATACTCCTGCTCAAATCTTGAGCAATGAGATTATTCAGAACCAAGTATGTATCACGCCCATCCTGGATTTTGCAAGCTACTAATGCTGGACTCAGATTGGAACATCTGCAGGAGGACCGAACTGGGTGGAATATCTTACATCTTGTCTCTCTGGGCTCCCATCAAAATGTACCAAACAGCTATGGGATTTTGCATTCGCCGGCTCAGATGTTTCTACCACGTAGTGCGTTCCTCCATGTCTATCCGTTTGAAGCGAAGCTTGCTAATATCTAATGATAGTACAAAACTGCACCACAACTTCTCCGTATCCCTCGAAAATCAGATTCTTCAATGGACAACTTATGCCCTTCCCGTAATCTCCCTAGATCCATCCAAAACGTTAGTAGCAATCTGGATAGGAATCAACGATATCAGCGATACCTCAAAGTACAAATTCCCCTCCTATAACGCAACAGATTTCCCCTCTCTATATGCAAATATAATAGACGCCGAGTTTGCTGCCATTGAGGCTATCTACCAAGCCGGATTTCGCAATTATCTTTTTATGAATTTGCCTCCAAGACAGCGTTCCGTATGTTCCATTCACCCCATTACATCCAATCTGCATCTACCACCCCACTAATCGCTCTCCCCAAAAAAGCCATCCAATCTCGTCCGTGCAGGCGGTCCTAGACCAAATATCACCATGCTCAACTCTTACAACGATATCCTCAATACCAGCGCCGTCAATTTCGCCGCCACACATCCTGGTACTAAGGCTATGGTATTCGATAGCTTTTCGTTTCTTTCATCCGTACTTGATAATCCAGCTCCTTATGGTATTACTAATACCACGGGTTACTGTCCTCAGTTCGACGCGCCTGATATCGATAGTAAGTCACTTTCCCTAACATCCCCCTCGGTATATAGATAGAAAGAAATTACATATGAAGGAGCAGAAAAAAATAGGCACACAAAATATCAACCCACAGAAAAAAAAATCCGAAAAATGCCCAGCTAACAACCCCTCCCCTCCAGCAAACTACGCAGCTTACGGATGTCAAGCCATCCCAGAGTATTTCTGGTACAACACAGGTCACATCACCTACCACACCCATGAAATCTTAGCCAAGGAAGTTGGCAAATTCTTGAAATCTCAGAGTGACTGAAGATGCATTCTTTCTGGATTTCGATATTGCATTGGATGAGGTTAATGATAATCGGATTATACAAGTTACCAACAGCACCTATGTTAAGGAAGCAATCATTGTTCTTGATGCTGCGAGATTTCCGATAAATTCCAAAAAGATAATTCCTACAAATACTCGAGTAGATCAGCATTATCACATCATTCTTTGTTCGAAGTGTTTTAAGAAATGTCTCCATGTCTACTCGAGTCCTCGACATGATATCCTCGGTAAACTTATCCTTGCCGAATGTGATCAGTAATCCAGAAGCGAAAGGCGTTTCGACAAAATTACATCTTCATGGTGATCAGTCATCATCTATTATAGCATCTTTGTTTTAACATGGAGAGATAAAGTTAGCTTCGACATGTATTACTGTCAGTTGTACGTGACGTGACAAGTGATATAACATGAATCTTTGCTCATCATGTATCAGCCGCCAGCTCGGATATCGAATGAACAGGGAACGAATCATAAATATATATATATATATAGCCCAGGTGAAAATAATGTGCTAATCATTCTTAGAGTGTTTGGGCTATGTACGGTGCGCTCTTGGGTGAGATTACCATCCCGACCGAGGCTGATGAGAAAAGGATTGAGGCTATACCGAACCATTTCAAAGCTGCGATGTTTGATGAGACAATGGGTGCGTCTTTGCATTTATGATATGATATTATACGTAAACTATCGTTATGATAGAGTATTAAAGCATTAGATGCTCATTTCAAAAATGGAGAGATTGGCTACTTCATGATATAAACCTATGAGTGTGTTAATCAAACCACATCAAAGCCTCAATGTAACTTATAGAAGTCCTACCAGACAACATCATGGCAGAGGCCACTAAGATATCCCGAGCCTCTAGCTCCTCCGATAATCTCGAGGTTGTCCGTCCAGGATCTGCGATACCCACGGCGCATGTTGCGGAAAAGGATGTGGAAAGGCAGGAAGGGGAAACGAGAGTGGTAGTGACATTGAAGTGGAATGGCCCCAACGATCCGGATAATCCACTAAATTGGCACACGTGGAAGAAGACTTGGCATGTTTTCACACCGGCTTTGATATCGTTCTCCGCGTACGTATTCATTCGCTCACCTCCCTCCATTGATGACAAAAGACCCATTCTAACCGCCCACCCCAGAACTCTCGGCTCTTCCCTCATAGCTCCCTCCCTCCCCTTCCTAGCCCACACCTTCCACGTTTCCTCCACCATCGCCACCCTTCCCCTCTCCACCTACGTACTAGCCCTCGCACTCGGGCCGCTCCTCGCCGCCCCGCTCTCCGAATCCCTAGGACGAAAGCCAGTCTACCTCATGTCCGTTCCCCTAGGATGCATCTTCACGCTCGGTTGCGGCTTCGCCCAAAACATTTCGAGTCTCTGCATCCTTCGATTTTTCGCAGGAATGGCCTATAGTCCCGCGTTAGCCATTGGCGCCGGTAGTATCGCGGATTGTTTTACCGCGGAGAGGAGAGCGAGTCCTAGCGCCTGGTATATTATGAGTCCATTGTTGGGGCCGGCTTTGGGGTGAGTTTGGTTGCCTTTTTTAATGTGGCTTTGATGATGTTGAGGCAGGAGCGACAGAATCAACAATTAGTCAACTAACTTTCCAATAGACCCGTGATAGGTTCCTTTGTCACTGTCCACAAATCTTGGCGCTGGACTCAATGGACCCTGATATTCTTTTCCATCATCTCCTTTCTTCCCATTCTCCTCACCTCTGAAACCCTGCACTCACGCATCCTTAAGCGTCGAGCACAATCCTTGAACGAACTTCTCCCATCATGCCCATCCCGAGCGGCAAAAATCAAGCTCCTCCTGACAGTAACCATCTTCCGTCCAATCCAAATGCTCTTGACTGAACCCATCGTCGCCTTCCTGAGTTTATACGTCGCATTCAATTTTTCAGTCCTCTTTAGTTTCTTCGCCGCGTTCCCTTTCGTTTTCAAAAGCGTCTACGGCTTCGATACCGAGCAGGGCGGGCTGGTTTTCTTGGCAATCGGGGTGGGGTGCTTTTTGGCAGTCTTCACGGTTCTACTCTGTGATAAATATTTATACCAACCCTTAGTCAAGAGGTCGCACGAGCAAGGAGACTTGGGAATTGTCGCGCCGGAATATCGTTTATACCCGGCGATGCTGGGGAGTTTTGGTTTACCAGTAGGCTTGTTTTGGTTCGCGTGGAGTGCGAGGGAGGGGGTACACTGGATGGTACCGGTTATTGGGGCGGTACCTTTTGCGTGGGGGAATCTGTCGGTCTTTGTTGGTGAGTTCCTATCACCTCTTCCCGTGGACGTAAACTAACACAGGAACGCCATGTAGCATCGGTCAATTATTTGATTGATACTTATCAAGCGTCGACTGGAGCGTCAGCACTTGCAGCAAATGGGTTTTTGAGATACGTCTTGGGCGCGGCATTTCCATTATTTACGTTGCAGATGTATAAGAATTTGGGAATTGCATGGGCGACATGTTTGCTGGCATTTATTGTAATGGGTTTGTTGCCGGTGCCATGGGTATTGTGGGCATGGGGGAAAAGAATTAGAAGTGGGAGTGCGTATGATACTATCAAAGCATAATAAGCGAGGAACAAATATGCTACGCAGATTCAAAAGGAGGAGATAAAATTATGACCTTTAGACATATGTGTATTACTACTAGATATACCATAATAAAAATCCAAGCATAAAATCAAAATATATTCCTAACAGATTAACAGTGATGATTGCAAAGTAGTGAAAATCCATCTCGCTGCCCCCAAATCACTTCCGACCGACCCACTTGTACTCTCCCAACGCTCTCTCATCACTCCAAAACAACCAATAAAACAAGAAATCTAGACATCCAAACCAGAAAAAAAAACAAGATGGCGAAAACCAAGCCACCCCGCCGGTGGCTTGGAAAACCCGAGGGTTTATGACTGTTACATCTCCCACCGCCTAACCCAGCTTCCAAACCGGGGGCCTGATTCACAGTGATGTACTATAACCACTATGCCATCGAGCCAGCTTATGGCGAGAGATATTGTCGAAGCAAAAGTTTGGATTTATAAAGGGCGGTGGCTCGGTGACTGCCGGTGGGTGTACGGATAGAAATATGACGCGGCATCCAGAATTTCTTGTAAATGACTCAGATGTTGATGATGCGCTTGCAGACAGGTGAAAATTTGATTCGAAGAAAGGGTTACGGGAGAAAAACAAAACATAGAAGTCAAACAGCAGGCTCATCTATCAAGAGCAACATAATGAAAATTTCAAGTCCAAGAAAAAAAAACATCTTCATTTCATAATCCTAACAAAAGACTCCGTCAACCAATCAATCCCACCCATACGTTCGCCCTTGCTTGGATACATCCCAGACACCCTCAAGATATTGTTCCTGAAATCCATACATCCGTCCGTCCATCCGTGCATCCATCCGTGAAGTAGATAAAAAGAACAATATCGCCATTCACCAAGTAAAGTAAGTGGATAAGTGCGCGTGTGAAAACAGAGGGAAAGTTTGAGAAGTCATTGCTAACCAAATAAAGCAACCACCCCAAAGCTTGATCTGATATCAGCCAATGATAACATAGAAAATCATTCCAGAACATGTAATTTGAAAATTACCCTTTTGTTTCTTGCCTCGTGTACTCTCAATTCCAGAAACTCCTCAGGGTAAATTTCTCAGCCATCAATGACCATGCTATCGCCCGTCAAACCCATAAGGTTTTCCATCCCATCTTTGGCACTGTCCATTTCCTTCTTTCCACCACTATCTGAATAGTAACCGCCTGCATTTCCATTACCAGTCAAAACACCACCGCCTTCTCTCTCTGTTCCGCACAGCCTGTATTCATTAGACCCATCTCCCTTGGGTTCAATTATAGCTTCATCAAGTGCCCATCTTGCCAAAAACTTATCAACACCCAATCTATTTGCCTCCCCTTTCTCCATATGCCTACCGACATGTTCAGTCCAGTCATCCCAACTACCTGCGCCCTCAAAAACATTTGAGCAATCTGCTTTAGGGCATGCGGATCTTTGGGGTGGTTGTCTTCTGGTTACCAGACACGATGCTTGCATTTCCTTGACATGAGTTTCCCACTCTAGTTGAAGCTTTGAGTCACCTTTAGCAAGCGCTTTCTTGATTGCAAAGGGCGCATGCATGCGCCGAAGATGTTGGGTGAAGAGATCTTTGCGATTGAACTCATTGCCTTTACCTTCAACAGTGGTTTGGGGACATGAAGAACAGCGATAATATGTTAAGCAAAGGTGCTGAGAAGCAATGTGGCGTTTCCACTCGTTCTTAGAGCCAAAGGTGCTTGCGCATCCTGCAAAGGAGAAGGCACACGGGAATGGTCTTGTATGTGCAGCAGCGATATGCTTTCGCAAGGAAGATGAATCTTTGAATGGAGTATGACTACACATTGAGCATCGGGTATCTTGCTTAGGACCTTGCTTTTGTGACGACCTCCGGGGTTTAGGTCTGGAAGCAGGCGAATTGAATTCCGAGTTGTATATTTGATCTTCTGCTCCAGATTCACCCTGGTCCTGCGATGAAGTGGATTCCTCCCGGCCACTCCGTAATCCCGGCGAATCTTCGGATGTAATATGCGAGTGGTTTCGATCATTTGGAGTTAGATTATCATGGCTGAGGTGTCTTACATGGCTCAAGGCCTTAAGTTGCTCGGCTGCTTCATGCATCTCAACGGAGGTCTCGACATCGTCAGTATGCTCTGGAAGATTTGCAGCACCAGTATCAGGATATAATACTTGAGGAATTGATTGAGGAGTAGAGTTGATTGGATCTTGTCTTAAAGGTTCCGGTCGAGAGGGAGTTTGATGAACAATTTCTGATTGCCTAGTTTGCTCTTGTTGAACCGGCTCATGTCTTGACATCAAAGGTGTAGATGCTGCAGCCTCACGAGCTTCAAGTAAAATTTTACCGTCCTCCAACTCCTTGGAAGTTGCGGTCTTGTTGACAGGGGAAATAGCTCCAATTAAATGTTGATAATCAGTTGTCATGTTGTGAGAATTGATGTAACCCAAGAAGAGGCAGATTCCTTCTGCGGCTAGAACGTTCCAAACTGCAATTGGCATAGAGACGAGGAGAATAGTAGGCGGTCCGTGAAACATGCCCTCAACTGCGATTTTTGATGCTGCCAAAGGAGTATTGTGAAGCCATTGCTTAAAGGATGCCATGTCTTGACTCGGTTCTCCAACAAAAGTCGTACAGACCAATGCTCTGACTTCTTCAAACGTCAGATCGGAGTTTGAAGTTGCCTTGATTGGTTCATCGATATTCGATCCTTGGGCATTGTTTTCTGGCGAGCCTGCTGATGACCCCATAGATGTACTTGGTCTCGGAACCTGACTGAGAGGGGAAAGTGAAATACTTTGCAATGACCCAGGAGTTAAGGAGAAAGATACTGGCATTCGCTCATTGGCCGAAGCTGCCTTTCCAGCTCCATTTGTAAGCCCCGTGTGGGCCAGAAATCCAGTGTGCTTTTGTGAGATAATCTCCTCATGGAGTCTTTGCGTACTGAAGGGACGGCCAGTACCAAGCTTATTAAGAGCTTCCGACAAGTGATAGGTAAAAGAACGTGTTCCTGGTTCGCGTGTGACCTGTTCTGGACTATATGCAGCAATACCCTGCTTGATGCCTTGACTTCCTGCAACGGATGAATCCGTAGTAGCGCAAGAATCGAGTAAAAGTAGAACATCAGGTTGCGCGTCCTCAAGCAAGTATTTAATGCCTTCCCACTTAAATTTTGGAGCATCTTCGTGCGAATTACTATTTGCGCATCAGCGATAAGTTACAAGGCTCGATAAGCTCCTAAATCTTACCAGGCCCAATACAATTGATGATCTGAACCCACAAACCCATAGCCCGCATAATAAACAATTAAAAGATTATTAGGCGCAGTTGACTCGATGTGTTGTGCAAGTTGCTTGACAAGTTTAATGTTGGGATTTGGGCCACTCGGAATATTCCAGGACTCGGTACAAAAATTAAAGCGCTCATGGAAAACTTTCTGCAAAAGCAAAAGATCTTGCTCAACACTTAAGTCTTCTTCCCATCGCAAGAGAAGGACAGTGACGCCCTTGTATGGAGATCTATTTGCTTGCGCATAGATGAGCATTGCTGCATCTTGTAAATGTCGGGCGAAAGACTCAAAGTCACTCCTTTCGTTTGAAGGTGCAGGCTCCTGTAGATTCGGCATAGCTTTATAATCGTATCTAGCTTGGGGTGACTGAATTTCGAATTAGCAAGGTATATCAGAGACATTGCGATGAGTTGTTTACTTGTTCTTGAGTAGATTGCTCTGGGACTTTGGGTGCGAGACGTCGTTTCTTGCTGGAAGGCTCCATCTCTTCTTTGAACAATGCGATATCAGCTGATTCCAAAGATTGAGAAAAAGCTGATAAATGAGAAGCAAAGATCTTTATGATTATCCTAAAGTCAAGATGATTGATTGAGATGTCTTGAGTGATGTTGATGGAAGATGTTTATTGTGTAAGGCTTCGTAGCCTGACGAGGCTCTTTTCGAGGCTGAAGTCTTTAATTTTGCCGAACACTAAAACAGAATGGAAAAGCAGCAAGGGAAGGAAGATGTGAGTGGTGGTGAGGCGGGCATTCACGTGATGTATCGGTTAGACCTCGGTGAAATATCCAGACAACCAGTGAACTTGAATGGTAGATGACAAGACAAGACAAGACTAGATGACCTCGAATTTGGGATTTGTATGTGAATTGAAGAACTTATTTGGGTGATAACATTACCCTCTATTCAGTCGATTCAAATAAAAGATAGATAGTAGCCTCAGGGGGGTGAATCTTTGTTACTTTGCAGTCCTTTTCCTTCTAAATCAGCTTCCTCTATGATGATGGTGATGATGTTGTTGTTGTTGAGGAGGAGGAGAAAGAGGAGGAGCAGGATGGGTAGCCCAGACAGTTATATCTTCTCTCACCCATTTGAAACCAATAGAATTAGGCATGTCAAAATACGGATAATCTCACAACACCAGATATGAATGGTAGCCAATCATTAGGTATTAAGGTTGCTTGTAATGTAAGAAACAATAACAATATCGGTATTTTAATAGATTTCTGACCACACTCCAGATGTTGCTGGTTTATCAATATTCCCTGGGCATAGTCAACGTCCTCAAAAGTAACATTTTCTCAGTTCATTGTTTGGTAGCAAAATCTAAAAAAACCTTGATAGATCAAATACAACATCAAAACCCCCACTGTGCCAGCGGTGGGACCTTTGACCTTAAAAATCCAGGTTTCTCAAAGACAAGAGGTCAAAGGAATGGCCATAAAGAAGGGTAACGAAGGGTCCTCCATCTAGCGACGTAGAAAAATACGCCTCACTTGACAACTCAAATAACCACCAAAACTCATGCACCAAACTTCCAAGTTACGCAAATACCCAGCACGACATCGGAGAGTTCCACCCCCTCTCACCCCCATAGATCACCTAGTATTGTAGTCATGGACTTTAATCGCCCAAGCTGGAAGCCTCTCATTCTCGCTGAACTCCTCCTCCCCGTAGCCAGCAGCAGTAGCGATATCAACTAGTTTTGGTGCAAGTTGGTGAGCAGCGCCTCTTTGGCTTGGTCTCCAATGAGTAGCTTTCTGTATGACATTTCTTAAAGATGGCGAGTAGAATGAACCAATATCCAGTATCGCTTTGCGAGAAGTTGTAAGCAATACCCAGTTGGTGTCAGCTTTCCTATATGTTTGCAGATTGAAATGTGACCATGCTCCCAGCCACATGGTATCATCTGTCTTTTCGTTAGTAGGCTTGCAGAGATTGTGTATACATACTCCGAGGGAGTATAGATCGCTTTCGAATGTATGAGATTGACCGGGAGGGAAAGAACCATGGAGTTGAGGGTCCCTTGGGATACTTGGCCAGAGAAGTTCGGGCGCGAAGTAATGAATCGACCCAGCCATTCTACCCCCTCTTTGCGCAATGTCGTTAGTATCATCAGTAGCCAAACCAAAATCACTAATAACTAAATAAGGATATTTTTGGGAACTGAGATTGGTTCTGGATCTTATGAGAATATTATCGGGTTTCATATCACGATGTAAAATAGGTTTCCAGCCCTTTTCAGGCCCAGTCCCTCTCGCCGTTGTATCACTTAAAAAGCTCTTTCCACCCCAAAGATAGGCCAGAGCATCACAGAGCCCACAAAAGGCGTGCCAGACGAAACGCTCAGGTATGTAAGCCGCCTCATTTGTGTGTACACGTTGAGCATAACAGTTGATGAGGTCGTTGAGAGAGCCCAAATCGCAAAATTCGAGGTATAAAGATGCACTTGTGGGGTGTATCATGTCTGGGGCTATGAAACCTTCGATAAAGGCGGCGAGGCCACCGTGTATCACCCTCTGAGTAATCAGAATCTCTATTATGCCGAATCCAGGCCTGCCATCTTTTCGGTGCCGCAATGCATCTTTCTTGAATCTTTTCTCAACATAGAGCCCAGTCATGGCACCTCTGTGTCGTACAACATGTACCCCTCCATTCATGCCGCCTATACCACCCTCCCCCTTATCGATGGTATGCACGATGTCATAATGCTGGCGTACATCTATGTTCTTGATGTGTGTACGTCGTTGATTCTTTATTTCGTCTTGGGAGTTCTTTGTTACAGTCGCAGATTCCCGAATAACTCGAGAGACTTTAAGAAGAGATGATCCTAGAACATCCTCGTTGAAACGTGGGTTCTCCTTTGTCTTGGCCTTTGTGTGTGTGTTGTAATAGTATTCACAAGGTTTTGGGACAGATCGGTCAACCTTAAGTTGCCATGGTTTTGGAATCACACCATACTTAGGATGATCATACGTTGACTTTCCCCAAGGGCTAACAAAGTAAACTCTGTCATTGTCATCAAATTGGCCAATCCATCCTGGAGGTAAAGTCGTCATTTCTGGGAGATTTGGGTTTGTCATCTTGCTGGATATACATGTAATCGAAAAATATCGTGATAGCGCCTCGTATTGAGAGGAACTTGTGATACTTCCAGTAAATACATGGTGTCGAAAAAGTATCGACAAAAAAAGAAGGGGAATATATGGAAGAGTAATGCCTCGATACTGAAAGTATCTTGCTGTGATTCATGTTTGAATCTTCCATCTTGAACGCTAAGGCCAGAAATGTGAATATAAAATACATACCAGTCATGATTGTACAGCTAAAGCAATCGTTATTCACAGAATCAAGAGACTATCTCACTGTCTTCTTCAAAGTTCTGTGAATACGATGTCGCCGGAGAAGGATAAATATAGTTTTGAACTTTGCAAACGTCGACAAGTTAGGGATAAGCCCCATCCACTTATTACTGACTCCATGCTGTTGCAGGCCATGGCAGTAACAGCACGAAGGAATAGATATGAAAGCTTGGTACAGAAAAATCGAGACTTCTTCACGACTGGGCCATTAATGAGATGCCTAGAATGTGACAAGAATGTGGACAAGAAGCTGGTGAGTCCAATCACACTATTTTCTCTGGGTAATAGCTCTCCTTTTGGCCAAGTCAACTAACTATGATCCATGATCTAGGAAGACGAGACTGATCTAATGAGGATGCATGAAGAATTCCTGCGGGTCCCACGAGGGCGACGGTCCCACTACCGCGGAGAGATTCAAATCAGAGCATTTTGGGATAACACCAGACTGCTACTTCGAACTGACGAAGAGGATGGTGAAGAGGCCATGGCAAAGATGAATGAGGAGATCTATGGCAATGATGAGAGTAAATCCAGAATTCCTGTCCAGGACTCGACGAATGAGGGAGTGAAGGATGATAAGAAGAGAGTAGAAGATCGAAAAGTACGTCCTCTACTATTGGTATCGGAAGTGGGTATGGACGCTGTGAGGTTAGATTTAATAAATGGCAGGGAGCAAGATAAGCTCGATGAGGTCTCCGTCTCTATTGTCCAAGTCCTCGCCCTCGCGCCGTTAAGATTCATCACCCCGGAAATCTTAGCTTCAAACGAGCCTCGGCAAATTCCGGCATCCTCGAGCGAATTCAACACGTATCTTTCGCGACACACATAGTCTTCGACATTATTTCCATAGACAACAATCATAAACCATGGATCCATTTTCGGCAGAGGGCGAGCTTTTAAACTTGCACAACTACTTCCTCCAAGGTCAATACCAAGAAGCCATTGATTTCGACACCAGCTCCCTTTCTCCGGAGAATGCACTTCCAGCCCGCGTTATATCACTCAGAGCCCAAATCGCACTCGGACAAGCTGAAGATGTACTGGCAGATGTACAAGGGGAAGATGATGTGGAATTGAAGGCCGTGGGAGCCTTAGCTCTTTTTGCGACTGGAGATGAAGAGAAAGCTACAGATTTGATCACGAAACTGGCGGAGGATTCGAGTGATAATGCGACGGTACAGGTACTGGGCGGAGCAGTGTTGCAAGCTGCGGGAAAGAGTGAGGAAGCTTTGCAATTATTGGGATTGCATCAAGGCAGCCGTAAGTCATCTACTCTTGGATCACTTACAGCAGCAAGGCGGGGCTAACAATAAGGATTAGTTGAAGCTGTGGCCCTCATTGTTCAGATCCATCTGGAACAAAACCGTACCGATTTAGCTATCAAAGAAGTCCAACAAGCTAGGAGATGGGCTCAAGATAGTCTGCTGGTTAACTTGGCTGAGTCCTGGGTTGGACTTCGAGTTGTAGGTCCTCTCACGTTCAATCTACAAACATCCCACAACTGACATTATCTAGGGCGGAGAAAAATACCAACAAGCATTTTATGTTTTCGAAGAACTCGCACAAGCTCCATCGACATCTTCGACTCAAACTCTTGTCGCACAAGCTATCGCTGAAATCCATCTAGGAAGATTGGAGGAAGCAGAAGCCGCATTAGAACAAGCTTTCAGCAAGGACCCAGAAAATTCTGAAGTCCTCGCAAACAAAGTCGTTTTGAACACAATATCAGGGAAGGATTCGAGTGATTTATTGAGGTATACTTGGTTTTTTTTTATCATGAACGCTGCTTTTGTTTCGTTTGTTTTGATCAACTGGCGGGGATTTCAACATTCGAGTTACCCTCGAGCCTGAAATTCCTACTCCAATAATGTACGGAGCAGCAATTTCAAGGTTCAGCAAGGGTTTAAACACCTGGCCAATTCCACTCTTACTAACGTTCGTCGTTTAGTTCATTGAGAAATAAATCACCGGAACACGCATTCTTGAAGGATCTGGAAGAAAAGAGTTCACTATTCGATAAGGCAGCTACAAAATACTCTGCAAAGGTCGCAGCCGCATAATAAACCTTAGCAGAAACGAAAATCTTTGGGGGCGTTGGGGGAATGTATGTCGCTGTTTAGCGAGGGATTAGGAGAACCGTTCCTTGTTTATTGGGTGTTGAGAGGTTCATACGAGATAGTATATCGAGTCCATCCATGACTGAGGGGTGCAGTTGGTAGAGATAGCATCCTCCCAAATGGCGACAGGCAGCATCGCAGGATGTGTATCGAACTGCACAAGCAGAAACGACTACAGAAATGCGAAGAAAGCATAAACACCAAATTGGAATTTTATCCCGTTCGATTCCATCATGATCTGCTACTTACTCGACACATCTCATGATAATAATCACAATTCACCACCATATTTTACATGACTATTTTACGGTATAAAGTTACCTTAATTATGGCATGCACAAATCCCGCCCGCACGGGCAATTATTGGATATATACACTGTATATCCACCGTGACATCATTTCCCCAGATGTATTTACCCCAGTCACGAGCGAGGTATTCTCATCACGAACCGGCACGAGTAGATGTCGTATAACTGCTATTGGAGACAGCATCAATGATGATTGCGTTACAGTAGACATCTCACATGTGATACCAAACCATGGTGTTTAATGACGGTATTAACTCCAAATATTACTAGTAGGGTAGAGTAGAGTCGAGTAGAATTCTAATCTACTCGAGCATACTCGTAGATAAACAAAACAAAAAGCAATCCTAAAGCTAAGCCAAATCGTGATTCTCCAACTCTCAAAATAGCATGGTGGCTGTGTTGGGATAATCTATCTACTCGGTGGATTAGTTGCCATTTCCATTTCTATACTAGAATGAGTACTCGTAGAGTAGAGTGAGATGACTAGTATTGCATGATGCATCACGAAGGACCTCGACTTCTCCCTCCACCGCTCCATCAATCGATAGCTTCTTGAAGATCCATCCATACTTGCTCGTTCTAGAGGAATCCCACACATGGATTTCGAACCTACCTCATTAGCTCTTTCCTTTGCTATCTGCTGCCCACCTCCCCTCCATCCTCAACTTTTCATAATGTCATCTGCGATTTCGAAAACATCTCAATAATTTCACCACCGCCGCCCACAATCCTCACCCAGCATTACCGATTGCGCAGTGAAGAAAACTAGGTACGCTCGCACGCAAGATTCAGCCATGTCGACGTGTAAGAGAAAGATTCTTTGCTTTTCGGGTACGTGTGTGATTTCTTTTAAATCCGTTCATCGGTCCTTCTTCCTTCTCTTAGGTCTTCCAGTTTGACATATATATGTATATATATGTGAAGGTTCAAGTACACACACTGATGGATATCTCCGCCAGATTTCGATGGCACAATCTTCCTCCAAGATACCGGGTATGTCCTCTTCGACACCCATGGATGCGGTGAAGAGCGCCGCATATCACTCAATGAACAAATCACGAGTGGTGAGCGCTCCTTCCGAGATGTGTCGGAAGAGATGTGGGGATCACTTCGGGTACCATTCGAAGATGGTTTTGCCGTGATGGAGAAATCCATTGAGATTGATCCCGATTTTCAAAAATTCCATCGCTTTTGCATTGATAATGATATACCTTTTAATGTTATCAGCGCGGGGCTGAAGCCGGTGTTGAGGAAAGTACTGGATAAGTTCTTGGGGGAGGAGGAAAGCAAGAGGATTCAAATTGTGGCGAATGAGGCGGAGATCAACGAGGACGGGAGTGAGTGGAAGCCGGTCTGGAAAGATGATACGGATATGGGACATGACAAGGCAATATCCATTACCGAGGCTCGAGAGCTTGCTGAGTTGGAATGCGAGGATGGCACGATCCCCTTGATCGTATTTATTGGGGATGGGGTATCGGATTTGCCAGCTGCGAGAGAGGCAGATGTGCTGTTTGCGAGGAGGGGTTTGAGGCTGGAGGAGTATTGTTTGGAGCATAAGATTGCTTATATTCCGTTTGATACTTTTGCGGATATTCAAAGGGAGGTGGAGAAGATTGCGGAGGAAGATCACCAGAAGACGCGTGGTGCAGGCAAGCCGGCAAGATTCAATCCTAGGGCTAACCTGTGGAGAAGAGTCTCGAGTAAGAATGCTGTAGGTTCCCCTGGTTTCTTGTGCTCAAGACTTCTTGATACTGATGCATCCTTCAAGGTTCCTTCATATGTCGCTGCGACTCCGACAAATGATGATAAAATGTTCTTGTGGCCAGAATCCTTCTCCAAGCTGAAAGAAAACCACCCATCTACTATTACAGAGCGTGTTGGTGCTTAAGATCGAGGAAGAGAGAATCATGACCACTTTCCATTGCATTTATTTCCCTTTTTTTAAAAATAAATTAAAAATTGCAATATGTTGGAGGGCCAAACCGGTCTCGGGTGTTATTTTGGGGAATTTGATGAGATCAAGACTTCGATGAATTTGAAAGAAAAAATAGATGGAATAAATTCTGTGGCAAGTTACCCTACTAGTAGATATAGATAAAACTGGTCGCCATGGAAGTCCAATAGATTGCAAAGATATTCTTATCTTGTACAGTACTCGAATAGCTGTTTCAATGATTTCTTTCCGCTGGGAATTCTCCATGTGATGGGACCAATGCTCGAGTAGAGAGAGGATCGTATTGTAGTCTTGAGATAGTATATCAAATCCGCATGCCATTTGTCGTCGTGAACGGGAAGGTTGGCCATACACACAGCCCTTCTTCCTTGCATGCTAGTTGTCAAGCACGCTCGCGGATACAGTAATTCATTCGTGTGCGAAGTTGAGAAGATGAATGTCACCTGACGAAGTATAACGTCGATTTCCGCTTTGCGGGAGCATGCTGGCTGGATTTTAGATGGTGGGATGGTGGGGGGCAGGGAAGATGGCTTTATGTTGCATACTCAGTAGAGAGAGATATATATATAGTTGAAGGAGAAGGGGCGGTTGAGTAGGTAGGGTAGGGTAGGGTAGGGTAGGGTAGGGTAGGGTAGGGTATGGTATGGTAGGGTATGGTAGGGTATGGTATGGTATGGTACGAGGAGATGGATAGATAGATAGATGGATGGTTTTATAGGCTCTATCACCAGTACCAGTGGTGGGTTACGAACTTGCAAAGTACAGCACGGAGTACGCGAGTAGCGAGGTGATTCAGATGAGGAAATAAATGGATTCAGGTTAAGGTTAACCGAAGGTTTATATATACGAGTGATTGTACTCGAGTACTGGAGTACTCGTATATAATTATGTTCGGGGATTATTTGGGATTAGAGATGGAGATGGAGATGGAGGTATTGTATGGTGTTGATGTTGATGTGAGTGTGAGTGTGAGTGTTGTACTCGAGTAGATGTTTACTTGAGTAGACGTTTACTCGAGTAGATTTCCAAATTAATGTTTTTACTCGTATATAAGTACATCTTTCTTTATACTCGTATATTTCATTTGGCGGGGTTTCTTTTGTATCTCTCCCCCATCGCTTCTCGACTCATCTCGTGTTTATAGTCATTTCGAGTGTATGTATGCCAGTGGCTAAACTCGCTGCTTTGGAGATGTGCGATATGTGATATGTTACTCGAGTAGTATGTTGCTATGTATGGGTTTAGGAGTGTGGTTGTGGGAACGGGGTGGTGATGAGTGATGGTTTATTTATTTTTGGGGTTGCTGGGATGTGATGTGATGTGATATGATGATAATAAGGTTTTTGGGGAAGGGTTTGTCTTTTTTCTCTCTTTCTTTTTTGGCTCGAGGGCTTGTAAGGTTATGTGATGATCATGTGAGAGATTCAATAATTACAAGATACTTCAAATAATCTATTTTTTGTTTATACTGTGCTGGAATATCGTCATCGTTCGCTATGCGGCGGATACTTGTATAGCACTTTAAATCTCCATCTTAATGTAGATAAATAAATAGATGTCTTATAAGCTCTCGGACCTAAGAATGCATATTACATATACGAATGCATGCGGTTATCCGTTCCGATGCAGTAGTGCAGCGCAGTGCGGTGCAGTGCATAGCTAAGTTAAGCGAAGTTCGCGAAGTTCTTGAATTTTGTTTTGTTTTGTTTAAAAGGAGGGGGGGTTGAATTTATCTGTAGGGGAGATGAGAGTAGTATAGGTAGGTATACAGTACGCCTATGTACGGTAAAGCGGAGAAGGAAGGGAGTTGGAAGTTGGAAGGAAGTTGGAAGGATGAAAGGAAGAAAAGGGGTTTATTTAATTTTTCCGATTTTTCCGGGGTTCTGACATTTTGGTGGTTTGAAAGAAGGGATCGTGAAGATTTGAGGGAATTACTGTATTCAGGTATAAGTAGGAGCCTAGAGTAATGGCTATTATTAAACTGTGGCTGTGGCTGTAGCTGTAGCTGTAAATGGATGTCGAGATGGATGTTGATGTACGAAGTACGGGTAGCTAGCTGTATTCGTAGATGAGATGGAGGTGCGCATACTTAGGTAGGTAGTGATTCGTGAACCGTTAATATACGAATCCGGTTATGTAGGGTTTGGTTTGATTTGATCTGATTTTCAAGTCAAGGTAGGTAAGTGATGGGTGATGGCGGATAGATAGAGAGAGTAGATGAGTAAAGGAAGATGATATACGAGTAGGTTATATATAAATGAATGAATAGTCGGAATTAGTTACCCCTTCATTCACTTGTCTATCTTCTGTCTTCTGTCGTCTATTCTATCGTCTATTCTATCGTCTATTCTATCGTCTATTCTATCGTCTATTCTATCGTCTATTCTATCGTCTATTCTATCGTCTATTCTATCGTCTATTCTATCGTCTATTCTATCGTCTATTCTATCGTCTAACCAAATAACCAAATAACCAAATTAGCCAATTAACCTTATCGACTATATCTACTTTTTGACTCTTGTAACCCATGTAAAAGAACAGTTTGCATCCCAGAGTTCATAAGATCCAACATCGAATTCCCAAAGTTCTGGCGTTTCACCAAATCCCTCTCTTGAGTCTTATCCATGATCCATCCATGATCCCATATCCACCCATAAAAAGTCCCAAAGTCAAATTCATCGACACATCTACCTAGTACATATGAAGTCAACGCCAAGATCATGTTTTAGCTGAAAAGAGAACCAGAGGAGCTTGTTTTTATATGAGAGAGATCATTAATGAAGCTTGACTTCTACAATTCAATCCAATCTACTCTGCTCTCCTCCACTTCAATTTCTCCTGCAACGCGGTAGAAGAATTGGAAGAATTGAAAGGTACGGTATGATGAAGCTTTTATTACTCATTCTGTTGAGCTTCTTCTAATCAGTGCATACTCGAGCATCTCTCCCAAAAGTATACACATCCACACTGCATTACATCTGACCTTGACTGCTAAGTTGTTGTCCTTGTTTTGTGTCCGTCTTCTCGGTTGGGTGAATTACTGGGACAATCGCATGCTTAGCCCCTCGTTGTTATCACCGCGCTACTCTTCCATCCATCATGGTTCGTATCTCTTTCCCAAATCGACTCAGAACTTACAGCAAAACCGGTTCTCGAAGTCCCAGCCCAATTTCAAAAAACACCAACAACACCACCACTACCACCACCACCACCACCAACAATAACATCATGAAGATTAAAAGTAATGCACGGGATTCAAGTCCTGATGGGAACGGTGTCAAAGTCAATGGATTGATGCTGAAAGTGATTGTTCTCAAGGTATGAAACAGATCGAATCCACTTTGGTTTCCCAGTTCATGCGAGCTGGGAATGCCCTTCAAATATTGTTTCTGATGATGTGTTCAATGTCAATAACACCCATATTAACCTTTACCTTTCATCACAGGCTAGAAACTTGGCAGCAAAGGACAAGGGCGGGACCTCTGATCCTGTAAGTACATACATACCACATACCTTGCACCTTATCGTGTTGTTGATGACCTGAAGAACAACATGGGCTAACATCACGGATTACAGTATCTAGTTGTTACCCTCGGGGAGGAGAAGAGCACAACTCATACGATACAGAAAACATTAAATCCAGAATGGAACGTCGCGTTACAATTGCCAGTGACTGGCACGAATTCCCTACTCCTCGAATGCGTTTGTTGGGATAAGGATAGATTTGGAAAGGATTATTTGGGCGAATTCGATCTTGCACTCGAGGACATATTCTCCAACGATTCACACGAACAAGAACCAACATGGTACCCTCTGCGGTCGAAGAGGCCCGGCGGAAAGAAGGATAGCAATGTTTCCGGAGACGTCATGCTTCAATTCACATTGTTTGATGCGACAAATCCTGGGGCGAGCTCTAACCAAATCTTGGAGAAGTTCAGGACTTTGGTAGGAGTTGAGAGCCCTAGTTTAGTTACGCCTTCGAGAGAACAAGGTTCAATAACACCGGGTACGGAAATGACAGAGGATGATTATTTCGATGAAGGTACTGAGCCGAGTGATGAAACCGATGATCCGTCTAAACCTGAAAATGTCGAAAAACGACGAAAGAGATTGCGACTCAAGGGGTTGAGGAAGGAGAAGCAATTGACTGCGTATGAGTTTTCCGGTGAAAGCGAAGTGGTTGGAATTGTTTTCTTGGAGATTGGAAAAGTTACGGACCTTCCCCCGGAGCGAAATATGACAAGGACATCATTCGATATGGATCCTTTCGTGGTTGCATCTTTGGGAAAGAAGACGTACAGAACCAGAGTGATTCGACACAATTTAAATCCAATCTTCAATGAGAAGATGATTTTCCAGGTTCTCAGGCATGAACAAACATATTCCCTCGCGTTTACAGTTATCGATAGGGATAAGTTGTCTGGAAACGACTTCATTGCTTCAACAGTATTGCCAGTGAAGGATATTACCGACACTGCTCCAGAAGCTGACCCGGAAACCGGTCTTTATGCCATGAGAGATCCTCCTGATCTCAGTGCTTTGTCGGTACAACAACCTCAAGCAAAGGGATCCCGCTTTAAATTGCCAATGTCGAGATCTGCATCCTCACAAAGTTTAAATAAGTTGGGACGTCCAATCATGCGGAAGGAAACATCAAGTTCGAATATAAATGGCGGGGGAATTTCTGGTAAGACTACACCAACTATCGCTCCAACCAGTGTTCCAGCAGCCAACCCAGCAGGCTTATCTCCGAATGACGCTCAACTACCACTTCCAGTTGTCGAGCCAGAAGAATCATCCGAGCAGGGGGATCCCGAGTTACATTCATTTGAGGTTCCTCTGAAACTCAAAAATGCGGAAAAGTGGGAGGAGAAGCATAGTCCCGTCTTGTATATCAAGGCTAAATATGCTCCTTATCCCGCTTTGCGCCAGCAGTTTTGGAGAGCAATGCTTAGACAATATGATAGTGATGAAAGTGGATGTATCAGTAAGGTCGAACTTACGACTATGTTGGACACACTCGGCTCAACTCTAAAAGAGTCTACGATTGATGGTTTCTTCAGACGCTTTCAATTGCCAAATGCAGACGGGCAATATTCAGAGTTGACCGTTGATCAGGCTGTTATTTGTTTGGAAGATCAATTGCAGCAAAAGCAACCCCAGACTCATCTCGGGGACAAGATGAGAAACTTAATGCCTGATACATCGGCAATCAAGCATGCTCTACCTAATCAGCTTGGTGGAACTCGTGGAGCTAGATCTACAGATACAGCCAATTCCGCGCCATCAGAGATTACAATCAGTCAATTTCAATCAGAGGGCCATGATACCCCACCAACGCAATCTGTCGATCAGTTGGGCACTCCTGGTGAAGAAGGAGAATTGTTGGACTCGGATGATCTCAATAATCAAACTGAAGAGCATGTGGTTGAGATTAGAGAATGTCCAATCTGTCATCAACCTCGGCTGAACAAACGCTCCGATGCTGATATCATTACTCATATTGCTACCTGTGCTAGTCAAGATTGGCGTCAAGTTGACAATCTTGTTATGGCTGGATTCGTCACATCTAGTCAAGCTCAGCGCAAATGGTACTCCAAGGTCATTACAAAGATATCATATGGTGGTTACAAACTCGGTGCAAATTCCGCCAATATTCTTGTGCAAGATCGTATCACCGGACAAATTAACGAGGAGAGAATGAGTGTTTATGTTCGCTTGGGGATTAGACTGCTATATAAAGGATTGAAATCTAAAGAAATGGAAAAGAAGAGAAGTATGCTTGGAATTTATTACAAATTTAGTGAAAAGCCTAGTAAAACAATTGCTAACATAAATCCAGTTCGCAAGCTTCTGAGAGGCTTGAGTTTCAAACAGGGTGTTAAGTATGATGATCCTGCTTCAGCAGCCGAAATTCAGAAATTCATTAATTTCCATCAATTGGATATGAGTGAAGTTTTACTTCCACTGGAACAATTCAAGAACTTTAATGAGTTCTTCTATCGTCAACTCAAGCCAGATGCACGACCATGTTCAGCACCAGACAATCCCCGCATTATTGTTTCCCCTGCCGATTGTCGCTCAGTTGTCTTTAATAGGATGGATGAAGCTACCAAGATTTGGGTTAAAGGTCGCGAATTTTCGGTTGAAAGACTGCTTGGTAGTGCATACCCAGAAGATGCAAAACGATACACAAACGGCTCCTTGGGTATTTTCCGTCTTGCTCCACAAGACTATCATCGTTTCCATATTCCAGTTGATGGTGTTATGGGCACCCCAAAAACCATTGAAGGGGAATACTACACTGTCAACCCTATGGCTATTCGATCCGCGCTTGATGTGTATGGGGAGAATGTACGTATAGTCATCCCGATTGATTCTCCAGAACATGGTAGAGTCATGGTTATTTGTGTAGGAGCAATGATGGTAGGAAGTACAGTTATCACTCGCAAGGCAGGTGAGAATGTTAAACGTGCTGAGGAACTTGGGTACTTCAAATTTGGTGGTAGCACTATTCTTCTATTATTTGAAGAGGGTGCTATGAAGTATGATGACGATTTGGTGGGCAATTCCAGTCAGGCTTTGGAAACTTTGGTAAGTTTTCAATTCTAGTTTCTCGCAGGAGGATGAGGGGAAATATACTAATATTAGACGAACAGATCCGTGTTGGCATGTCCATTGGTCATCATCCAAGTCAGGGACAACATACACCAGATATGCGCAAGAATGAAGAAGATATTACGGAATTGGAGAAGGCTGAAGCAAAGAGAAGAATTGAGGGGTCGAATCAGGTAGAGAATCTATCGGGGCAGACTACGAGGGCCAATATGGCGGGATAGTCTTAGGTTGCTTAGAGAAAAGGCATTTGATGTATTGGAGGGCGGGTGGGGGTTCACGATGGCATAGAAAGGGAACGTGGAGCAAGAAAAGGAAAGAAAAGAAAAGATACACATGATTAAATTCGACATTGAAGTGCTCAGTCGGGTCAGGAATTGGGTGGTTGTCGGGTGGGATGGCGTTTCTTGAACTCGACTTGTTTTTGTGGAGCGTGAAGGGCGGAGGAAAGGCGTGATTCGGATGAGTGAAAGGAAAGGAAGGGAAGGGAAGGGAAGGGAAGGGAAAGGAAGGCAGAGGAATATGCACGGATGGATGGATGGGATGGTAGGATAGGGAATGTTACCGCATACAATTGAGCGATGTTTTCAAAGATATACATGGTAGGAAAGAGAATGAATGAATTATAGCCAAGAGATGAGACGCGAAGGTTCTTCTGATATTGATTGATTGATTCATATATGATGATGTATTTTGTATCTTGTGTTTTATGTTTGGTGTGGTGATGTAATTTAATTGAATTTGGATCATGATGAGGAGGAATGATGAGTGAGTGATATATATTATGGGATGGGATGGGATGGGATGGCATGGCATGGCATGGCATGGATTTCGAGTGCTTTGAATGGGTGAGATTTGGAGATTGGGGGATGGAGCTTAGGGCTTAGGGCTTAGGGCTTAGGGCTTAGGGCTTAGGGCTTAGGGCTTAGGGCTTAGGATTGTTTAACTACCAGTGTAAGGGGTCGGATTGGACAGGGGGTAGATGGTTGAGTAGAATGAGGGAATGGTATGGGGAGATGGCATAGATGGCCTGGAGAGGAAGGGGGTCGGTTATTGATGGATGGATGGTATGGATTTGAAGTTGAGGTTGAAGTTGAGGTTGAGGTCGATGAGATGAGATGAGATGACATACTTCGAATTTGGTTATATAGTTAGGGAATTACTTTGTGGCAGCTAGCTTGTTACTCGAGTAGATGTGCCTACTCGAGTAGTATGATATCTATTATCTGAAATGCAACATTTTATTTCATTTCATTTCACTTTTTTAAGATTGGGATTGGGATTGGGATTTTTCATCGGGATTGAAGATTCGAGGGAGTGGAATATACATCTTCTGTGGAGGAGTATGGTTAATTGGCCTTTCTTTTCTCTGGAGGGAGAGGGAGAGAGAGAGATGTATGTATGTATATATATGTTGGTCAATATACGAGTAAAGAGTTCTGTCTGTCTAGGGAGGTGGACTTTGAAATGGGGCTGTCGTTATGGTTGAATTGAGTAGGAAGGTGACATACTACAACACAATTCATAGAATAGGCATTCGAGATCGATAGTGGACAGACGGGATGTTGCAAATGAGAATATCTTCATATTTCGGGTATAATTGGAATCATAAGTGCATCAAAGTCAGATGAGATCTATGCCATCCAAAGTAGGACTTCTTTCTCTAGCTTTCCCGATCATTATCTTTCAATCCCCACTCAACCATATTTCGTACCCGAATTAGGTGGTGTATATTACCGAAGCACCATGCCCAAACCTCCAACTCCCCATGCTCCTTTGATCTAAGAAATTCGCACTCTACATCCAGAAATCCCACTGTCTCTTCCACCAAGGCCAAGCCGCCTTGATTCGTCTCTCCTCATCCAACTCGGCTCGGAATGCGACCAGGTCGATCTCACGTCGGCCTTCATCAACATCGATGTGTTCGAGATTGACACCCCAGGACCATTGCTTATAATATACTTTATAACCAATGAAGAAGAGGATGACGACGGGTGCAGCGAGATAAGCTTCAAAGAAAGCTTCCACATCTGGCTTTCCACCGATGGGGAAGAGCGCAACGTAGAATTGGGCGGCGAGACAGAGGAAGTTGAGACCGAGACCAATCCATGATCCGATGACGCCAAACATGGCTGGAAAGGGGAGGTCATCGGTGGTGCGTCCATTCATGGCCCACACTTTGCGGAATTTGATGTGGGCGAAGCAGATGGAGCCCCAGGTGAAGAAGTTGGAGAGACCCGAGATGGATAGGAGCCACGTGAAGATTATGGAGCCTTGAGGAGCGACGTTCACGTAGGCGAGGAGACCGAGGGCGAGGGCAATCCCAATGGCGATGTATGGACGTCCGCGTTTGTCGACCTTGCCACCCCAGGAAGGACCCATGTTGTTGGCGCAGAGAGCTTGTATGGTACGGGTGGAGGCGAAGGTACAGGAGGTCGCGACAGAAATGACGGAGAGGGTAATCACGGCGTTGAAGATGGATGGGAGGACTTTAATTCCTGCGAGACGGAAGGAAAGGACGAAGGGGGAATAGGAGGTGTGGCCTCCGGAGGCTTTGGAGAGAGTAACATCGTCTGATGGAACGATGAGGCCGAGGATGAAGAGCGAGATGACGTAGAAGAGGGAGATACGCCAGAAGACTTGCTTGGTGGCTTTAGGAATCGATTTGCGTGGGTTGTCGGCTTCCGCGGCGGCTAATCCGACCAGTTCGGTTCCACCGAATGCAAAGGAGGCGGTCACGAAGACGGAGCAGAATCCCTTGAAGCCATTACGGAAGGGTCCAGGGTTGTCCCAGTACTTCGCGCCAATGTAGCCACGGCTATCAGTTGGGACACCACCACAATCGATGATGACACCAAGGATGATGAAGCCGATGATAGCAATTACTTTGATCAATCCGAGAACAAATTCGACTTCTCCGTAGCCCTTCACACCAAACATATTGACTATGGTAACCAAGACGAGGAAAACAGTAATCCAAACTCCGACATTAACGGATGGATGGCCGGTAACATCTGGATCGGTCCAAAATCCAATCGTGATACCGGCCGCCGTTAATTCGAAAGGGAGAATGACGAGCCAGTTGATGGCATAATTCCATCCCATGGCAAAACCCCATGCTTCATCAATGAAGCGAACAGAATAGTTATAGAAAGAACCCTGAACCGGATAGAGAGCTGTAGCACGTCGTATTAGCTTATGCGATCTTTGTCTAGTGCCAGAGGGAACCCAGATAGGAAAGGCTATTCATTGTCTTACCAGCAAGTTCTCCCAAAGCATTCACAGTAAGCAACAGCATAACGCCAATGATGATGAAGTCAATAATCAACGAGGCCGGACCACCAGAATGAAGTGCCGAACCAGAACCAACAAACAGACCAGCTCCAATGGAACCACCAATGGCAATCATCTGCATGTGTCTATTCTTCAACTGTCTCTTCAGTTGACCAGTTTGGCCAACCTCGATGTCGCCCGAGGGGGACGGCGACGGGGGCGCCACATTGGCCCCGTATTTCTCTTTATCGTCGAACGTCATCTTTATTAAGGAATCCTAACTACCTTTTTGGAAAGTATGGGTTGACTGTGACGATAATAAAAGAAGAGAGGAAGAGAGGAGAAAGGAAGGAGGGGAGCAGGTTCGAATTCGATTCACTCTGCCGAGTATGATATCGAAAGACGAAGATGCAAGCACCGAGTAAGAAACAAGGACAAGACGTTGGGGAAAAGAAAAGATGACAGAGGCCTTGTGTTACGTTGCGTAACACGGACTACTTATACACGAACGAAAGACCTACCAACGAAAGACCTACCACTCATCCAGCCTGATCTATTATCCTTTTCTCGTTGCGCCGCGCCCTACCATCCCAGTATCAACCAACCCATATGCCACCGACGGCGATCTCGGCTTTAGGTTAGGCATGCGTACTATTAGCTAGCTATCAGCTATCAGCTCTCGTGCTCCGTAACTGATACGGGTAATTCCAATCCCAATCCCAATCCCAAATCTGAATCCCAATCCAAATCTAAAAAGTCAAAAGTCAAAAGTCAAAATTCAAAGTCAAAATTCCAAATTTCGAAAATCCAAAATCCAAACCGGGCCAAGGGTGGATTGTGCGAATGGGCGTGTGTCTGCAAGTGATCTGGGATCTGGCTTTCTCTGCAGCTCATTGGGGGAAGGGAGGATCATAAACGGCTTGGAAGCTAGCTAGCTTACTTTTACTATGTGGTAGTCAGGCCGACCAAAGTTTGAGGCATTGGTGAGAGAGAGAGAGAGAGAGAGAGAGAGAGAAAGAGAGAGAGAGAGAGAGTTGGAAAAAGATAGATAAGTAGGTAAGGTTATGCATCGCGTTTATTAGTTGGTATTGAAACTTGATCCTGGTAATATTGGGTAAACAGGTATCCAATTAAAATCGGTTGTTGGCATGCTTCTCAGGCTTGGGAGACAAGATAAGCAAGATTAGATAAGTTTAATAGATGTTTAGATAAGATTGGAATGGAATGATGGTACTCGAGTAGTTTGTATTAATACGGGGATTAGCTGTCTTTAGTATAATGGTGCTTCTTTACGTATATATATATCTAGAATCTATACTCAAGTAGTCGAGTAGACGAGTAATCGAGTAGACGAGTAGACGAGTAGACGAGTAGACGAGTAGACGAGTAGACGTCGAGTAGACATATTTCCCTTTTCAAAAGATAACGACAGTAATATAGAAACGAATTCAGACTACACGTGTTTCTTCAATGATATCAAAGTAAAATTATTTGAAGCTTTTTTTCCAAGATTTGATTATACTCTTGCTTTTAGATATGCAATTGTCAGAGATATCTAAATGATGACAATGCGAAATATATACCCCTAATCTCATAATAATACGGAGTATATCGTAAATGTGCGCGCGGACGTTATGGGAAATTCAAAATAGCATGACCCAGACGTTTTTGTCACGACTCACGACGGCCGCAGGAGGCACTAGGGTGGATTGGGGATCGTGTAATCGGAGGAACACCCTCAATCAGACTACGCCATCCGATTTTGGGTACCAGACTTCTTCGTTCGAGAGTAATGGCGCATCGATTGCTGGCGTTTTCATTCGCTGATACGGTATAGGTTCTGCTGGCGCATGGTGAAGGGTAGGGATGGCACGGCGGGCTAAAACGCCTCGGGGCCTAGTGGATAGATAAGAGAGGGAAAGAGGGAGGTCCTTTTTGCAAACTCCCCTTGAGAGTGGCTTGGCTGAGGTCCCAACCTGCTATTGATCATACAGTAGTGCGGCGCCAGTGACAGTGCGGAGGGCTCGTCTCTGGGAATTGGGGAAAGCGAGAGTCCTGAACGGCTTGTTCGTAGCACTGTCTGGGGAAGAAACGCATGGATTTTGAGATGACCGGATGAAGGGGATAACTGTTGGATTTAAATCAAGATATTGGTATACAGGTTACACTAAGATTGCTCTGCAAGTCCTCTCGGACATTTACCTTGTGGAAAAACATATATGAAATGAGCCGTGAGCCGCCGATATCCACCGTCTATCCCCCTCATATCAATTAGACTTTCAATCCTTGTCAAGCTGGACTCATCCCATAATACCTTGATTGGGTGCATGCAATGGAGAACAACATCCGAGGTCGCGGGGTGCTCGCTGCGAGCATGCCTTTGCTTCCACAGTGCGCAGACTCCCTCACTCGGGGTCTCTCCACCTCCCACCCTGTCAGCAATATCACGTCCTGCAGTCTTCAGACTCCTTCTAGGCTCCGGTATCTTCTCCTCGTACTTGTAGTCTTGTACATCCCAAATCCCCAACGACCAGCTCACACTCCCCAAGGCTCCCCAAGTTCCCTCCCCGAAGTCCCAGCCTCCGACCTAGCCTACCCTGGCTCGTCCCATCCCCCGATGAAATACCATACACCCGTTCCTGCCGCCAGAAAGTGTTCAAAATCAGTACGCTAATGCGATAAAGCCCCATAGAGTCGACTTGGAATCGCCTTGGAATCTTCAAGTGTTAATCATCAATCGACCAAAGGGAGTAATATCATTGGCCTCTTCCTCCCTTATCTTAGCGTATGAATCGAGATACTTTCTGACAGCTAGCACGAGAAGTACTTGTTCGTATCTGATCCAGACTATTCGCAACTTCGAGGCTTGGCCCCAGAACGCACCAGACGTGCATCTAATACTGCGTCGGTCACGCCTCTGCCGGGAACATGATATCGTTACCATCTTAATGTGCACATTTCCCGGGTGGAGAGGGATATAAGATGGGCAATTACCGTTTGAAGAGGACTCTCCCATGAAGATAATCAAGAGGCTTCATTTGTACTTCCTCTCTAGGAAAAAAACGAGGACAGAATTTTACCGTGCTCAGTCGTCTTTCGCTACTATAAGGTTATTCTTCAACCTATGGTGATAGGAAGATTTCCAAGCAAACGTACTCTCGATTAAGGTTTTGCAAACAAGCTCAAATGTTGAATACAATAGCCAACCTTATGAGAACCCAACTCTTCTTCTTCTTAATAACAGGTATCGGCCTGGGTACGTAATGGTTTCTTCTCCGCCATTTCCTATTTTTGAGGACCTAGTCACTTCGCAAGGAAGGGGTGCTGGAGGTTTGTGAAGATCATGGAAAGGATGAAGTCTTGTCATTTGTGAAAGTAGCGATTCTTGAGATTAAATCAAAAATCCCTATCTTTCGGCGGAGTTGGATGGCTTACTTGACATGAATATCTAGAATAGGCTAAGTGTCTGAATTGGGTTGGGTGTCAGCGGTAGTTTAAGTGTCTAAAATGGTTTGAGTGTTTGTTGTAAGGTATTTTGAGTATTGGAGATGATGGTAAGTCTTTGGAGAAATCAATCTTGGATAAAAGAAACAGGATAGATTCATGCTCGAGTCATTGTTCATGCAAGACAGGGGACTACTACCGGAACCATTCATCAAAATCTGGGGACAGGAGATGACGGGTACAACTCATCAAAATCCGGGGAGCAACAGTTGGAGGCACACACTGGCAAGGTGCAAGGGGCAGTGAAAGGAGACAAGATTTCATTCGACGCAGAATCATCTACGAGCAAGGGGCCGCCCATCAATCAATCAAACCTAAGCACCTCCCTCAGATTGCCTATCCGTAAATGGACCATAAGTCAATCGAACGTCACGGCCAAGCAGATTTGCAACAGCTGACCTTCCAGCGCTAGTCTCTATACCCCTATAATTGCCCATAAAGAATGGTGAAGTAGTGGTGTCATCGCCATCCTTCATGAGAGGTCGTATGACATCTCTCGTTATGGAAGATCCTCTGTCAAGATAGAAAGGCTGGCTACCAACTTGAACAGGCCCGGAACGGCCGAGCGGATTGGTTGAAAAAGTATCGCCACCACTGTTGGTTGATAAATTCGAAGACCCTCCTTGGGATTGTGTGCTTTCATCCTGATCATTGGGGATCATAAGAGGTACCAACTTCTGTGATGCCACTGTTCCTGGAATCAGTCCTCGAGCGGAGCCTCTCAACCCGCTCTTCACCGTTGCTGCCAAACTCCTTTGGACTGCCCCGCCAACCATTTCCTTTGTCACGGTGTACGAGCCTGCCCGACCTACTGTCTTTTTGAAAGCCATTGGAAGGGCTTTGGTAGCTTTGAATGTTGATTTTAGGACTGCCCCGCCAATTTCGCCCGCTACTCCACCGATCAACCCACCCAGTGCATCTTGTCCCACACTCTTCCAGCTGATTGCATTTCCTTCAACTGCATCTCCAATCATGCCGGACAATACGTCGCTGGCAACACCGGCTGCAATGCCAACACCAATCTGTACGGCCAAACTTGCACCGCCAGTGAGAATACCAACGCCTATACTAACGGCAATTCCAACCACCGTCATGACAAGATCTTTCCATCCAAACTTCATGCCAAAGATACTGAAATGGCCATTCGGGTCCAGTCGATTGATTGGATCTCCCAAACTGTATGCATAAGGATTTATCTCTCCCGATGCAAATGGACTCCAAGGATCAGGTGTATGGAATCGCTGGAGTTGAGGGTTATAGACTCTGTAACCGCTGCCCAAATGATACCATCCTGTAACCGGATCTTTCCATTGTCCGTTGAAGCCGATGGCGGAGAAGGAGGCCTCAGCTTCGGGACCAGAGCATCCATATGGTGTGTACTGCTGATCTTGAATCTGATCAGAAGTTTGAGAATCGAATGTGGCGAGGGCAGATTGATGACCATCGGAAGCCCACAAACGAGCTTGGGTGCTCCCGTCTGGTCGGAAAGTTGTTTGTCCCCAATACTCCGATCCTTGAGACAAATAACTCACTAGATCATCTCCTTTCTTCACTGCAATAAGCGATCCCCGATAGAAGAGGTTTGTGTCGGGTTGATTAGGTACTCTCTGACAAACAAGCTTACCGGCTGCATCGTACAGATATTGAGCAAGAATATTGTTGTCAGCATCTCGAACGCAGGTTAAGCGGCTCATGTTGTCGTATTCCAATCTTCGGCCTTCTTCATCGCGCGTCAAGCAGCCACTCGCATCGTACTCCAAGTTCACCTTGGTTGGATAGCTTGGGTGTGTATTGGTTATCTGAGTGAGCTGAGTAGGATCATGCGCACTGAAGGAATTAGTAGAATTATTTGAACTGCCGTCTTGGAACACGGTAGAACAATTAACAATGTTATCATAGTCATCGAAAGTGAAGCGCTGTGATCGAAGGCGATTTCCTTTCTTGTCAGCAGGAGTTTGGCTTCCTTGACATTGATAGTTAACGAGACGATTATGGACATCATATTCGAAGCTCTCGCTCCGCAGCAGACTATCATCTGTCTCCTTTCGACGCGATGCCACGAGACCAATTCCATTGTACGTCTGGCTGAGATTATATAGCAAGGTAGATTCTCCTTTGTAAACAGATCGCTTAGTTTCCCGACCAAAATCATCGTAAGTCAGAACCGTCTTTATTGTTTTGTTCTTTCCTGCGTCCTCAACACGAGTTTGGGTCACACGGCTCGCATTGTCGTAGACAAAGGATACACTCAACCTGCCTTGCACCACTTTTTGAGGCCTTCCAAAGGCATCGTACTGAGTGGCATGTATTTTTCCGTTCGTATCGGTATACTCTTGTAGTTTTCCCGACATGCTGTATGTATATCGCGTAGTATATGTCTGGCCTCCAGTGATCTGGATATTTTCCTGGGAAAGTAGTCCAGAAGCTTGATATTGTAAATCATGAGTGGAGAAAGACCCGCTGAGCTGCAAAGGAGCAGCCGTTTGAGGATCGTACTGATAAGTATCTGTGTGACTGCTGCTGCTCAACTGCGTAACAACGCCGTCTAAAGCTGGCTGGTATGATAGGCTGTATTGCTCTCCATTTGGGCTGATTATCTGTGAAGGCTCAGATGAAGTCCCTGAATAAACTTGACTGGTAATTCGTGTGCTGGTAGACTTCCGTGTAATGCGACCTAAACCATCGAAAGATTGCTCACCAACGGTCTTCTCATTGAGTTTAACTGACGTAGGCAGTACAGCTGTGGTCTGATTTGTGTATTCTGTTTTTACCACGCGAGAGCTAGGCCAGATGGTTTCAACTACACGGTCAAATGAATCCAACTTGTACTGTGTTGTACGACCCAAGTTATCAACTTGACTGACGAGGCGATTCAAGCCATCATAGCTGTAGTCGATTTTACTGTAAATCGTGTTATTTTTGTGATATAGGGCTATCTGTGTTGGGGCGCCAAAGAGATTCAATTTGATTTTGCTCATACCCTCTCCTTCAATGCCCTGAACTTTCGTATTGGTAATTGGATCTGTTTGAGACAATGTACGCAGCCCAGAGTTGTCTGTCACTCTGTAGACTTTCCCCCAATCATCGTATTCCATGGACTTATCGGTCCTTTGCTCGACCGGTGAGCCCGAACCTCTCAGCCAGTCAAACTCAGACGTTGTAATGCGTTGATCTTGAGCGTTGTAGCTGTGCTCTTGGATTAAGCGAAAGGTTTGCCCTTCAGGATCCTGTCGCTCAACTCGCCGAAGCCTATCCAAACCATCTGTGGTGTAGCGAGTTTGTACGCCCTTTGCGTCAGTCTCTGTCCGAAGGGACCCGTTGTTGGTTCCAAGGACGGTATACTCCTGACGTTGAACAGACTCATAAGGCGTGCCCTGAGAGGTGACTGTTCTAACTGGGCGGCCGAGACCATCATGATAAAAATGGGTATAGACTCCAGCTTCATTCTTGTGAGTCACTGTCAATCCAGACCACTTCGAGTAGCCTGTTTCTTCCACTACTCTAGAACCATCGAAGGTTGTAGTGGACATGGTCTGTACGAACTGGTTATCGTTGGGGTTCGTATAGGTCCAATCTTGTGTTGTAGGGTGTAGGTCCAAGAGGCGTGTCACTTGTCGCTGGAGGCGGGTATGGTTGCTTGCTCCAGGACTATTCAAATAAGTGTATTCGGACTTGGTGAGGAGCTGGGTTCCTTCCATATTCTGCCGCTGTTTGACAAGAACTAGATAGCTCGTCTTTGCACCAGTTGCCGTGGGCATCTGTGCGTACGTGTATTCTTCACTACGAGTTGGTCCTGGACCACTAGTTGGCGTCACTGTCTCTTTTTTTAGATATCTCCGAAAGCCATGGGGATCGGCTGGACAATTTGCACCTTCGCCGGCTGGTGAATAGTAAACGCGATCTGTCCTGATACCATTAGGTTTGATATCCTGTGTCGGATTTCCCCAATCATCAAAGACATGATGGCTTGTTTCTTTGCGACTTGTCCCGCTGGCTGCATCTCGATAGGTAGTTTCAACAGTCTTAGGCAATTGATATTGTGGAGGCTGTTTTTCGAACGTAGCAAATGGAATTGCATGGTAAGTCATCTTCTGGACGATTTGCTTTGTGCCTTGCTGTTTTTCGGAGCTGACAAGAAGATGGAACTTATTGTAAGTATGCTTCGTCTGAGCTCCGCCTTGGATTTGAACAGTCGAGGTGTACTGGTACTCATCACGGTTCAGGAACAAATTATCTTCCCCGTCTCGCCAATTGAAACTGCCCCCATATCCGAAAAAATTATAATCAGAATAAGTATAGGAGGTTGTGATCGCAGGTTGACCTATTCCAGGGCGTGCAGTATGTGATATAACACAAGGAATTGCCTGGAGAGGTGCCCCATTTGGCAAATGATGTCCTTGTTCTCGGTATCGAATTTCCTCTACAAGCCCAGAAGGGCTGTCTACCTGTTTTAGATGGCCAAACGATTCATAGGCAAACTTCCAAGATGCCGCCTCCCAAGGCAAACGAATCTCGGTCAGCCGATCGTTCCTTAGAATAAGAGTGAACGAAGTAGCTTCAGAGGTATTAGGAGCCTTTATTATCTCAACTTGGGATGTCCCATATTTAACTTCGAGGAGAATCTCTGAGCCCTGCCGAATTGTCTCGAGGCGGGGGATCTCGCCAAGTGGGGAGTAGGTGAATGATAGAGAACGGCCCGTTGAAGCATATAGATCAACAAGAACAGACTTGTTGTATCTATTATTGAAATTGGACAAAGTCTCGATTTGCCCCGATTTGTAAGTGATCTGGTATGAATGGTCATTTAACTTTTTCAGGATTGAGCTTTTGAGCTTTTGATCGGGCGTGAAAACGGCGCTAGATGTTTCCGTAACTCGGTAGGATTCGCCTGTCGAGAGACTGACCATCCGGTTTGATTGACGATGTTCATAAGAAGGGAGTGAGAATGACCACCCTGTACCCAATCCAATGTTTTGTGTGTTCAAAGGACTAAAAACTAAGGATAACTTGAAAGGAGGGCAGTTTCTAGCTTGGACTGGTGCGCCATATAGGTGAACCGAACACGTATATTGACCGGTGCGTGGATCGACGCCTTTCTGCAAGAACTCGTTGAAATTAAAGCCCTGAGAGTAGATACTAGAAGTTGTTGACATCTTGAGATACAGAATATAGAGCTCGGGAGCTGGTTGTAACAATTGATGCCAACTTTGGAATAAGGAGACAAAAGTCTATATCTGTATTAGGGAGATGATTTGGAAGGAAATGTAGTATCTTTATTATGTTCTATTCAATGATTTACGGCTATCTTCATCTTTGGCTTTTGCATGATTCAGCCTGGCACCTGTGTGATGAGAGAAAGTTCAATCTTTCATTTATCCCACCGCGCCTTGGACTTTGCTCTTGCCCATTCCCAAATGAAGCCATATCAGCTACCGGTACATGAACCGACTAGATCGTCGAGTATCCATACATGCTCCATCTAGCACGCCCCAAAAGAGCTTGTATCTGCTGGGCTCTGCATACAGTGAGGCTTACATTACCCCCTATTCTGCCGTGCTTTCCCATTGGCAGGAATCATATGGGTTCGCTTGGAAAAATGCATGTTGTATGTTATCAATTCACAATAAGGGGCCTCGTTCATTTGCCAATTGATTGCCTTCTGCATACCCATCAGGATAGTCGCCATTGCTAACGTCATACATAAACTTACTCTTCATGCTTTCTGTCTTTCCTGCATTCATTATCCAAACTTTATGTCTCGGCTCACACCTTGATTGGCCCATTTCTGTATCAAGTTTGCCCTACATAGTCACTTGCAAAAAACAAAATAACTGCATATTTTGACCCACATCTAAAGCATAATATTTCTGTAAAAGTCTTGCTTCTTATAAGCTGAGTTCCCCACCAAAAACAAAATAACTGCATATTTTGACCCATAGCTAAAACCACCTCATTTCTCAACTCACGAGTCACGGAGAGTGAAAATACTAACCTGCACTTTTCATACTAAGACTTATCAGTTATTAGGCCTACGTCTATATTACGTTCGGTTTACACTTCTTTTCACATAAAGCGAAACTACTGCACACTATACAACGCTTTAGTAGATTTTAGATGTACTCCGTATACTCGAGTAGAGTGGCCTCGTTTCTTTATGAAGGTTTCTCCACATGAGGTTGTCCTGCCTGTGGATCCTGCAGCATACACCTCAATACCATCATTTCCTGATCAAGTTTTCTCCCGTCGCCATTTCCCGCTCATCATCCATCATATAGCTGCTCATTGTTACCATGGGCGTTTAAGGTTATAGGAATCTTTCACCTCGTTGTTACCATGAGTGAAGGTAGATTGATGCGTTGAAAACTGATAGGAAGGCGTTCATTCGGAGTACATCTTCATGGTATCCTCATGCCCTTCACGAGCACCCATTTTGATATGAAAGCTGGAAATGGAGGCCCCAAAGAAGTGGCATGTGTCATGAATCATGATGCATACAATTTAGCTTGCATTGGACCTCCGAAGTTTAATAAATCCATGTACTTTGTTTCGTGCGTCACTTGTAAGTTGTGTGCTATATCTCGCATCCTGGTTTCCATACTTCTTTACTAACATTCCTCTTAGTCTTATGGCTAGACCAACTCCACGAAACACCCAAGAGGGGCATCGGGGCATCTTGGCTGATATCCTCTAAAGTCATTCTGATCCATCAAGATTGGTTAAGCTCATGGGCCGAGTTACCACTATGGAGACATCTTTGCCATTATTATTTTCTTATCTGCAGCCTCGCTTGAAACCTTCAGTGAGCTGAGCAATGCATGGTTCTGTGCAACTAGTGTACCCGATGGAGCCAACAACGATGCTATGATGATGATGATGGAAGGAACGCGCGGAAATATGGCCGTGGTAGAGTATACATAAAATACCCATCTACCTAGGAAAAGGGTGGAATGCTTCGATCTGTATATTCTTCACTTGAACCTATCAATACAGCGCATTAAGACCAGTCATCAGCACAACATACCATTCCTCCATAATCACTCAGACGCCCTGAATCATGGCTGTAATGTGGGAAGTGATATACTTGAGAATACACTCAGATGGCTCTGGCACCTCACTCTTTGCCAATGGCCAGATGCAAGTAGCTGCGAATATCTTAATTAAAGCTATCGACCCAACAAATAATGCCCCCTATAATTTGTCAGGCGCAGAGCTCAGAAGTATTCAGCTAGTTGACTATTATAACACCGATGAGACACTCACTGGCTCTTGGACATATACCGATACGGAGAATGACTACTCGCATACAATGCCTACAAGCCGCCTCGCCCCTGCTCCAGTAGAATTTCCGTCAGTAGACTCTCCGTTGAAAAGCTCTATGACGGACCAGTACAAAAAGTACTGGGTTTCTACAACAAGAGCTGAGGTCAAGTCTGTCGGAGCGCGCATTCTGCAACCAAATGGAACATGGGTTACAACCCGTACTTCCCCAAACGATTCCTCCATAGCTTTTCGATCGGTCCCAGAGATCAGGTACTCTTTAGCCAATTGTGAATGGTGGAGAGAAGATACGGCTCAGGGCAGTGGATGGGATCAGGATAATTACTTCCTTAGAAGCAAAATCCATCCGTTTATACTTGCCGACTGCCATGCCTACAGGAATGAGAGCTATCCTGTGGTGGGAATGCGAAACAGTACAGCCTATCATCGTTTCGCTCCATATCTGCATTATATGTGGCCTATGGGGCCCAAGATTACCACGCGTGCTGGCCTGACTCATTACGAAAATGGAAGTGTGCATCCAAGGGCTTGGACGAAAGACATTGTTATTAGACAACATGCGAATTCTCTATGCCTTACTCGCTTGGTCACGTCTGGTCCTGAAGATATTTGGTCCCTGAGCTGGTGGTTTGAACCTTGGGTCACAATGTTCGATATCTATGGCAATTCAGGGTCTTTCGATATTGCCTGTAATGAAAACAACATGATTAGCATTTCCAACCGGGGCGTAAGATCGACGAGACTCGCCAAGTCTTCCGAGACCGATGCCATCATTTATGAAGCAAAAGAGGCCACACCGGGTACAGAAACCAAGGAGGCCGAGTCATTAGACCCCAAGCCTTCGGCTGATTAGTTTTGCGTGAAACTTGTGAGGAAAGCGCTGGAAATTTCCGTTTCTGAGAGCTTTGTCAGGTTCAAGGATAATTCGGGTTTTGGTTTTAGGATGGAATGTGGCCTGGCCACATTCATTTCATCTAATGATACGATGCACTTCTGTCTCTTTTTTTTTGTTCCTGAGTCTCAGGCGCTGCCTCTTCTTTAGTCTAGAGACCCAAACTCATTCCTGTAGGGAAAATACAGTTGCATCTTGCTTGCTCAGATAGCATCCAATGAATCCATTACTGCTCTTTCGTTGCATTGCACTTTTGTATGTTGTAAATCAAAGATATACGAGTAGAGACGAATATTATATCCATATGACTTCACTATTTGACAATGCGATACCTGTACTTGAGTATTCATGCCACTGCTCCTGAGTCCTTAGGACTCGAAGACTATAAAAAATAATCTACTCCTTTCTCTGATACAGAACCTATCTACGCCATTGAGGTCCCACTGCACGTTAAGCTTGCTGTAAACCTAACACACATCAATGCATCTCCAGAGTTTCGCAGTTCAATCAAGCTCAACTCAACTCAAATCAATCAGTATCTCAATAGCCGCCTAACGATCGTGTTGATATAAACTAATTATTATCAGAAAGCTTTGAATAATAGAACAGGCGTATTGAGTTTGATTAGATTCTATCTACTTTATAAAACCATACTGCTGATTTATATAATGCTCTAAAATAACGTGGTGATTTTGAATATGTATTTCGAGTATACGAGTCTTTCAACAGCTCTTTCGGGTTTAAAATTAAAATCGGAATCACTGGCGCTCTCTGTAGTTATTTTATTGCCCTCTAAGATTTACGCGTGTATTGCGTAGCTTTTGTTATACGCTTCTTGAAGATGTTGATTAGTTATTTGAAATATAAATATAGTCTAGATTATGCAATTGCGATGGCGATCCGCTTCAGAAAGTTAACGAAGGGGTAGTGGGCCAAGGCGGAGTAATTATAGTTGAGATGGATGAAAGAAGTCTAAATTTCAAGAGCCCAAATGAGATATTATTATGATAATCATGCGCATGTGTCTTGTGATTCTGCAGCACCTTCTAGGTAAACTATCCTTTATCTTCTTCTACTGTAAACATATCCCATAGATCAAACTATAAAGAAATCTTTATATATATAATATTAGATTTTATCTTTCTTCTTCTTATTCTTCTTCTTTTGTCTCCCATCTCAATTGTTTTTTTCTGCAATTGGTTCTAGTTCTACAAATTACCCATGCGCATAAACCAATAGATCCCCCTATTCAGACTAAGAAAACTCACTACTGGAAGCGATCCGAAGCGAGATTATCAATCTGTTTCTAGCAATAACTCTAGTAACAGCAACACCAATACCAACACCAACACCCAGAGCAGTACCTATATACTCTCAACTTGAGATTAAATTCAAAAAAGAAGAGAGGAAACCTCTTGGTACGCCATCCTTAACAATTTTTGCTCAACGTGGTATGGTGAATCATTTTATCTTCAAGATGCAACAAGATTTTCCACACTACTATTCCATCACTTCTTCATTCTTTCAACCGTCCTCAATGGAATCGTTCTCAATTTACTTTCTCTTACCCGCATCGACATCCCTAATCAAGTTGCAGGAAATGAATTACAACGTCGATTTTCTACAAGGCATAAATATCTCCATTTGTTAAAGTTATGGTTCGCTGCGTGCTACTAGAGCAGGGGGCTAGTCCCAATAGGTACCAGCAGAGTTCTCTCATCCCTTCTGTAATATAGTTACGAGTAGAGTAGAATCGTCCGAATTTCCTCATTTATAGCCTACCTGCTTTTTGTTATATCTCGTGATAGATCATTCTTTTGATATCATCGCGTATTAATTTCTCCCCCATCCATTTACCGCCCCCGCGTCTAACAAAATCGCAATAGTTGACCGATCGACCAAAACCAAAACCAAAACTGTAATCGCAATCGCATTCGCAATATACTTGCTCCATCCAATGCAATCCATCGCAAGATAGATCATGAGGACTCAAATATGCATTTACGGATGGTATTTTTGGGGAAGGGTGAGGTGGATTGGGTTTGATATTGATGTTTTGATGTTATAGGGTTCACCTTAGGGTTATGCGATTTGAGAGAGATGTGGAGGGATATTGAAACAAACTATTGAAATATGAATATTATGAAATCATAAGAATAGGATTCCGTGATGGAATGAAGCTTGATGAACTTGATGAGCTTGATGTTGAGTAGTGAAAAATGCGAGGGAGGTGGTTGATTGGGATGTTTTGATTTTGATTTGATTTGATTTGATGGTTGGAGAGGGAGAGGGAGTGGGGAGGCAAGATATCTGTTGTATGAATGATAATACTTAATGACGAGATGAGAATGAATTATTCAAGCAGGGTGAAATCAGGTCAGGCATTGAATAGTTGGGATTTGAATGTTTAGAAAGATTATTTCATTATTATTATTATTGCGATCAATAAATAACGTTGCTATGAAAGGTGTCGAGAGTAAACTAAAGTACACCAGAGCGCCCCTGTGGTATTGTGTAGTATGGTATCTCTCGCTCGAAAAGCAAACTACAAACAAAGGAAAGAAGAAGAAAGAAAGAAAGAAAGAAACATCGTTATGGTCGTATCTCTTTATGAAAACGTCTTCCCACTTCCCTCCAACAACAGTCATCTTACCCCCCTTCCCCCCCATATCCCACCCCCAAACCATCAAAATCTAATACTGATTTCTTCTTTGCCAGAAATGTCTCTTAGCAGGTGTAGCACCTCCAATATACCCCTTCTCACCCACACTTCTTCTACTCGTCTTCTCATGCATCCTCTTACTCAAACACGTAACAAAGACCACCACAGCCCCCAAGAACCCCACAATCATAGCCGCCAACACGCACCAAATACCCACGCTGTAATAAGCATGACTACCGCTCCCATTCCGATTCACATGATTCTTAATGATGCCAAAGAGGACAAAATCGCACGCCATGGCGACGAGAGCGATGATGAACGCGATGCCAGAAACGAGAGATGCGAGGAACGATCCGATGACGCCGGCACCCAGCGCAAGTAGGAACGCAATGAACATGACGCCGCAGGCGATGGGGTGCAGAATCATGACCCGGGTTAGTGCTTTGGATGTATTTTCGGAGGCGACGCTGAAGTCTGTGGATTCGATGTGAGACATTATAGATGCGGGGTTGTAGCCGATATGTTTCCCGGTGCAGTAATCTCTTCCATGTCTAATTGCATCTCCGTTAGTATGATAATTCGACTCGATCCAAGAAATTCAAGACCATCCATCTCATGATAACCTCATCCCTCAGCCCAAAACGGGAGAGAAAAAAGGCAGGTCTAAGATCAAGGTTGAAGAAGAAATCACTTACGAATCCACATGCAAAACACAATATCCAAAAGTACCAAATGAAACCACCGAGTTGCCATTCTCGGTTCCGTTGGTCAATTTGACCTTCAATATTCCGATATCGTTGATGACGGGGGCGGAAATGGTAGTTATGAGGAGGAGAATCGCAGATGCGAAGAGGAGAAATGTGCCGATGTGGTGAAGGAATCCAGTTGCCATTTTGGATGATTGATTTCAAGGATATATCGGTGGTTTGTTGTCGGCGTCTGTTGAGTTTTTTTCTTCTTCTTCTTCTTCTTCTTGAGAGATAAATAGTTGCGTGCGTTTGTTGGTCTCAATTTGTGGTTGATGAATGAAGGAGGTATTCGCTGGTAGATATAGATCGTAGACGTTGATTTCAAAAAAGGTATCACTCGAAGAAGAGGGTTTGCTTAAGCTTTATTAAGAAAACCTTATGCTCATAGAATGAATAAAATTACCCCCTTACGTCGTTGAACTCATATCCTGGTTTTATGCATTGAAAGTTGTTTGTCTCTTGGAATCAAGCCAGAAAACCCATCAATCAATGGGGAGGTAGGGTTAAACAGGGAAGTAGAAATTGGCGAGGACCAACAGTGATTGATTGGTTTGTCGTCGTGTAATATAGTAGAGTAGATATCAAGTATTCACATTTATATTTACTTCAACTACTCGAATACAATATATTAATGAATTCCTCTGCAATAATGACACGCCTTAATATCTACACGATTGTATCTTCATCCTTTATAGGTATCGCTTCTACTTACTCTACCTCCTCCACCCATCCAAGCACTTAGGTGTTACTCATTATATATATTGGAAAAAAGTATATCTTCATTTGCAACTTGGATGAATATCTCATCATTCATATACCAAATTCTAGAGGTCATGTGTATGGGTGACGTCGTCTCCATAACCCGACCTCCTATTAATAAATAATGACGTACGTAGGGTTACATGCAGGAATTTAGATTAGAACTTCGACCTGGACTCGCTTAAGGCTATCTGACCTACTCGAGTAGATGGATAGTCACATCCTCACATATTCCTTGATTCATCCACTATACATAGGTAACAGAGCATATGAACACAAGCTTAAGACATGTGGCACGATGTAAGAATATGTCTACTCTACATGCGAGTAGATAGTCCTATACTTTGTTATTAACACGAATGGATATAGTAAGCTATGGGCACTGGATGATGGTAAGAGGTGTTCTTGTATGAACCTTATGATAATACTCGAGTAGAATACTGTTACGATTGATTGCGTGACGCCTGTTTGTTTTTGGCTGGGTTTGAATTTAACGAGTAGATCTCCGCCCCGTTGGTTAATGGAACTACCGAATGGGCCATCCCATCAACTAATGAGATCTACTAATATATATTTTCTATTAGCACAGTATCATAATATACAATGATTGCAATATTATATCGTTAGAACTGTTAGCGTATTTAATATTCTTAATATTAACCTTATTGATAACATGATGAGGTTAAAAAACGCCCAAGTCCTTTCTATTCGTAACTTCGTATATCAATTCCTGCTAAGATTGAAAACTATGTCCGAGTTCATTAATCACGGCCGCAATAGACCTCTGCGGGTATGATTTTGCCAGGCTCTATGGTGTATGGGTTAAAATTTGATTAGGGCGAAGGTAGGATGAAAAGGGGGAGAGAGCAGAGGAAAAGAACTAACCATCAGCCGAGAAACCCGCGTGTCGAAACTTTCCACCCATACCCACTGCACACAAAATGAATTAGCCATCATTCGAATGAACACACAATATACACCCAATAATCTGCAGCAAGAGCTAGAGGGACAAAGAGGAAAGCCTTACAATCTCCCCATTGAATCCCATCCCTCCCGAAATCCTCAAGTTCACTCGTACTAGCACAGCAAGCCCTAATGCTCCCATACATCTGCGGGATAAAGCCCTCCCTCCGATACGTATAGGCCCACCAACAAATCACCGTCTGTCCCACCATCAATACCGTGCTCAGAAAAATTGGATACGCTGCATACATGACAAAATATGCCGAATGCTCGAGTCCAGACGCTTTGTCTGTGTAGATGGATTCCACCGTTGTTATTGATTGCCCGAGAAGCCAGTGCATGACTGCTGCGAATACCATGAGGGGAAGAATGATCTTGGGAGGGAGTTGGAGGAAATAGGATTGTTCGAAAGGAATACCTGATACGATGGTAGCACGTGGCTTCTTGCGCTTATGTTCAAAGGCTCCCCATTCGTGTTCCATGGATATGAGCGTGACGTTATAGATCAACAATAGATAAAGCAAACTAAAAAGAAACTGGGCGCCGTTGGATATAGCAAAAGCTATCAATTCACTACGGATCTTATCAGACGGTAGAGGTGTTAATGGGGCGCTGGAGGAAAATCCTCCCCAAGTACCGTATTTTTGTTTGAGAATTTCCGAGAGAGGAACGTCACAAGTGCTGCCGTATTGATTGAGCTTCTGATTACAAGCGAAGTGGTACATTGATCTAGTACTTGCCATGAGTATGATCAGTATTATGGACACGCCGACCATGGCGAAGGAACAGAACATGAGAATTATCATTTGGGTTATGGCGGTGGATCCAAGGTTGGAAAGAAGAGATCGTTTGTATTTGATTGCTATGCTTGGGTGTGGTAGATCTGGAACAGGTAAATATTTTAGATTTAGGTGTAGAAGGTGCCATAGATAGTTGGCGAGAGACTTACCGGCGGCTTTGTCGATCTCGTTGAAATTCTTGCATTTCTGTGCGAAGTTATGGAATAGGGTAGACCAAGAGGTATCGGTTCAATGATCTTACCTGACAATGTCCCATATCATCACCAGTGAGCGAAGGCACTGGGTCTTTGCAATGCTTATGACACCGATGCGCCACTCTATATCGATAACCATCTCCAGAATTGAGTAAACATTCGTTATGAATCTTCAAACTCGGATCTATAACAGAAGCAACTATAACATCACCATAGGTCAAACAATGATTCTTGACCCTATGGCTTGCTCGATAGTTCAAGCCTACCATATATAGCGCTTTAATCAGGAGACATCCGAATAGTGCTTTCTAGTTGTCAGTATATCGTTCCATGACTTCGAGTTGAGATGTGTACTAAAACAAGCTTGCATCCTAACATTCAATCGACAGTTCTTATGCTGTTGATCTTTCAACTCACAAGCAACATCTCGATCAAAAATGCAATCTCCTTTCATATATTTTGGAGAGTAATAAAGTGTAAGATTCGACTCCTTTTGTATCGTGCTCTTATATGGTAGAGCAATCAACTCCTTTTTGGCTTCCTCGACAGTTGCTGTGCTTTTATATGCTGTACAATTCTGATTGTAGGTGATATAAACTGCTTTAAAAGATGCTACAATTTAGATGTGAGTCGTGTGTTCGATATATGAGCCTATACAATGAGAGTACTTACCCAAACTCTCAGGATCACTCATGTTGTATTGAGTACTTAATTGAGACAGTTTATCCGGCAGAACATAAAACCCAGATCTCAAAGCAGTCCACTATTCATGATGAGCTTTGTTAGTTTAGCACTGCTTTCATTCGGGAATTGAAGTTTTAGGAAATCTTGGCTGAGCATCTAGATCATGGATATGCTCTCAAATTCTTTGAACAAATAAAATCACTTACACAAGCAGAGTCATATCTGTCCCAATCACGAGAACTAGACAGGGAGGTGACGGTAGTAAAACTGCCGGTAGTAAAAGTTTCATTGTAAAAGTATATAATATCCATCGGCATCTCGATATAAAATGACGGTCCAATGACCGAGTTCGCAAGGAAGTGAACTGGCTATGAAAGAGTCAATAAGCTTGCCCCCTCCACACAAAGATCGGACGAAACGTACAATTGACGTTGAAATAAGTAAAAGCCACGATGCCCAAGCTTTCGCCTTCCCAGACTTTTTAACATTGATATTCCATGGCGAGTTGGTCCCTACTCGTGCTTCACCATTCTTGGATAGCAGCCAAGGTATTTCCTCCACTGCAAGATCCGGACGTCAATGATTGCTTATGAAGAAAGTGCTCTGGAGTAAAAGAGGACATCGTGATAATCATGGGATTGCGGGAGCGTATGAGAAATCAAAGCTATATTAGGAAGTAGAAGAGGATATATAAAGAAGCAGAGGAACAAGTCTGACGCCAGAGAACAAAGTAGTATATCAAGAATGAAGAGTTTAGTAAATGAGAAGTACCTTGAGGCGCTGTAGCCAATTGTTGATACGTATTTGAGCAACCCAGAATCATCGTCGCTGCAATATTGATACAAAGATGGACAGCCTATTCATTCCATTCATTAGCGACACTTCTAATCCCACAGCACAGCAGTCTCACTCACGATATTGCTAATCTCCATACTCTCACAACTTTTCCCATCCTTTCCACCAACACTAGTACTGTGTTTGTTGAACCGACCATAGAAAGGTTTCAAATACGCAATCATAATGATACCCATAATGATCGCACATAGCAACGTAAACGCCGCCATAGATCGCAAGCTTCTATCTACCAGCATTTGCTTTTCCCACCATCCATCTTTTCCCTCTGCGAATTTTCCATCAAATTTCAATGAAGGGCGAGGTTTGATAAACGCTGTTGATTTTGTCCATATCATTTTCATGTTCGAAGTCACCGCAGAACCATTCCGCTGACGCGGTTCACTAGGAGGTGAGTCCTTTGTGAGGCTATCAAGGCTGACATCTTGCAAAGCCTGATAATCGCGGGTAGAGGGAGGAGATGGACTGAGACTGGAGGTATAACTACCTCTGCCATCCAGTAAACGTCGAGAAGATATACCATCCTCGAAAGGTGTGAACGGGGACGTCGATTCCGATCGCTCAAGTAGAGGTTCCTGTCTTTCGGAAAGATCTGCAGAATAGGACATATGTTCCTTGCGGTTTTGCGGAGAACGATGTAGAGGTGGTGACTCGTTAACTTTGGAGCTATGAATACGCCAACCAACGAACCAACTGTCAGCAAGTATTCAAAGATTCAAACAGTCAAACAGTCAAACAGTCAAACAGTCAAACAGTCAAACAGTCAAACATTCAAACATTCAAACATTCAAACATTCAAACATTCAAACATTCAAACATTCAAACAATCCATTTATCCGATCCCCTATTCCCCCAATTCAATGCGCTAGCAAGTAAACATAGCGCCCCTTACCTAAGTTCTAGCATAGTTGTATCCCTATAATCTTGATCCCAACCATCAAACAAGCTCGAAAATCTCGCCGTCATCTCGAGAAACAGGTATGCGTATGAGTGCAGATTCAAACTTGAGTCTAGATTGCAATCGCGAGAGTAGATGTAGAAAATATCATATATTTCTACCATTTCCTATAAAAAGATATTATGGTTTTACTTTAATATATAGATAATATGAAATAAGTTACGGGTATTGAAGAAGGATGGTTTTCAACGTAATCTTATTTTCGATGTCAAGGGTGACTGAAATAAAGGGGCGGAGTTGGGTAGACGACTTGCATACCGATGGTGGAAATTTGCAGGTGCAGATAACGTTACAGATGCATCATGAGGAAGCCATTCAGCGTCGCTCCAATTTGAAACCCAGATAACCATATGAATATCGCGTCGCAATTGGTTGGATGAGGGGATTGATGGGTGGCGACGAGGCATATCGCAGTACATCTTTGGAGTGATAATCATGATGATTTTCTTCTCAATGTTGTGAAAGGTTAGGGTTGCTACGAGTAGAGATGTAAACTCTACTCGAGTCAATGAAGAATTAGCTCTTTGTTAACACTTCATCATCGATCTGTCTTCTCTCGCTAATTACCTTCGAGGTGCGAAACCCCCTCTCAAATAAGCCATCTACTGCATAACATCATAATCCAATAGATATAACCATTCAACATGACATTGCGAGCTTGTCCTACAAAGTTACGTGCGAAATATATGAAAGGAAACCTCTCATGTCGCGCCGCATCACCGTTAAACTTATCTACCAATCCCACCCCTCTCTTGCTAAACCCCTGGTCGAACAAACCCCCATCGATTCTACGCCAAAACACATACCAGGCTGGTAGCTTACAATTCCGTCAAGATCAGTACAAGCAGGCTTTATATGTTCTCTCTAGAGTAGCAACTTGGAAGTAGGCATGAACGATTCTTCAGTGTGCATGGATTCCAGTCTAAGAAATTTGGCTTGTGTTTTCTTAGGTTGTTTAGATTCTAGATTCTAGACACTTGCGAGTATTTCGACTGTGATAGGTCTGTATTTGTGCTAATTGCCAAGATACGGTGGGAGTTTGACTTTTGGCGTGATAGGATGGCTTGGGGCGTAACCGCTTGGCTGAGTTTGGGGTTACGAAGACCTGATACTGAAGGATTGTTTGTGCAACGCATAAGGCTGTATTTCAAGTAAGAAAATATAGATATTAATAGGTTCACAATCCCGAAGAGATAACATTGAATTCTTTCCATTGATATATATAACAACGTATGATCTCAATAGAGAAGATCATTTCCAGTGTCACGCAGATGAAAGAAAGCATGCATGACCTATCGAATGACTAAACAGCCCATGTTACAGGAAGACCAATGGATTACTTTCTGTGCAAACCAAAGAACACCCCTTATCCCCTTTTCATTTTCCCTTCCTCATCATAAAAATACGGTATCCGAAGCTTTGGACTGTGACCTCCGGCAGTCGCCAACTCCCCCTCCACAATATCAATCGCACACTGAGTATCCCACAGCCCCTCTCTCCCCGGAGCCTGTCCCAAGATCTCAATCGCTCTCTTCTTGTGCTGGATATCTGGACTACGAACAGCCGTGTACACCAGTGGGACAATCAGACCAGTGTCAACCATGAATCTAGGCATCGATTGCGAGACCCAATACGCTTTATCTTCAAGGACCAGCACTTCAGATAGATCAAGCATCTCTTTATATTTAGATGATGGTGTGTGTGGCTCGGCAGCATTCATGGAGAAAAGGAGGTGATGGGCTTTGAGGATTGATATGCCACGAATACGAACGGGCCTTGTGGTGGTGGTGGTATCTGAGTTGGGAGTTCTTCCAATGAATGCATCGAGCCGATTTGACCAATTTTCCAACGCCACGTAATGGCTTCGTATCATAGGACCGAATTCACTTGTAACTATTTCTTCGGTAACGTAGTTCCAATTCGTATGACGCGCATGCTGTATATCTGCTCCTAGAGTTCGTAAGGAATAACGAGCTTCCTCGAGAGATTGGAAAGAGGTCAACTGGGAGGTCGAGCATCCAGCTCGTTTCATCGCTGCCCAAAATGCTCCACGGTCGACTCCGGCGTTAGGATTGATGAACGCGGCAATCTGTCCTCCCAGTACTAGCAACAGTGGTGAATAGTCCCGTGCGCATTGTGCTGCAATTGACGAAGGTGCGTTTGTGGCGTTTATATTGTCGAGGATCTTGAGTCCGGATTTTAGATGTACTAGTGCTGCGGCTTGATCGCCCACGAGACAGTCAAAACAGATAAATAAGATGCATGAGATTAATGTCATATCCAGTGAGTGAGGCTCTCGCACTATTGACTCGCGCAATATCTGAATGGCTTTTGTGTACTGTCGGAAGGCGAAAGCTTGTGTCGGCGTTGGCTTCTCAGGTACAGCCCGGGGTTGCTGGTAAGTTTCCATGTAGTTCTTATGAATAGCACCTAATGCAATGATACCGTGACGAATTGACGGCTCGATAGTAGCAGCTTGAAATACCTTCCTCTCCCAGAACTCGGTAGAGAAATCTCCGGCGAATTCAGCTGCTGTAAAGGTGCGAAAGAAATCCAACATGATCGGCTCTAGGGGATCTTCGAGAGTACTAAGCTGCACACCTACGGGAATAGAAAGTTTCTTCTTTGTCGCATTTCGTTTCCTCGGGTCCTTGATGACCTCATATCCATCACAATGCCGCCCAGTTGAAGTGCATCTCTTGCAAAATGGTTTCTCCTCTCCACATTTGACTCGGCGAATTCTTTGACATATGTTAGTCAGAACGGCCTGGAGAGTGTCAACGCAAGCTTCACTTACTTGCAAGTCCTACAACCCGTCCGAACAGGCGTTCCACATATTCTATACCGACGTGGTGATTTTACTTTCACTTCCTTCGTTGACTTGGCCTTTCTCGCCTCCGAGGAAGAAGAGTGATCGGACATAGAGACTCAACCAGTATGCTTCGTTGAATCAATTGAATTTGTTCGTGCTTAACAAAACGAGGAGGTTTGGCTGAACTAGGCTGTGATTTCCGTAATATATAACTCCTCAATGTTCAGGAATGTGGAGCAATTATAATGTCTAATAGTCATGAAGTATGTTGCAGCAAAAAAACTTGGTGATATAATAATAACGGTTTCAATTCGTGATAAATCGTGACCTTTTGAAGGCTTCCATGATTATGCAGGTAATGCTGACCACCATGTCGTCTTGGGTCTTCCTGCGCCCCATGTCGTCGGCAGAGGAAAAAAGGTCAATCTTGCCATATCGGGGTGTCAGAATAAAGCTCTGAGGCAGAACTGAGCATATTGCAATTCTACTCAAGCTTCCATCAATCCTCTTTAGCTTGTACCAGCGCTTCAATCCCAATCACCTGATGGGAAGCTTAAGTGTGGCTATGCATAGCTGACAGATATGACTAATCTGACGTCTCAATTTTACTTCTTCAATTGATCCCATGTTTTGGCAAGCTGTTGTCAGACACGATTCGTTCCTGAAGATAAATAAGTGGATGAAATCTGATGCGGCGTATGCATGCCAATTTTCTTTTGCCCCTCATCAACCGAACGGCCCAATCATGATAGAACAATTGATCCTAGCTACTTACGAGAACAACCACCTTCCATGACTTTGTTGCAGCCCTGTAGGAATTCGGAATGTTCTCCGCCGGTAGTCTTATCTTTCTCCGTAAGAACTTGAAGATGTCTACATCCGATGTGACCTGCCTCGCATTTTGGAGCCTTCATTTGGCCGACAAAATGGCTACATCCACGGCATTGCAACGTTGACCGGGCGCTAATCTCACTGTTGTACATTTCCAACATATGAATCTCATCTGTAGCTTTCCAGATTCCAATCAAACACCGACACTTGTTGGTCTCAACATATTAACGAGATCTAGGCCTATAGTAGGAAAAATGTAACGCTCTCGACTTGAAGGAAAGTACCGATATCTGACTATCATAAGCATTAGCCGAAGGATCACCAGATGTGTTGATCATGATTGATGTTAAATGGCCTTCCTGTAGATAAGGCATTGGAATTTGGAATTCGTGTTTGCCGTGATCATTTCGCGGTTTGGCCTGGAGTCAAGACTAGGTACGCAAGTATCGACCATCGAAAAGAACAAACCAGATTCAGTTGAATTTCAGCTCTGCAGAGTTATTCAGATTGAGATTCACCAAGAAGAAAATTATGGGGTGAAGTATTACGATTTCCGCGGACGGCGGAATAGCATCAGAATCCCTATGGTAGACAAGTCGTGGAACATCAGCTTCATCAATGCTCTCATATGATTGCAGACGTCAGGAAGCTTAGACGAGCCTTAGAAGACGTTTAGGTTGAGCAGTCTTTCCGGGGAAGATGGGAAGAGGCGACCCGGCTAGTCTTCCGCGATGTGATTTTCCTTATTTTCCTTAGATTCTGAAAGTCGTACTACTCGACAAGATAATGTGCAGCCCTACTTCATGAGACTTCCTACATCACCGAAGGTTACGCAATCTCACCATCATGAAGCATATTTTGGGCATCCTATTGAATTATCAAGAAGTAAGCTAGATTTCTATGTTGGATTCACATGACCTCTCTCCCACCTGGGTCGTCCTCATTACAGCCACTCCCGTCTCCGCTATTACTTAAAAGGCACTCTGTCATAATATCCCACGCTGTTCAATGCATCATCATCATATCGATTATGATGGACAATAATGATTTACTCCTCGAAAGCCCCTCCTTGGGTGACCTTATATCCTTTTGTCTTACTGTTGCCACCATTCATATCCGTCAACATAGCGACATTCGTCTCATCTTCAGACAAAACATAAACACGTCTCACTAGGGTTTTCATGTGTATCCAAACATCCAATCCCAGTGTCGCCAATCCAATAATGTTCCAATCAACGTAAATGCCCATAGAGATTTGTACTCCCGACATACGCCAGTTCCTGTACTACTCCCCCAACTCTGTAGATCACAAGGCTTCTGCAACGTATTACTGAGACTTCAACTCAACAATGCAAATCCTAGCATCCAAAAAGTTTGACGCAGTTCCATTCAGCAAACAATAAAAGTTCGATGGTAAATATGTGAGATCGTAAAGGGTGATCTTAAGCATTAGGGCTGCAACCGTCGCGAGTGATATCGAAAGTAGCACAACCAAAATCCATTGAATTAGGAATTCCTCGACGCCCCAATGCTCATCAGCACACAATTTTCCCACACCTCAACAGGTAAATCTCGAAAGCGATGCATATACACACACAAATAGTACATAAAATTCGCCATGATGAATATACTTTTCGAATTCTGGACTGACCGTGTGAAAACTCAAAAAGAAACGAAATGGATGATGAAAGGAGAAGAACAACAAACAGTATGAAGGAGAGAACTTGTTTTCACTTCAAAAGATAGCAAACAAACATAGAATTAATACAGCACACACGAAACTTTTTACGTATAATCGCTGCCACAAAACATAGTACTTACTATTTGAAATCACAAACGGGTTTGTTGATGTGACTCCGTATATATACCCTATAAGGGTTCCTTTCTGCAGAAATCACGTAGCATTATACTCGAGTAGTTGTAGGATTATTAAGGTGGGTACACAGTAAGGTGTAGATTAATCGAGTACTAAAACAATCAAGTATTCTGTAACATACTGGAGTAGTTGTAACAAGCTTTCCAGTCGCAAATAGTCCTCCCTCCCATTGGCACTTAGGTCAAGCATCAAATTAGCGCCCCGGGGCATATTTTAGCGTCTGGTGGCTCTACATTAAACTTCCGATTAAGCTTACGAAGCTAAAGCGGATCTGCTGGATAACCCTAACTACTCGTATACTAACCAACAACACCTTCGTTGTTGAATAGGCTTCTTTTCCGCGACAAAAAACGTTGCTTCATGCGTGCATAGCAAGCAGTAAATATGACTTGTTTCTCACATCGGGCTCCAGAAATTCTGTTCAAGATCGACGTAATTGGTTTTGATCAACATTCTAGGAAACTGGGATCTAGATCAAGATGGAAGATAAAGAGTGTGTGGTTATGATACTAGTCTAATTCTGATATATCCATTAGTTGTTCCTATGAAAACTATCTTCATTATTCAAACCCAAATTGCAAAATATCAGCCGAGAGAATCTTTCTTGGGGCTGTAGTTGATGCCTGCAAGCATCATTACTTTTTCGTTTTCTTCTTTGAGTAGGAAATTGCACCACCTCCTTCCTCCGTAGCAGGCTGAAGGAAACTCTTGCTCGAGTGCCGAAGATTATCTTGAGAAACCTTTGCTGCCGATGCTGTTTTGCGCATCGGCTGTGTTTTAGAAAGCTTCGGGACAGATTTGTTCATTGTATACTTCGTTTTGGCTTTAGACTCTGCAGAGGTCAGATTTGCCACTCCAACATCATTTTTCACAGCTATAGCATATTGTCTTATCAACACTCGACACCCCATGACTCAGTTCATCTCTGCTGAAGCTATAATTGTCATACGAGTAAACGCCTCTATATATTACGTGCATTCGTGCAATCGTGCAATCGTGCAATCGGCAATTTCTTTTCTTAAGATAACGATAACGATAATGGTATTGAGAACAGTTACTATAAAGATGGGAGGAGTTTCTATAATATTCTGATGTGACAAAATATTGAATGAATACGCACGGAAGAATTTCAGGATCGTGAGGATGGCTAATTTGGAAAACCGAAACGAGTGTGCATATTTTCATTGTGCCGGGGAATTGGTTGTCTCATTCGACCGTTAATTCCCCATAATTCAACGGTACTCACACCTTAACTTGGATGTGTGGACTAGAATGTACAGACTTCTAACCGCCAATGGAAAGAAAATAAGCTGTGTTGAAAACAATCAGCAACGTGGCGATAGGGAACTGAAGGATATCTGCGGCAAGGAATTGATATCTCTCTATAATTGTACCATGAATCGTTCTTGTTTGATAAGACGGGGCTGTTCCAAAAGATTGTTTGGAAATATAGGGAACACTTTGACTGTATCGCCCGATGATTTGGGAGGTTGATTTGGGAAATATTTATGGTTCGATCCCACTGAAAGTAGTTGATATATGTTGGCCCCGACGATGAATCAACGAAATAAAAATCCAAGAACATGAACTATTGGCAAAAGAACATATAAGCGTCCCATATATATATTGAAGTGTTAGTGAGAAAATTGGCATGTGTCAGTGGCTAAAACTACCAGCATTGAGTGGTCTGAGGGAGTCATCAGCCAACATTTATGCTTATGACGTCAGGAAAAATGCAAGATAATTTATCCAAGGGTCTAGAATAAAGAATAATTACTCAATATACTCGTACTCACACATCAACCTCAAATAATCATCAAAGCAAAATAAAAACACCTCATAGATATCACTACCACAATCGCAATGTCATCAACAACTAGTTCATACAAATCTAGCAAAGTCCACGAGCGCGCACCCTCCCGTACCGCCCTCACAATCCAAACCGTCGCTCCTCCAAATGGAAATTATTCCCACAGCAACACAATTCCATCCAACAAATCCACAGTCTATCTTAGTGGGTTTATGGGTGAATTACCCGATGACGGACGCATAATTTCAGGAGGGATAGCCGCGCAAACTACGCAGATTATGAGGAATTTGAAAGCAGTTTTGGATGCTAGTGGAAGTGGGTTGGATAAGGTGGTGCAGAGAAGAGTGTTTTTGGTGGATATAAGAGATTTAAAGTGAGTCCTAATTTTGTAATTCTTGGGAGGAATAAAATAGGCATGTGGCTGTGGCCGTGGCTGTATGAGGAATGGTCGAAAAATGAAGAGGGTGAGAAGAACTTCTGCTGACTGACATTCTTTAGAACGGTAGATAGAATCTGGGGGGAATGGGTCAAGGAGCCCTTTCCAGTGAGCACTTGTGTGCAGATCGTAAGGTTGGCAAAGGACGCCGCAAAAGTAGAGATCGAGGTTGTTGCAGAAACGAACTGAAATCAAAAGTCATTCCCAATAGTCCCGTTGATCCCAGATGCTCAAGTTGAGGATCCAAAAACTGCCTTGCAGAACTTGAAGATCAAATGAAGATAGCCTCCCCCCAAGTGATACAGTAGTCCGCATCTCTTCACGTCGAACTTGTTGACAAGCGCTGCTACTAAGCTTCCTTATATTGGTAAATTTGAAACCCCCGCATGACTGGCATCGGCTCAAAAAACTAACGGAAAGAACCAAAAGAAATAGAAGACTTTTGTTTCTCATCGACCTAGATTAGCCTTGTTATAGTGTCTCATTACCGACGATGATAAGACCCAGGAATTACGGGATTCGTCCAGACACTAGAACCCTAATGAGAGGCAGGGTAGTCGAAACCGATAAAGCAACCCCGATACTACTCAGCAATGTCCAAGCTTTAAACCCTTCATCCTATCCAATCCGTTATCTCCATACACAGAGTTTCAGTCAGACATCGCCCATCTTCTCAAGAAAGAAGTTGGTTCAAAAATGGACCCAGAATATGAGTCACTGCGAGCGATCAGAGGTGGAGGCGGGGCTAGGAATCATTGTTGCGATGAGGATTAAAGTTTATAAACTGCAATGGGTCTGCTTGCCACGTTCGGCCGTGCCGAAGATTTAAAGCTGGTAATATACTCAGTAGAGTAGTAGGTTCTTGCTGGAAAGCACATCTTCGGATCACGGACATCTTAAAGACAGTAGAGGAGTTGAACAGCGGGTTCAGACTCCGGAGAGCTATCTGGACATAGGTTATCGCTCTGATTTAAAGTCCAACAAATGGGTTTTCCATGTCTCGAGGGAAGGCATTCAAGGCTCAATTCATGTGGGCCCCACCCAGTAGACGTCAAAACTGGTTGTCGGTTTCTCGCCAATACCGAAGCACTTGCTCTCGTCTGCCAAAATGAAGTTATCGCCACTATAATCCATCAGTGGCTGGATACCTTTATGAGAATTTGCAATTGCTTGAGTTGCAGAGGAGTATGATCTCAAAGATGCTTTTAGCTTGGCCATGCTTTGCAAAGCCGATGATTGATAAAAGCTTGCCAGTTTGATAATTCTGCCAACCATCTTCTGCCAAGGCGGTGGCCAGCACTTGCTGCTGAGCTAATGCAAACGGGTGACAAAACGAGTACAAGACGAAACAATGAATTCTGCTCGTGATTACGAGTATTCTAAACATATCTCTTCTTTCAAGTTAGATGTATCTGGAATATCTTAACCAGGAGCTCGATGCGAAAAGTCATATCGGTGACGATAGTTCAACCTTGAATCTTGTGATTTGGTTTTCCATTCTATCACGTGAAATCACACGAGTTGTGAGGGTTTAGCTCTTCAGCTTACTATACTGGTTGGCGGAGAAGGGTTCACTGGTTTCCTTCCAGCTACATTGATCGCTGGTATTATGAATCCAAGCATACATCACCAAGGTAGTCATGAGCGGACGAATAAACCTATGGAATAGCAAGTAGCCAAGTCGATACGAATCATATTTCCATGAAGAACGATATGAAAATTAAAAAATGTTTCAGCAAATACTTGCTCTACGATAGCAGCAACTATTCCTTCAGGTGCTCTGTCCAAAGTCCTTCCATCGACACATTCCCACCACCGCCATTGCACCAATTCACCAGCCTCCCTAACTCAAACTGATCATCATCAGCTTCCTTAAAAATTACCTCCCAATTAGCCACAGATCGCTCGCGTGATCCCAAAGTGCGAACGCGTATCAAAATCCATGGTTCTACAATCCAGACGATATTAGCTCCTAAACTTTCCAATCACCACAAACCCCCATATCTCACTCACCTTCGCTTTTTCTCTTCTACCCAAAACGACTTGAATTCTCCAGGTTCCGTCCATAATCTCGGCTCTAAAACCACCCATCTTGATCCCGTCTTCCATGCCGGGATTTGATTCCTGATACTCTAGAGACAGTAGTAATCTGTCCAACCATGCAGAACTATGCGAGCATATATACATCAATTAAGCGGAGAGCCTGAGCGTAAGTATGTCATACAATAGGGCATGAAAGATACTCGGGCTGGAGATCTCAGGGGTAAGTCCATATGCGGGCTCAGCAGCAACTACACCTGGCAAAATCATGTACGACGAAAAATCCAAGGCCTGGAAGGCTTTTAGCACGTCCAACAATCCTACGAACGGGGCCGCAACGACCGCCGACTCGAACATCGATGAGACAGTACTCCGCATGGAAAAGGGCTTTCGAAGAGCCGAGAAAAGCGTGGATGTTCAAAGCCCTGCAGGGAACCGGACGTGGTAAATAAGACGAGGGATGGAATCGAATGAGACAAGAAGGGAGCCCAACTTGAAAAGGGTGATGACGTTATCCCCACCGTCTGCAATGGTTTCCGAACCAAGATTTCCTCAATCATAACTGAATCAACGATGCGAGTGGAATCTTCATCGCGTAAGCACTCACAGCATTAGCCCATCAATCAATACTAGCCCAGCGATTCCCACCAGACAAATGAGCGCCTAGCTCTTCACAAAGAGACCGCGGGGAGTTTGACAATCCAGGCGCAGTTCGCTTTGGATAAGGATATATGTCACTATTTCCATTTTCATACGACCACCTTTTTCTTTCTTAAAAAAAGAGAAAAGGAAAAAACAACCTGCCCACAGATTGATTCGGCACCCTCGCAAACCCCGATTAGTACAGCAGTAGACCCCAACATCAAATAGTAATGGTTGCTTCAAGAAGCTATGTAAATCCGCTCTTAAACTTCTATTTCACCGAGTAGACGAATGAAAAATGCGACCGATTGAGAAATGTCAAGACGACGCGTGGGGCTACAAGGTGACGTTTATGAAATCGCACGGTAACGATTCCCATAGCCTCGGGAGTGGTCGCCACAAGTGAGAGAGAGAGAATTTTAATCGGGGGAAGACATATCGACAGCTTGAGATGAGATGAATTCTGTCTTGTGCAAAGAGAGTAAATGGTTTTGGGGGGATGATGGAGGGCACTTATGTGACGACATTAGGCCAAGTTGAACCAACTGATTGTAACAGTTGCTTATTTACCATCCGAGTGAGTACCGCATAAAACCAGGCGTAGTAATGCTATATTGTATACCAAAATGAGCATGTAACTCCAATGAATCATCTTTTGTGTGAGGTACAATATCCATTTGTGATATGTATCTATACATTTTATACAATTCTGGAAGTACAAATTCACAGGAAGTGACTTGCTTCTCTGAAAATGTCATTTTCTCCGTGTTGACTTCTATGGGCCAGGCAGTTGGCCATTCCATCTTTGGAGTAAACTCAGCACTTGAGTCATTGTCCTAAGAATCCTCATCTTGATCCTACAAGATCTTCAAAGGGAGTATTTACAAGACGCAGCTTGTGTCCGCAGTTCCCTAGCCCGCGCATTTGATCTCGGGTATGAAGTTCCTTTCCTTCAACTACCTAGTGATCTCTCACCCCTTCCCGCCCTCAACTAGCCCCACTAGGCCTTCCATAACCTTTGGCCTCCCCCTCCGCCTGATCTCCAAATCTTTCTCGATCAACCTCAATGGCACACTCGAACTCGATGCATCGGCTCGCGAAGATCTCCTTATAAGTCCATCACCTTCCTCTCCCTCTTTGCCATCGTGATACTCTTCCTCCTCGTTCCACGCACTCCTCCTCCCATTATCACTCTCCCAATCTGCCAGTCCCTTACACCACATGCTAGATTCCAGGTCTTTACTTAAATGCGCCGCAATCCCTGATCTCCTCGGATCAATGGGTTTAAAGGGACCATACAATGGATTTGTGAGAGGATGAGAAATATATTGGTCGTGGGTATAGCGAGAAATGTTCAGGGAAAGGGAGAAGACCTTTTCGTTTGGGCTTTGCGCAGGCGGTGCGGTTCCATTGGGAGAAGGTTGGGGGACGGGAGGTGAAGTCTGCGGATTCGGCTCGACGATTAATCGATAGCGCACCGGACTCGCATTGACAATCTCCTGCGCCGCCGTGGCAGAACTGAAGATGGATAGGAATGCGTTTTGGACGGGGGAAATGGGATGGTGCTATTATATTCCTGCTTAGCATTCCTCGCTTCTCCCATTTCGAGAAACAACAAACTGAGGGTAGGCAAACAAACCTTCAGACTCCTAAACATAGTAACCTCTCCAAATCTTTCCAAAACCCTCAGGACCTCTCTTCTTTCCGCGAATGTCCTCGCCGAAGGGAATATTTTAATATGGACGGTGCGATTCGAAAGATTGGCACTCGCGGCGCGCAACGAGGCTGCCATTCTCAGGGTTACAGTGTGAGTTTAAGAGCTCTTTGTGAGCCTCTTTTCTATTGAATTGGCATGGGTGGTCGTTGGAAAGATGGAGGAGTTGCGGAGGATGCTAACACGAGCGAGGCCTGGGAAATTTTGGCAAGGCTGAATTGGAATGAGTGAAATTTACGGTGACCGAGCTAGAACGGGAATGCAGTTATGGGGACAACTTGAATGTTTCAGACGTTTCAGATGAGAGGGGCGATCTTTAAAGCCGAAAGACATCCATCTACGTCAGTTTCAGGTTATAAGTGATGAAACTTAATTATTGGTCTCAAGGAAGTAGATTGGCACCAGAATCCCTCGAGAATCGGGTACGATCTGCAATCCAAATTACTAGTAAAAGTCTACCATTGTCGACTTTATTCATACTTCTAAAGAATGCAGAGATGGGAGTTAGTTTAGGTTCCTCGCTTGCACGAGGAGCGAAATAGCACAATATATTAGAATTCAATTAATTTGTACTTGTCTAACAAGCGCGAATAATAGTTGAAGGCTAACAATCATCCGGTAGATATGTAATCTAGTCCGTGATTATCCCCAATTTGGACAGTATTTTCACCATGCCCAACGTCCCGGGGTATATGTTTGAACAAACTCAAGCCAATAAGGCGAGTAAGTAAAGATGCCTGGCCCATCCACCAGATCCCAAACCAACCGAATCCAAATCCAAATCCCTTCCCTGAATGGCTAGCCGTGAGACACATACGTGTATTCATCCGATCCGACCCTTCAAACGCCAGTTCTAAAGCCTAGAAGTTGAACCTTGGCAGAAGAATCTACCAGTGTCCCTCGAACACAGCCCAGTCAAGCCCCCAAGGGTATAGGAGTCGAATTACTCAATCGCTCTCCCGACCTTTCCTTTCCTGATTCTCATTCTTGGGGCCTTGGCCACCTTTGATCTAACTCCGCCAACACCGTCAATACTCATCCTACACCTCAAACCCCGTTTTCTAATCCCACTCGGTGTACTTGCTCTTTTGAGTGACAAACAATCTCCTTCCCCATCCCAAGTGTTTCTTTCCACATACACTTCATCAACATCATTAATGACAGTATTTAGCCATCTCCTCTTAGCCTTCTCACTTTCCACCCCATTCCAGTCATTTTGTGCGCCAAGGTCCACTTCAAGGGAAGAGATAGGCGAGTAAACGATGTTGCATTTCGGAGGTGACTTGCGCAAATTGCATTGAGAATTATTAATAAGCATATCTTCCACCAATGTACTAATGTCGCGAATATGGGAAGTGGAACATTGAAGTTGCACATTGAGTTGACGTTGTAGTCTCCGGCAGGCTAGAAACCCGCTCGGGGGAGGTATTGGGGGTACGGATTGTGTGGCGTTGATTGGAGAGGACATTTCCGAATCGTCAGATAAGGAAGGTGTTGGTGATATGTATTGGCGATACTGAGTGCTTCTTGTATGTTCATAGGAAAGTGTCTGCTGACCAAATTGATTGATGATATCATCTAGCGGAGACGACGGCTTGTAGTCGTCGAAGAAAGAATATGAATTGGTGGAAGGTGATGATGGGACAAGAATTGACTCATCCCTTGGACATGGTTGCACATCATCATCAGATTGACAAGGATTGGTCGGAGCGGCGCCGAAAGTAAAGTTCTCAAACATAGCGAATATATGTGGTAAGAGGTAATCTTGTCGATTTTGTTCTCGTAAGGACGAAATATCGCGGTTGCAAGTCCATCAAGGGAGGAGGAGTATATCGGCGTCAAGGGAACCGGACCATGAATCGTGAAGAGGTGATGGAGATGGTAGCTAATGTTCAAGATGAGACGAGTTCCGAGGCGAGTAGGCTGATGCTGGGTGTTTATATCTCGGAAGACTTGACGCGAGTAAGCGTATTGATGGCTGTTGGATTTAGGTAACACTAGAATTAATCGTGGGAAAAGGCGATAAGCTCTGACATTAATCAATGGGAGGGAGACGAGGCTGCCTTATATTATTCCGCAAAGAAGCTTTCCCCCAGTGCCATTCACGATTGTGTGAGAGAATTGGGAAATAGTCTTTCGAGCGATGCGGCCTAGAAAGCTAAGGACTTCGAATCTGCAGCCAGAAAATCTTGGTAGGGCGAATCGAGGGTATTTCACTCAGCCTTAGCCTGATTAGACCCATCGATAGCCTCCCCCAAAGGGCTTAGATCCGAACTCTGCGACAAGGATTGGAATCAATGCAAGGACTGGCTGGGCTGCAGGTTCTGCAGGTTCTGCCGGTTCTGCAGGTTCTGCATGTTCTGCAAGCATGCGGTTGTGCGGTTGTGCGGTTATGCGGTTATGCGGTTATGCGGTTCTAACTGACGGGGTGGCAAACTGACCGTGGAAAGAGTATATTAGTATATTGGTATATTAGTGCTCCCATTTGCTAATGTCCACAATGACCCGGGGAGAACCCTAGTAGTGAAGTCAATTTCCATCCCCAGCAAACTGAAATTGTCTCGAGCGGGTGTGGTTGGATCTAATTGGCTCTTTTTCCAATTGGTCGGTCTATCTCGTCAATATGTTGTGCTCGCTCTTCTTGTCATCTGTCATACTCGTTGACAAGTTTGAACTCGAATAATGCTAATCTTATCATCTGCGCCGTTGGGTAAGAAGACGGTACAACCTTGCACGAAGTGGGCGCTTTGGTATTCAGGTTTGAGCGGCAGGGAAAGAAAGGGCCCCTTTGGCTTTGGATGCCGCATCTCTTCAGTCCCCAGCTCCCACTCCATCCAACGTCTTGAACACCGAATGATGAGGGTGAGTGTTTGGCAAGGCAAGGCAAGGCAAGGCAAGGCAAGGCTAGGTGAAATGATGATGATGACATCCAATGCAAGTGTCTACAGAGTAGAAGGCCGTCGGTCGAGGAGGATACAGCAACCGAATCAGAGCAGCATTTGCCCCAAGCTCTCATATGCAAGTGACCACAATTGCCAGCCGCCTATCGTGTGCCACAATCCGGGTAAACCTTTCTAGAAAGATGCATAGAAGGGAATGACCCTGGAGTCATGTGGACGAGGATGGAAAGGTGAAGAGGTGAAGAGGTGAAGAGGTGAAGAGGTGAAGAGGTGAAGAGGTGGAAGGTGGAAGGTGGAAGGTGGAAGGTGGGAGGTGGGAGGTGGGAAGTGGACACTGGAAAGGTGCATGTGTACGAAGGATGTGTACGAAGGATGGATTATCGTTTGAAGCCAAAAGGGAATAAACGGTTAACGGAGAGGCCGATTCGATCATTATCTATGGCTAGCACCAGCACCAGCACCAGCATCACCAGCACCAGCAGCTTCCAGACAAGTGAGTACAGTACTGTCTGCACTCGAGTAAACTGTAAGTAGAGCCAACGTTACCAAACAGACTTCTTCTCTTTCTTCCTGGACTATCAAGAAACTTTCTTACAGGACTGTTTTGCATCAAGAAGAATCCCAAACTTCGCGTTGTAAAGCTCAAACCGGGAAGTCTGAGATTGGAAACCTGAGATTGGAAACCTGAGATTGGAAACCTGAGATCTGAAATCTGAAATCTGAAATCTGAAATCTGAAATCTGGTTGAGATTTACACTTTTCATGCCACGATAACACCATCACACGAGAAAGTATGTGTGAGATATAACGGGATTTTAGTTTCTTTCACTCTTTCTTTCTTTCTCTCTTTCTCTCTTTCTCTCTTTCTCTCTTTCTCTCTTTCTCTCTTTCTCTCTTTCTTCTCGAGGATGACTTTTGATTGACGCTTGCTTATACTCGAGGACAATCCTCCCTTCCTGCGTTCCTACATGGACAACAGCCAGCCATGATGAAATGACCCACGGAATGATAAGAAGTTGATGAATAATACGCCACACAAGGAAACCAGCAAACCAGCCAATGAGAATGCGAGTGAGAGTGAGAGTGGCTGTGTATCCACTGCCCCTTAGCCCTGTCTAAGAATAGGACTGGTGTGCCTGGTAGTGGGAGATATTCCAAAGAGATTACGATTTTCCTTAATAAACCCGACGCAATCATCGACTGCATAGACTTTGAGTTTCCAATTCCACCACGAGAACATCTGCAAGACATCTTGACATTGAGGCCACACGACAAGATTGGGTTTGATTTGATTTGATTTGATTTGATCTGATCTGATTTGAGTTGAGTTGAGTTAAGATTCATTACGGCTTAGGACTTAGGACTTAGGACTTAGGGAAACGGCTTCCGCAGACTTCATTTCTTCTCAAGACCACAATCATCATAACATTCATCATCACTATGCACCTCTCTTCAACGCCTATTCTATCCCTCCTCGCCTGTCTTCCCAGCTTCGCATATGCACAAGCAGGCTTGGCTGGTGTAGTTGCTACATCGGCAGCTACCCAGATGGCAACCACGACTCTCGGCGCCCCATCACTCTATACCGCCGATGGCACCACAACTGTGAAATACATACCAACATATACACAGACATTTGCGACAACCGCACTGGGTACTTGGGCTCTGGGGGCCACGCCTCTGGTGGGGAGTATTGGGCTTGGAACCATTCAAGGGAGAGTGGGCACGATGCAAAACAAGAGGGCTTTCCCCAGTGGAGTATTTGGTGAGAGTCATTAGGGTCACTCGGGATTTGGAATCGGAGTTGGCACACGGAATAATCAAATTTAGACGGGGTGGGAGTGGGAGTGGGAGTGGGGAGTGTATGATGTGTTTGGTATGAAGGGTGGTGGGAAATGTTCGAGATGCGACAGGAGATGAACTGGGACATGGAGAGACAAATATGGATATGAAGGGTGTTTTATGGATGATACCAATGGGTCAACGAACGGCAATCGACAATCGACATTCGGCAATCGAAAAAATCCCCTGGCTGGGCGAATGTTGACCTTCTTGAATGAATTATACCCCTCCACTCGGCTTACAACCTTAACTTTAACTTTAATCGCTACGACTGATCTCAGATGTTATCCCCACCTGGCCCATCCCTATCTACGCGTGGCTGAGCAATTCACCGAAATTATCTGAACCAGCAGCTTTCAGCTTTCAGCATTCAGCATTCAGCATTCAGCAGATGGTATGACATGGTGTGTATGGTACACCGTATACTCATATTGACCACATCGCCAATCACCTCCCATCAGCCTGTTTCTTTCGAGAGCCCCGTCCAAAATCACTATACGCATCGACGGCATTTAGACAACAACTACAGATTCAGAGTTTCTATTTTCATTCGGCGACATCATCAGGAGTTTCGGTGTAATCTATCCGTTTTGCCAATTTGAAGACATCGAGGCACATGATACACCATCGGTCTTCAATTTTCCCTTTTTTCCTCTCCTTTTCCTTTTGGTTTTGATTTGTTTTTGTATTTAGATATCAGGCGAACGAGTCCATGCATAGGAGTTGAGAGGCAATGAGAATGACAATGGGAATGCGATGCAACAATACACAAATCCCATCTAATGACAATAATTATACATACCGGAGTCCATACTCGTACATCTCAAATCACAACATATGAAGAGAAAATGTGAAAAATTGGTCGATATGTGAATATCTCTACTACTTCGAGTACTCGAATGCTTTGAGTAATAAATGGTATTTACCTAGCAAGCAAGCAGAACGCAAGCCCTTGTATGAGCACAAGTACGACTTGAGTACGAGCCGTATTTAAATACTCACTCGTACATATGAGTACGTTGAAAATAATCCAGAAGATCTTTTGATTAGGCTTTATATTATATTATACTTACTATATAGAGTATGTATACTCTATATACCATACCATATATACATTGGTAATCATACATACTCGAGTACTCTACATACATACTATCCCCTAAACTGCCACGTTTTGGCGCCCAATATGGCCCGTGCGATACTTTGAATGATAAAGTTTGATTGGTCAGATAGTGATTTTTGATGATGAAATCAATTTTTAAAAGATACCTTTTTATAAATTATAAGATTATTATAATATATAAAGATTACGATATGAAAATAGCATTTGTTATAATGAATCAATCAATCAAACTATGTTTTGAATTGAAATAATATATTATTATAAAAAAGACTTATAATCATTAATTAAAGTTGAACGTGATGGAAAAATTCATGAATCTTGATGATCTGATTGGTCAATCAGATCCTTGTTAAGCGAGGGCGCCAAATCGTAGCAGTTTAGGGGATACATACATATCATACTACTCGAGTATATTCGAACACTCGAACACTATAAAATATATACTCGACTCTACTCTACTCTACTCTACTTTACTTTACTTTATTTTACTCTACTTTACTCTACTTTACTTTATTTTACTTTATTTTACTTTATTTTACTCTATTTTATTTTATTTTACGCTATTCTACTTTACTCTATTCTACTCTACTTTACTCAACTCTACTCGACTTTACTCTACTCTATTTTACTCTACTTTACTCTACTTTACTTTACTTTACTTTACTTTACTCTACTCTATTCTACTCTACTTTACTCTACTCTACTCTACTTTACTCTACTTTACTCGACTCTACTCGACTCTACTCGACTCTACTCGACTCTACTCGACTCTACTCGACTTTACTCTACTTTACTCGACTCTACTCGACTCTACTCGACTCTACAAATCTACTCACTTCTAGATTCTACTTATTTACTCTATTTACTATACTCGAGTACAAACAGTAGAGTACAAGCAGTAGAGTACAAATAGAGTACAAATAGAGTACAAGTAGAGTACAAGTAGAGTACAAGTAGAGTACAAGTAGAGTACAAGTAGAGAGTACAAATAAGAGAGTACAAGTAGAGAGTACAAATAAGAGAGTACAAGTAGAGTACAAGTAGAGAGTACAAATAAGAGAGTACAAGTAGAGTACAAGTAGTAGAGTACAAGTAGAGTACAAGCAAGAGAGTACAAGCAAGAGAGTAAATACTTAACTTGACTTTAAACTTTTGAATTTTCAACATTTGATAATTGATAATTGATAATTGATAATTGATTTTAAAGGTTAGGGTTGATTGTTGTTGGTTGGTGTGAGTGTGAGTGTGAGTGCGCATATTGTAAAGTAAAGAGAGTAGAGAGAGTACTATATCTATACAAATAGCGTTCTTGCTTGTTTTCTTTCTTTTATATTATTATACTGTATTATGTTATATTATATTATATCCAGATATCCTCTACTTTCCATATTCTTTTATCCTCCTCCTTTATTTCTCTCTATCTAACAGGGGAATTTGCCACGTCTATTTCATGGGTGGGTGATATGGTGATATGGTGATATGGTGATGTGGTTTGTGAGTGAGAGTACCCGAGTATTGCATAGCATACACATTATTCCCTTGAAGACACGCCAATTAAAAGATGCATGCACCATTTCAAGTTCAGATGTTCCAAATCCCCAATGTTTTCCAATCCTGCCACAATATTCAACTCCAATATCCAACTCCAACGTCAACTCCAAGTCCAATGCCGATTCGATATCCAAATCAACCCTCCCACAACCCAACTCTCTCGGACCAAAATTTGAACGCTTCTCTTTCATATGCCTCCTTCCTATCCTCTTCCATCATCACCGTGATACCTCTCTCCCTACCCCCAGCAATCTCATCATTTCCCCTCCCAAACGTCATTTTTTGCCTCTTGCCATCTCCGCCTTGATATTCTGACCATTCGGGTCGATCGGGATAGCGACCCGGGATTGCATTTGGATCTCCAGCCGGAGAAATGATAAAGGATGTCCAATATGCATGCATCAAGCCAGAAATCTCTTTGATTGTTTTGGATTGGCTCGTGACCATGGAGGAGAATACAGGGAAGGGATACTGATTGCCGTGTGCAGCGCCTTGAAGGATACTGCTATTAACTGCATATTCGTAGAGATAGACTGGGGCGGGCTGGGTTGAATTCGAAATTGAATGCTGATAGGAATGTTCACCAGAAGCAAAATAGGCGATTTGGCGCACAGGGCCTATGTAAGCAAAATCTCCATATGACTTATCGAGACGTCGATATTGACTTCCGACACCGAGAGCTATGTTATCGAAGGCGTATCGAGAATCTCTTTTGAATTCGGGATTTGGATAGAGGGAATCCAGTTTTAAGAGATCTTCCAAGGAGAGATTAGGTAATAGTACATGGAAGAAATCAACGAAGGAACCTGCGGTGTCAAGGGCTTTGGGAACGAATATAGATCCTTCGTTGGTGTTGTAGCCGACAAGAATAGGGATGTGACGATAGGTGTTGTTTAAATAGGCCTGGATTGGAGGGATTGGAATGATGCTGTTGGCACCCGGTCCATCTACACAAGGTTGGAAGGGCCAGCGAAGAGACGGGTTGTAGGAATCAAAGATTTTCTGAGAGGCAATTTTGATTGCTGCAGCGGGGAGAAGGCGAAGTTCAGAGAGTACCTTGGCACGGGGAGTGCTTGACAGGCCAAGATTGTCGAGAAATTCCGAGAATTGGGTTTCGTGGAGCGGGTTGTCATAATTGTACACGGCTCGAGCTGTTGGCCCACCTGATTCGATAATTGCTTTGGCAAATAGTGGAGGAGAGCCATCATGATTCATCAAGTGATGTCCGATCTGTATGAGTATTAGAATCCACAATGATAGGTGGCTCGTGATCTGTCATTTTTCAATGGAAATGGACCTTCCAGTAGTGCAAACTGCAGCCCATATTTGAGAACTTGAGATATCTCAGAGGCGTGGGTCTTTTGAAGACATAATATGTCGAGTGAATCCAGCAAGCCAAGATGTCGAGTTTATCAAATAAACCCCCTGAAATATTCCACAGATTCGCCATATATCATGAATTGCATAATCAGGAATCCCTCATTATTGGAATGCGATCCAAACTATTGGAGACATTGGACGGAAGTACCAAGTAGCTAGTCACGATTGCCATCACAATGAAAGAAAAACGTACCGAATGTGCTCCAGCAGACGGACCCATCAGAGTAACATTATCGGGATCACCGCCGAAACTCGAAATGTGTTCCTGTACCCATTCAAACAAAAGCTTCTGGTCTTTCAATCCCAGGTTCAAAGCCCCTTCCTCGGCCATCAACTTCGACGATAAAAATCCCAAAGCACCCAGTCTATACTCAAACGTGATCGCAATCAGAGGTTCTTGGGACCAACCCACCAGAGATGCTATTTTCCTATCATTTGCCGAACCAAAATTGAATGCCCCTCCATGAACATGGACCAAAACCGGTAATTTCTCGGTTGTTGAGTTCGTGCCTTGGGGACGATAAATATTCAAATGAAGACAGGCCTCACTCTGACCTTGATTACTAGGGCCGGATAAGCATCTCAATGCAGGCTTTGTGGCATCAAAAGTCGCATTTGAAGGACCCACGGGAACGGGAGGCCGAAATCTTTGATCTCCTATCGGTGGGAATGCATAAGGGATTCCGAGGAACTCTTCGAGGGTCTGTGGGTAGTTGGAGGTTTGTTTGCCGATAAATGTTCCTTGTGAGATGGTGACATTGGTAGTCGGCGCCTGGATGAGGTCAGGCTTTGGCCTCAGTTTATCCTCTCCGGACCTGGGTGCGTATTGAACTCTCCAATAGTATAAAAGAGCGAAGGCAAAGATTGAAGCGGCCAAGAAGAGACATGCCAATCGTCTGTGTAGATTCATGCCTGTCATTTTGTCCTGCACTGCTATGGTAGCGAGTGTGGTTACTGTGATTGAAGTCGTTGTACGATGAAGAGAGGATGGGAGAGGAGAGGAGAGGAGAGGGTACGAGTACTCGAGTAGAAGAGAGAGGGAGAGAATTGAAGAAAGAGAGGAGAGGAGAAGAGAAGAGAAGAGAATCTCACAACATGATGAATTGGGTGAGATTGGAATTAGTTGCACATTTCTCCAAGATTTTCACCGCAACGCAGATGAGTGCGGCGTCGTAGATGTAGGTGGGTAGAGTAGCCGCAGTCGTACGCAGATGAATCCTCGCGTACTCGTGCTGGCATTCCCTCCTCCCGCCTTAAGGTTACCTCGCATCCTCCCCCTCCGTAAGATTATCACAATCAAGGTTGCCGTATTGTACAAAGTATATTCAAATTACTCGAGTCCTGACTAATCATCTACCTTCCTTTTCGGCTTCCCTTTTTTCTGTCGCCCTCCAAACTTAATATCTACACTGTCCTCGGTTTGGTCATACGATGCTCAATTGATTGGCCACAGCATGAGACATTTCCAAGACAGCCTCGACAGGAAGGACAGCGTACTCCTCGCAGAGCATGCTCGTTGTCCTACATCTCTCCACAGGACTGCTGGAAGTGTCAACGAACTGGTGGGATGTGCAATCTTTTCAACCGTCACTGTGCTCAGATAGCGTCGGTTGTACTTCGTGGGAGCGGTGGAGGTTGAGCCTTCGAATGTCCGAGTCACGTTTTACTCCCTTGCGCCATCGACTGAGTTTGGTATTGGAGTACGAGTACAGTATATATCATTGATTGCACTGAGTTGAGGTCGCCAAATCTATATCCAACGGAAATTTGAACCGTTCCAAGTATTTCTATCATCTTCAGCCAAGCGGCTTCCTCCAAGGACATTCCAAATTCCGTGCATATACATACATATATATATATACTCACACGGTATTTCCTTCCCAACTCAGATCCGATATGAGAAACTCACTCTTCTACACGCCTTCCCATTTATATCAGAAATGGGCGGTACTCGCTCTTTCCCATCTTATACTGCCATGTTTACTCAAACAAAGATTCCTTCGCGGCGACCTTTCTTCCAATTTCCATCCAACAATCAAGCACACAGCAACATCGCTACAAATTTTGCTCTCTCAACCTACCAAACCCCCCAGACGCACAGTCACACACATCTTGCTTCTCTACATTAAACATCAGCTACCTTTGCTTTTTGCCCACATAGCTTCCCTCTCATCCTCAACTTTCCTACATGTTGAGGTTTACTTGTCTATGAAGATCGGCGACAAGCCTTGACATACCATCTTCGCGACCCATTCCATCGAATTTCTTTAGATAAAAGAGAACCATTGACGGACTGAGCTAGATTTCAGAAATTCTCAAGAGAGGCCTTTCTCAAGGAATTCGAAGTCATTTCTAATCTTGAGCTTGTTTCTGACTCCGATTCTGTCACCTTAGCTCCTGCTCCTCTCTCGCCAAATCTGGAACCTTTGACATCGTCTCAAAAAGCTGATTGGCTTCATAAGGCAGAATAGCCCTTCTTGAATACTACAAACTTGAGATAGAAGCCAATTCCGAGACTGGATGCTGGCATTTAAGCAGCGACTTCTGCGGGGAAAAGTCTACTTTACAGTATTGCGAGACGACTTTGTTTGATCATTCTGATTTAATTTCTGGTGAGTGAGTACTTTGGTTCTGCCAATGTGCTTTCAGGGCTGATTATCTTGGAACAAAACAGAAACCTCAGAAGAACTTTAGACAGTAGCTTTCGAAGGCTCTTCAGAGGATTGGGAACTAGGGTACCCTTCGGAGGTCAAGAAACCAAGTGGACTTACTCTTCTGCAATACGCCTGGGTAGAATTGTACATTGCATGGTTTGCACCCGAGGGCTACTATAATTCATTGAGTCCAGTCGATCTGGGATCAACCAAACCGGTGTTACAAGCATACAATTTGGGAGAATACTTCAACGCGGACCTGATTAGAGAAACAATGGTTTACTATGAGCAGAGAAAGCCAAGACTAGTGCTTAGAAATGCATCGTCTAGAAGAACGGATCCTTCAAGGTTGGTATTGAGACAACAAAGACTGGAGCCACCATTCCCAAATGGCAACAATCCAACAAACTTACCATTCAATATGGCCTATCTTCAACAACCTTATCATGGTCCTTTCCAGAATATGATCCCTGGCACTTTACCCTACCCAACATTCCAACCCCAGCTGTCACTGGCATATAACGTTCCGCTGAACATGAACATCTCTCCTGGTCATTTGGCATTACAGGCATCCAATACAAGCAATCGTCACCATGATGTGACTGTCCACAACGGTCGACGCCATGAACAAAACGAGGAAACATATGCTAGATGTATCCCTGTTCTCGGGGAGCGTCGAGATGAGAATACCGGACGAGTGTCTCCCCGAGTTGCTTTACGCACTATGATGCAGCAGGCATTAAGACCGAATGCACAGCCCGAAAAGTTTGGACGCCAAGTACAACACAACCAGCAGTCGCACCGGCCCCGGGGTCGTTTTGACTCAAATTTACGCGAATTCAGTATGGGATCGGATGTTGCAATTTGTCCTCCCATTGACAGAAGTCTTGAGGCCAAAATTCGTGAGCAGCTTGCTCGCTCTGGCCTGCTTCGGGATTGTCCAGAGCCCGATTACGTTAACAAACCAATGGTAGTTGATCCTTCCATTGTTTCATGTGGACGAGCTGTGAAGCAACATGACCCTATCCATCATCGCAAACCCCAGTATATTTTCGGTCAAACACAACAACCGGAAGATTTTAGACTTGCAACGAACAGAGAGCTTTCACGAGCACATTTTGTAAACAACTTGCCACTAAAGACTCAGAGAAATACAGGAATTCCAACCTACAAAACAACTACCCCGCAATCCAAAGTTCAACGAATTCAGACATATAGAGGCGTCGATTCAGTGGTCAAAGAACCCAAGAGAAGAGATAGTCTTCATTCGCACAAAGCCGAAGGAGGGCCAAAATTCTTGACGAAAGATGACTATAGTCCTACCAAGCATATCATTGGATACTGGGTAAATTCTCCCAGTGGAAGCCCTAAATCAGCCAAAATTATTCCAGTCCAGTCACTCAAAAATCAGGAAGCGACAACCCCCAAGCCCTCTAGACAGCCTGTCAAGAATCGCATAGGGGGTGCTTCGGAACCAGAATTGAGAGAAACCCCTACGAGAGATGGTAAAGTCAAAATCAACAAGAGTGAAGACACACCCAAGGCAGAAGTTCCTTCAATTAATATCGTTGATCACGAATCTCCCATCCAGGTAATCGAGATTGTCGACAAACATGCTGCGAGTCCCAAGGAGCATGCTCATGTCACAGTGCAAGAGGTATCAGATGAAGAAACAAGTGAAAGTCCGGGCCACAAGAAAACGGCAGATTTGCTTGAGGATTGCATCAGGTCTCTTGCTACCTGGAATAAGGGAGATCGGAAAGTTCTTCACAAGCTTTTGAAGGCACTGAAAAGTTTTGATGATGATGATGATGATGCTAAGCCTATCAAGAACCTGGAGGTTGCTCATGATACTAAGCGAAGCCCAAGAAAAGAGAGAGAACACAGCAGTAGTCTTAATCCTAATGCGGAATGTTTTGAAGACTTTATATCCGCCAGTGCTCACGTTCCACACACTCACAAAGGGTACCATGAGCGGCGAGGTGTGTCATTGCAGGGAGAGATAATCCCAACCTCTAATGAAATACTACCAGTGATGTTTTACTCAAAGCCACCCATGCCAGCAGAACCGATTTGGATCAAGACTCAGCCAGACAGTTTGGTAAGACCACTACCGGGTCTAGGCATTCCATTTAGAGCGCATGTTGGCCGTAAGGTACCGGTCAAAACGACTCTAAAACAAATCCCAAGTGATGAAGAAGAAGGAAGGGTAGCTAGAGTCATGGATCATCGTCTAGCAGAACCACTTCTAGCTCGATTTCACGAAAAATATCCATTAACTGGTACGGTATGCACAAATCCACCTTCACCTCCCCCGGCTCCTGTTAAGAGTGCTGCGGAGATTCAAGAGGAGCTTGAGCGTCTTCTCTTGCAAGAAAAGGAGAAAAAGGCTTTTGCAAACCCTGCTGAATTTGCTGGTAAACTTCGTGCCCCAAAGGGTTCTTATCGGGATGAAGCTTCGAAGCTTGTGAGGTGATTCATAAGGCTGATGGATCAGCACTAAGCAAAGCGAAGGTATTGATTATTATGGTATATAATTACTTGCGATGGTAGTGTTTATGTTAAGATAGCGGCGACACTTTAGGCAAAGCAGAGAAGCAGAAAGCCCTTGTATATGATTAGTTGTTGTGGTAGTCTTGAATGTTAGCCCTTGTTTTGATTTGCGATTTGAGATGCTTCTGTTGCTTGGAGGCTCGAGAGTGATGTATGATGGTGTGTGCTTTGGTGAAGTCCGAGTGAGCTCCCGGTGAGCATTGATAGGTTGATTAATGAAAGGTGTTGTGTAGAAGCTTCATTCATGCGTGATGATCGTAGCAATACCTGCTGCCAGGCCCTTGCATAAGTATATACTCGAGTAGATGAGGAAGGATAATATACTCGAGTACGAGTATAATCATTTGAGATTAATGAACAACCTCAATCACGTGGTATAGAGCGGAGTTTATCATGGATGCCGACCTTCCCACAATCGCAACCAGACAGCGGAAGCGGTCATTGCGGCCGTCTTGACCGTACCCGTTCGATAGATCATCATAAGCTTCATCCATATCTTCTGTTTTGTCCATCAGAAAACTACGAGTTACAATACTATCTTTCAATTCAAAGCCCAGTTTACAATTATTAAAGTAGTTGAGTTCATGAGGTCGCATATCTAAATTCGACTTGATCTTCACACTCGAGGTGAATTATGACAATTCAATTATCGTAAGCTCAGCCGCGCCAAATTCCATCGCTACTACAGCACCTCAAAGCTACCTACCTTCGAAATGACGACTCCGACTCCTGGAAAATACCCTGGCGTCGCGGCTACCCCTCCCGTTTCGACCCCATTCTCTACGTCGCATCTAGCCTTCTCTCCTCGTGGACCGCGCTCCGTTGTCCCCTCTCCCTCCCAAATTAAGAAGTCGAGTCCTGCAGGCATGTCGAATCAAGGATATAATATGGGGTTGGGATATGATAGTCCCTCTGCCGCGTTGGCGTTGGGGATGGGTGCGGATGTCGTGGGAGATTTGGGGATCGATCTACATGGGATGGGGGGATTGGGTGGGGGACCGGGAAAGGATGAGGAGGAGAAGAGGAGGAGGTTGATGGGGTGCGTAGAGATTTTGAAGGTGAGTTTATTATTTGAGGGGGAAGGTTGCTTGGGGTCGAGTGGCGGATGACATTAAATGCTAATTTGGTTTCGATAGCCAAGTAAAGGTCGACTCAGCGAAGCTGGCCTTGAGAGATTGGCTCGCAGAGTTGGATTGGAATGTTTGTGGGAGGATATGATGGGAAGCGCAAGTAATGGGCGTACACTTATCATAGCTGGGAATGCTCTTGCACTCGATATCGACTTTGCGAATAATATCGTACAGAAAGTTTCACTGTCGTTTCCCGATGCGCCGGAGTCGGTAACCAAACATGAGAAGACTGCCGCGGATATACTTTTGAGGGATTTGCAGTTTGATACTGGAGAGAGCCCTTTGACGAAAATGTTGGATCGATTCGCGGCGAATTTGGAGAGGTTGACTATGCTGGACAAGTTGAGTGTTATACCGGGGCTTAATTGTCATGAGGCGGTGGCGGGGATCTTTTGCAGCTTGAATAAGTTACACAGCTGGGAGGTGGGTAGGCTAAGGGAAAATGATATGGTGGGAATGGGGCATGAGGAAATTGTGAGGGCGGCAATGTGTATTAGGAGTGGAATACCGGCTATGCATTCAAGAGAGAGATTGGGATTGAGTCTTGATTATTGGCAAGAAAAACGAAGGATTCCAACAAAGGGCAGGCAGCAGGATAGAAAGACATGGTCGTTATTAGTTGAGGTTGCGCCATTACCTTCATTGGTGGTAGGAGTATATACTCCTTTACGTGTCTCCGATAAATGGATATCAGATGATATACAGCAAGCAGATCCAGAAGTCCACGATTTATTCCGAGCCGCGCAATTGCGAGAGGGCCCCATCTTGGATTGGTTAGAGCCGGATAATACGCTCTTACCAACCAATTCTGACAACAAGACGGATGGGCTAGATGTTGGGACGCCGAAATTTCCAGAAGCAATGTTTCTTGCGAGATTCGACCCCCCCATCATAGTACCCTATGCTATCGCCATGCAGATATACAATTCGACTCAAGCCCCTTTTGATTTCACGGAAATCACAACATTTGACGGGTTGATGTTTCCGCTTAGTCCGGAGGAAGCCGTGAGGACTAGCGAGACCCAAGCCAGAACCATCCACACGGAGAGACATATTCCGATATGGGATCGAGAGGGACGGAAAGCCATGAGGCAGCATCGAAATATGCTGTTCATCGAGAAGATTGATTATGGGAGGAGGGTCGAGGAGGTTTCGTTTAGTCACCCGAGACAACTGGTGGAGATGCTGCCATGCTTGAGGCAGTTTGCCTTTCTGAGCACGGTGCTGAGGAAAACTTTCGAGGGGGACGAGAAGGTAAAGGTGCCGTTGAAATCGAAAGAATCGTCGAAGTCCGGTGTCCAAAATCGTTCTTCGGTGGCGGTAGCGGAAGCGGAAGCGGAAATCGTTGGTCCTCGGACGAAAAAACGGGAATTCGAGGATTTTATGATGGGTTTGACGCTGGAGCCAAGTCATATACCTCGATTGATGGAGGAGGGCGTGGAGGAGAGGATGGAGGAGGAGGAGGTGAAGGATAAGAAAGGCGGTGATCATGGTGATTCTACGCATCTAGATGTTTCTCTGACGTTAACGCCGATACCGAGGTTGCAGGTGGTGTTTGATTTTCGGGAGAGGAGCGCGAATGTGGTCTTTGAGATACAGGGGAATGGGGGGGTGGTGGTTGTGCAGGAGAATATTTTGGGTGAGAAGGGGAAGGGGGGCCTGAGTGCGGGTGGTGGGAGTGGAAGGGTATTGACGAGGGAGGATTTGGGTAGGATGTTGGAGGTTTGTGAGGATCTGGGGGTTTGGGTTGAGTGGGTTCGGGGGAGGCTGTAGGTTCCGGGATGGAGATGGGCATGGGGATTAGAATGGGGATTGGGGATAGTGATTGGTATAAAAGGAGAAAATATTCTTTCTATATGTGTAATGTAGATTTGCGTGGATTATACCCGGGGAAACAACTTTTTTATCTTCGTCTTTGATTCCTTCCTGCATTTTACCATCTCACCTCACAAACACGAACGATACCCACTCAATACCGGCCGGTGCTCATACCGTCAAACTTTTAGCTCAACTGTTGGCTCTTCAAAAATTTTATCCATTCATTTCTTGTCCTTGAGAAAAATATATATGCGGGAATGAGGGAATGAGGGATCTCATGCGTGCGTGCTTTGGTGATGCTATTCTTTTTCTTTTCTTGGATATGAATTGTTGTGCTACTGGGGGAGGGGAGGGAAGGTGGGAAAGAATTTGGGGTTTGATGGTGATGATATGGATAGTGAAGCGCGATGAGATGAGATGCGAATGAAGATAAAACAAAAACACGGATGAAAGTTAAGATAAAAACCACTTCCCCCCCTGTATATAGATTGAGTAACGCATTGAGTTCTCCATCGGCCAAGAGCATAGATCGAATGTGTTTGATTTTGATGTCCTTCCCTTGTCAATTTGGAAAATCCGACTGAGGCTTAAATAAAGATATATCTCTCATTTGCCCTGGGATAAATCTTTATTTTATTTTATAAAATTTGTGACATTTTCAAAGATGGTTTCATTTGAGGTGCCGAGGTGGGTGGTGAAGTGGCAGTATTGATATTGGCAGAGAGGATTTTTCCTTTTGGCTGGTGGAAAGGTTGAGGTGGCATATAATGGAAAGCTCTGGTGAGCACTGAGCACTGAGCACTGGGTATTGGTTAAGTTCTGGTGTGTAGTGAAGGGAAATTATTATTTCCTCGACCATGGCCGGCAATGGGATGACGGTGGATGGTGGATGATGGATGATGGATCATGGATCATGGATCATGATGCAGGATTTGACAGCTTTCTCGAATGCTTTCATTCCGTATAATCAAAGATGGATTCGAGTTTCGTGTTTGCAGTACGTTCGAGGAGGTGGTGGTAAACAAGTCACTCATCAGCTCGACACCAATTTCAAGTCATGCTTTGAAAGTTGTATAAAGAGCCGGTGAAGTGGCGAGGTGAGGTCGAAGCGGAACCATTTACCGAGTGGAAACTTGCAAATTGACAGCGGGTACTTGCTTAGATCTTCCTGTCAGAATCTCATCGTGAGAGGGAGTGCCACATGCAAGCCATACCGAGAGCGGAGGTCGGTACCGTGATTCGATGGAAAACCAAATTAGCATTTGAAACAAGACCATGCCATTTGTAAACCAATACTAGCCGTCCTCCTTCGAACTGTTACTCAAAGGGACATCTAGACGACATCTGGTTTCACCAAACTCGTCCGATGTAGGTACATTTGATCCCATGAAAGTAATACGAGATCGTACGGAAAGGCCGTGAACGGGAAATCAATGCATGGAGCCGTTGGAGGCGCTGCCCGCAGCGGTGGAACGCGACATGTCGTATCCCAGTTTCTAGAAATTCTCTGGGTTCGTGATACGGTGGTAGAAGCACCTCACGTTGCGACAGTAAATTTTGAACCCACAGAGGTGAGTCTAGAAGTAATGTACGTAATTTCCGTAGTACTGAGAAACCAGCACCAAAGTACTGTCCCACTCAGGGATACTTCCACTGATGCATGATATGATTATCTTCAAGGCGGCGTAATGGCAAGCTGAGGGTCTCAGTACCTGCGCCAATGGGCGCCGAGAAAACATCGAAAGCTGCCAGCCGACTGGTTTCCGACAGATATATGGTAATGAGCCCAGGCAAACACCTACGAGCCGAGAAATAAATCGCGAGCCCACCCGAAGAGTGCGACCTCGCCCGCCAGCCTGTGTCGGAAAGGGGCTTGGCCCTCGACCGAATTCGACGTCATGCTGCAATGTACTCTGCAATGTACTCGCACAGCCTACCGAATCATTGAGGCAAGAAGACACTCACGGGCCAGAATGCGTGTGTGCTCTTTCATGTACAGTGCCAAGGTGCTCACCAAGTACGAATAGAATCATTTGACCGACATGTTCATTCCGCAGGACAGAAAAGAAATGGAGGAGATATTGTGTCGGTAGATTTCGAACTGAAATCACATGATCAGAAGCATGACTCACCCCAAAATATGATGACTACTGTTAGATGGGACGCTTAGCAACTGGCTTTTGATCCATCCAGTCAAGAATCAAGACACAATCTCCTTATCGGAATCCATGAAACCTCCTTTGACTGTACCAAGTACAGCCCATCAGCATCTTCTTCTCTCCCTCTGCCTGAACCGAATCATATCGTTTCCATATCATATTACGGCCATAATCTCATCCCGGATCGGTTTAAAAACAAGTTTACGTTTACTCCGCACTGAGCGATTGGCTGATGGCTGATGGCTGATGGCTGATGGCTGTACATAGACAGATTGGGCGGAGGGAGCATGTTGTTGGTGTGGGGGACCATGTATGGTGTCTGGTAGAGAAAGGCCAAGGACTAATTACCATATCTTGCGGCGTCTGGGTTTCCCGTGTGATTTCTATTCTGATTGTTATGATGATGGTAATTCTGATGGAACGAAAGACTGGAGCATATCTATGTGAAGGTCAAGATGGACAGAGACATTTTGTGATCATTGTTGTTATGCGTTGTGTCGAGTTATATGTGATGATTGTGAATTTATTTGGTGACGGCGAGTGTAAGGCCAGCAGCCTTCGTATTGTCGATCTACTTCGGTATCCGATGTAAGTAAGTGTTCTCCTCCCGTACAAGTCGTGCGTGCTAGGTACGGAGAAGACGAAAGCAGCCAAGAGGTGACGAAACGGAAGAATTATGATGAGGAAGAGATAATAATATATAATATATAATGTATAATGTATAATGTATATTATATACATATTTATATATACCTTCCATGTGATGCGGATACGTATTTCCTATGGTTGGGGGGATATGGGGATATGGGGAGATTGAGATATTGGGTGGATGGTTATTGGGTTACCACGTACCACGTACCACTTACCACATGGTTTCCACCCAAGGAGACTATCAAATCTTCAATATATATATGTATATATATACTCTATGCTCGAGTATTTACCGGGGTATTATTGTTCCTATTACTGTACATTCTTCATTCAATTACGAACACCCTGGTCAATTTGATTCTGCATCCCCACCCATATCCCTCCCGTCTTACCTATCAATCCCATCCCGCCCCACTTCTTATCTACGCTCGCCCATCCATAAATCCATAAATCCATAAATCCATAAATCCATAAATTCTAAACTCGAAACTCTAACTTTCGAACATTCCAATATTCCATCTAACCCTTAGCAACCTGGGCTAATTATTAATAAATCACATACATATACTACTACGACTACGACCGGCTACTTCTTCTACTTTAAATCCAATTCCTTCTTTCAATCAATTATCTTTCTCTCTCTTCCCCAAACCCCACCAGGACTTTTAAGTCTTTCTTTGCTTCTTTCTAGCCTCTTCTCCCCCTCCTCATCTTCATCCTCATCCTCCTTCCTCTGATTCCATTTCCATTCCTCTCCTCGCACCCTTTTCATAATAAATCCTCAATCATGGCTACCTCAACAACCGTCTCCTACACGGCGAACGTAAGTAACTCTGGTCGATGTGTTTATTCTTATCGCTCAAGACCACACATCATCATCACCACCATCACCATCACCATCACCATTCCCATCACCATTCCCATCACCATTCCCCCATCGCCCCAACACACATACAAATAACAAAGACTAACTTGTGATTCTTTCTTGATCTATAGCTCATGAAGTATATGGCGCTCGACCAGAAGGGATCTGCTATGGCAGAGTAAGCTTATTGCGAAGAATATTATTTTTCCTTCTTTGAAATATCTAATCCTTTACAAAGGTACATCTGGATCGATGCGAACGGTGGTACTCGTTCCAAGTCAAAGGTAAGATGATTATCCCTTGTCAAGTCATTGCGCCTCAACTCAACTCGCAAACCCCCTTCCCCCACCCCTCAAAAATCAAAAATCAAAAATCCCGCAAAATGAGTCATTTACTAATATTGATGTCTACTTGCAGACTCTTACCAAGATTCCAGAGAGCGGTAAATTTACTATTGAGGATCTCCCAGAATGGAACTTCGATGGTAGCTCGACTGGTCAGGCTCCTGGCGATAACTCTGATGTCTACCTTCGCCCCGTCGCAATCTTCCCAGATCCATTCCGTGGTGCCCCCAACATCTTGGTCTTGACCGAGTGCTGGGATCCCGATGGAACCCCAAACAAGTTCAACTACCGTCATGAGTGTGCTAAGCTCATGGAGGCACACAAGTCTCAGGAGCCATGGTTCGGTTTGGAGCAAGAATATACCCTCCTCGATATGTCTGATAGACCTTATGGCTGGCCAACAAATGGTTTCCCTGGTCCCCAAGGTCCATATTACTGTGGTGTTGGTACCGGAAAGGTGTTCTGCAGAGATATTGTTGAGGCTCACTACAAGGCTTGCTTGAATGCTGGTATCAAGATCTCCGGCACCAATGCCGAAGTTATGCCAGCTCAATGGGAGTTCCAAGTTGGTCCTTGCAGCGGTATTGAAAGTGGGTCCTCCCCGGTTTCCATTACCAATATGAATAATAATTGACTCTTAATTTTAGTGGGTGATCACCTCTGGTTGGCTCGTTTCCTCCTCAACCGTGTCGCTGAGGAATTCGGTGCCAAGATCTCTTTCCACCCCAAGCCAATTCCAGGTGACTGGAACGGTGCTGGCCTTCACTCCAACTTCTCAAGTGCTGAGATGCGTGTAGAGGGAGGCATGAAGCACATTGAGGCTGCTATCAAGAAGCTTGAGGGTCGCCACAAGGAGCATATCGCAGTTTACGGAGATGACAACGCCATGCGTCTTACTGGTAGACATGAGACTGGATCCATCGATAGTTTCACCTATGGTGTTGCCAACCGTGGTGCATCCATTCGTATTCCAAGAGAGTGTGGTGCCAAGGGTTACGGCTACTTTGAAGATAGAAGACCCGCTTCAAACGCTGACCCCTATCAAATTACTGGTATCATGATGGAGACTGTAAGTTATTTTGTCTTCGAGTGGTAAATCACGTTGGCTAACAATATTTCAGATTTTCGGTGGACTTGATGGAGCTGAAGCTAAGAACTAGATTTTTTTTCGCATGTAATGGTTGGGTTGGAGAAAGTTGATAATGGCTTGGCGATAAGGTATATCTTCGTTTCAAGCGTTTTGAATGTGGAAACCGCTTGTCGTTGAATTTCTCGACTGGATACTTGCTTTGCTAGATGACTGACATTTCTGAATGGAAAACAATGAAATCCAAACACCATCTATGTTTTCTCCTCTCTCGGTGCTTTGATACTCTTGACACCCATGGCATTCGTGGCATGGCCTGTGCCTACCTACCCACCCTATCTTCCCTAGTCAAAGCTGGGGATGCTCTAGTCTTACAGTAGGAGGACCCCACATCTTCTCCGGATTCCTCTTCCCCAGATAGATCCTCATTTATAATCATAATACATAATATATACCCGTGTAGCACGTCATCCATCACCCCTCTCTTTATCCGGGACCCTCCTTCCTAAATATACACAATCTCGTACACAACTTTATCCATCATCATTCATAAAGCATGCTCACCCTCCCTCCTTATCCCCATCCCCTCTTTCCTCACCCTTCATTCCTTCCCCAACCTTTCAAGGACTTGCTCCCTTAATCTTCCTCTCCTCTTCCTTCAAACTCTCCACCAATTTCCCACGGAGAAAATCCGTCAACCCAAATACCCCCTCCCGTGTGACGATGCGGTAACTCCCGCTGTCTTGCCAGTTCCCGGGTGCTTTCCCCGCGTCGCCTTCGACAAACTCCCCTGCGCCACTCACTTCTAATGACCCGAATATATCCTCCGGGTAGGCAATTCGGCCGTAGTCGGGTGGGGCCCGTGTGTCTGAGAGGTGAATGTAGCCGCTGTGGCCAGCGGAGCCGGCGCCGCCTGGGATGGGGGAGAGAGGGGTTAGTCTTTTTTATTTTGGGGTTTGTTTTTTGCTTTTGTGAGGGAAATTGCGGGGGTGAAGAGGAATACCTTGACTTGCACTTGGTGGTGCTCCCGAATCCTTCGATTTTCCCTTCCCGCTCGCGCGATAGGAAGATGGGGGGGATAGTGAGAAGTGACTCGAGGTGGTCGCGAAAGCGGCGGCTTGCGATTGGAGTTGGGGGTCGAGGTGGGCGTATTTGGCGAGGACTTTGGAGAGGAGGGGC
>NGKF01000009.1:693873-732658 GCA_002162555.1 Monilinia aucupariae
GGGTGGAAGGTGGAGAGTAGATATTAGATTAGATGAATTGGAGGGGGGACATGGAGGGGAACAAACAATATGAGGATTTTCCTTCAGCGTCGAAACCGCACGGCGCAAACACGAAGCTCCATTCCATCCACTGAACCCATTCAGCGCCCGCAATGTGCGCGGTAAAGCACGAGATGTGGTTGAGAGTAACATCTTTAATTGAACTTGGTGGTGGGAAGAGTGATTTGTTGAGGGGTCGGTCGAGGGGTAGCTCGAGTCAAAGCTGGGCAAATATGCAGGCAAGCGATGATACGAGCGAGTATTTTTGATAAGGAAGTGGATGAAAGTGGATTGCTCGATTAGGCAATTAGCTTGGGATTAGTAAGCAGCAGGGCTGGTTTGGATGGTATGGTGGTATCGTGTTATGGGAGATCGGGGTTGTTTGTTCTATCTTTGATCTTGGAATAGTTAGTTGATCCTTTTGGGGGGGAAGAGATAGATATCTGGCCTTGGTGTAGGGGCTGATGGAGTTTTAGTCGTTTCCTCGTGCGTTGACTGCATCACCAATGCTCGATTTGGTCATCGACGCTGGGTTTCATTGGATTGGACTGGATTGGATTGTTCGATGGAGGATCTCGCACAAGCAAACAGTATTGAAGGTGCTCCCTCTGACGCTCCGCTGGCCCGCTGGGAGCCACTGCCGTGGAGGCCGACTATTTGGAATGTAGAATATCTTTGGGGGCACAGTGAGTGAGCTACCCAGGCGATCGGGGTTGAAGGGCTTGCTCCTCTATCACTGAGAGGTTGCAGATAGATGAATAGATACACACACACACTTGACGCCGGTGTTTGTTTGCTACTATAAATAGGTAGTATATACTCAGTCTACCTGAGTAGCAATCGGCACTCGATAGAAAGTGGCATGCATGGATTGGATGTAAATACTCTCGTCTCAGTTTCATACTAGATGACAGACAGACCTGACGATGGTTCAGATGATGCAGATATACTTCCTTGAGCAGACGAGATCAAAAGATATCCTTCTTTCTCTCTCATCTTCCATCTTCTTGATCTAGTTGGTGGTTTCGGTTCCCCCCCTTAACCACCGCACCGCACCGCACTACATCACTTCCCCTTCACTTCCCCGGATATTGATATCGCTAAAACCAAGAGCATCAACCACAGCCTCGTCCCCTCTCCTTCTCCTCTCCTCTGATCTAATTCTGGCTCTGCTCCGCTTGAGATTGTAACCACAAATCAGTCAACTGCCCCTTCATAGCTGACCTAACCTGAACCTTAGTATTCTACGCTCCTCGTACTTGACAAAAGAAATTTGATATCGCAATAAAAGAGTCTGTCTTTCAAATCATTCACCTGATTATTATTTCCTTGAAAAATATTTCGGCTTCGTCTTTTCTGACTCTTCCAACAAATCAACCAAGCCATTACTCACAATTCGAAGCTTGTTTCGATCTACCTACAGAAAGTCGCCAAAAATCATCTCCGGTGGTGTTTGATCAACGACCAACAACGGAACAATTACTCCCGAGTCAATAGAGTACACCACTCTTCAACGTCATTGCAAATACAGTACCCCCATAACATCGCCATGAATCGCTACGACGACGGCGAGTTAGAGATATCTCTGGCGCCTTCTGCAAATCGTCGCGCACAGCATAGAACCTCAGAAGCCAGTTCACATCCCCGTCGTAATTCACAGAATGGAGGGAACAGACGCATGGAACCTGCCCCGCAGAAGAAAACGGAGCAGCGTGTGGGCGCATACTCGGTCATACGTACACTTGGGGAGGGATCGTTTGGAAAGGTCAAGTTGGCGGTTCATAGGGTCACCAATCAGCAGGTTGCGCTGAAGATTATTGCGAGGAAGAAGTTGATTAGTCGTGATATGGCCGGGAGAGTTGAGAGGGAGATCGAATACCTTCAACTCTTGCGACATCCGCACATTATCAAATTGTAGGTGTAATTCTGCTAAAGGCTCTTCTATCGCATGGCTAATGATATACCACTAGATACACCGTCATCAAGACCCCCAGCGAGATTATTATGGTTCTTGAATACGCCGGGAATGAGTTATTCGACTATATTGTACAACATGGAAAGATGAGAGAAGATGAAGCCCGAAGGTTCTTTCAGCAAATCATCTGCGCAGTCGAATATTGTCATAGGCATAAGATCGTACATCGAGATTTGAAGCCTGAGAATCTTCTCCTCGACGAGAACCTTAATGTCAAAATTGCCGATTTCGGACTTAGTAATATCATGACAGATGGAAATTTCCTCAAGACAAGTTGTGGAAGTCCAAATTATGCCGCCCCGGAGGTTATCAACGGGAAGTTGTACGCTGGTCCCGAGGTCGACGTTTGGAGTTGTGGTGTCATATTGTATGTTTTGCTCGTGGGGAGACTACCTTTCGATGATGAACATATCCCATCTCTGTTCGCGAAAATCGCCAGGGGTCAATATAATGTCCCCAGTTACATGGGCCGTGAAGCAGCTGCGTTGATCAAGAAGATGTTGGCAGTCAATCCGGTTCATAGAGCTACTATTGGGGAGATCCGTGATGATCCGTGGTTTACTACAAATTTGCCTGCTTATCTACAACCTCCAGTTGAAGAGTTCATTGATACGGGAGTCGATCCGGCGAAGGCTATCAACCCTCGAGCTATTGCGCCTCATGCCAGTCCGGCTATTCAGGAGAAGTTACATGTGCAAGTTACCGAAAAGATCAGTAAGACAATGGGTTATGGTATCAAGGATGTTCAAGAGGCTTTGGCTGCAGAAGAACCTTCGGCCATCAAAGATGCATATCTCATTGTTCGAGAAAATAAGTTGATGCAGGCTAATCGTAAGATATTCATTATCTTAAGCATTCCCATCTTGGCTTTCAACTAACACATTAACAGCAAATCTTACGGATGAAAAAAACCAACTCCTCTTCCAGATCCCTTCGCCTCCATACTATGACTCGGCAATTCCATCAATGCCTAATTCCCCTTCGCCTATTATCAAGGAACGACCTGGTAATATCCAACCAGTCGCTACACCAGTTCAACCTCGACCTAGTCCTCTCCTCGATGCTGTATCACCGAGGTCCACTAGCTCTATTGGCACTGATCGATCATTTGTTCGACCATATGTTAGCAAGATCGGAATATTGCCAAGCAGTATTCCACAGTATCATAAAGAGTTCATGGAAACACATAAATCTGGCCACCAGGAGAGTACACTATCAAACTTTCATTCGGAAACCGTCGAACCATCACCTCAGACCGAGGAAGAAAAGGCGGAGACAGTTCGCCGATTGAATCCACATTCGAGGGCTCTTGCTAAGCTTGACGAAGGCATGAAACCCGCCAGTATGACACCGATAGTGAAGAAGGCCAAGCCCACAAAGTGGCAATTCGGAATTCGATCTCGAAACCAACCTCTTGAGGCAATCGGGTGTATTTATAGAGCTCTCCAGAAGCTTGGTGCTGAATGGTTGGTTGGTGATGAATGGACACCTGGTCATGGTGAGAATAATGGGAACAATCGTAAGGATGATAGTGGTGATAATGATGATCCAAACGGAAGTGGTGCCTCTTTGCATCGCGAAACTTCTATAAACGACACCTCATCCAAGAAGAATAAATTCAGCGGGGTTGATAAGAAAGGCAACTACAAGTTACCAGAAGATCCATGGGTCCTACATGTCCGTTGGAAGAAAACCGGTAAGTAACTCCTTCATCATATAAGAATTTTTCTTGACATTCAATAGATATTCGACGCCACTCCGTAGCTTCCACGAACAGTTCCAACTCCAGCCCCACACATCCTTCCTCATTGCCAAAGGATGAAGAATCCGAATCCACTGATGGAGGAGTTATAATGCACCTCGACATCCAACTCTACGAAATGGAAACAAACGTCTATCTCGTGGATTTCAAATGCGCAGGCTATGAAACTGCAGATGGAATGATGTGTGAGGAGAAAGATGTGACTAGTCCTTTCCCATTCCTGGATTTGGCTAGTAAATTAATTATTCAATTGGCGGAAGCTGATTGATTGGTTGATTTAACTTTATCTGGTGAAGTGGGAGATGTGATGATGCGATACGAGCTACGAAAGCTACGAAAACTTATATTCTATGATTGTTTTTAGGACTACGGATAGGGATGGAGACGTGCATGGTTGGGTTTGGAATGGAGGGTTTGGATTGGAGGGTATGGATGGATGGATTTCGAATAGTAGGAAAGGGATGACTTTATACCTTACTACTATATCGCCGATTAGCATATGGGCCTGCATTCGAAGAATCAAATGAAACCAGGTCGATTGATATGCATGGAATGCATGGATGGATGGATGGATGGCGTCTTGCGCGTGTTACAGATCTTTTGTTATTTGCTATGAGGTATGCGCTACCTACTACTACTATTTCTTGCTTGCTAGGGAAGGAGAGAGATGTGGAGACTGTTTTTGCCTGCCTGCCTGCCTGCTTGCTTGCTTGCTTGTTTGCTCGATTTGAACAGGATGCGCGTTCTGGAGCTCCCTCTGGAGAGCTGGAGGAGGGGATAGGGAGGAGAATGAAAGTGAATGGATCATGGGGGAATCGCATCTTACTTGAAGAAGAAGATTTAGATATGCAATATGAATATGAAAACCATCATGCCTTGTGAAATGATTTTGAAGTAGCAGAGCAGGGCGGAGTAATTGGTGATGATGATATGAGTGATGTAAGATATACGACATAATGTGTATATATGTGTATATATGTGTATATATGTGTATATATGTGTATATATGTGTATAGATGTAAGGTTTCAATACAGTATTATTCAAGGGTATACGAGTAGAGTATATAATCACGTTCCTTGGGTATTAGTGAGTGTATTGATTGGTAGGTAGGTAGGTAGGTATACTAGTATTATCGAGTATGATTTTGAATGTGATTGTGATTGTTTTACTTTATGGAGATTTTTTGGTATACACTCGAGTATATATTTTTTCTATATGTGCATTGGGAAGAAATAGGGTAGGGAGAGAAAATTAGGAAGGAAGGAAGGAAGGAATGAAGGAAGAAGTAGGGAAAGTATGATGATGGGTGTGGTTTATATGATGATTTAGGATATAGGATTTATGGTAGGGTTTACCAGTGGTTGGATAGGAAAAGATAGGATAGGGTAGGATAGGAACCTTGGAAATGTAGTCTGAAGTTTAGGGAAGTGAGGTAGGGTAGGGTAGGGTACGGTAGAGTAGAGTAGGGCAAGGGTTTCACTTGGGGGAGAAACAGAAATAGAAATAGATATTGCTGCTCTTGATGAATAGCTGCTCTATATCGATTAGTAGCGAGGAGTGAGGTGAAATGGGTGAGGTGAGTGAGTGAGCTTTTGGGTTTAAATGAGGGGATTAGTGGATTGAAGGTGAGGCAAGGCAGGGGTGTGTGTATTTTTGAATTGTGATGCAAAATATGTAGATGAGATGGATGTACGGGATGTACGGGATGGATGGAATTATGGGTTTTTCTTTTCCCCTAAAGGAGGGGAAAGGAGTATGTATGTACTCGAGTATGATAACAAGGAAGGCCAAGCGAGGTCGTGGATGTGAATAGCATTTGAATTGGCATGATGGATGGAACTTCATATAGTGAAATGATGGAACGGATTTTGTTTTGCGCCTGATGGGCGTTCTTCACGAATTTGCATGTTGACTTGATAGCCCTGTTGATACAGTACATGAGGACTCGATTTGGTATCAAGACAGTTCATGCTCTGGACTGCATTGAACCAAGTATTGATGATATACACCTTCAAAAGTTTAGACATCAGGGAGATGAAATGCTCGTCAAATATCTGTCATCTTCATTTACAGATGATGTAAGTAAATAGCAACTATGCATTTTTACTGTGAAAAGAGCTTCATACATGCAATCATAAAAGTACAGTCTCTCCCAACTCCAGCATTTTCCTGCGGAACTATGCGGTTTAACAATTTGCGCTGCCATCAATATTCGATAACGCTCATCAAACGCTCTTCAAGATGCTGATCCGTCGAGTGCATCGATCTTATTCACGTCTTAATTCCGTGGCCTTCATGACACGAGATCGAATATCCGCATAACGAATATCCTCGAGAATTGATGTGCCAGTATTTCAATCCTTAACGCCAAAGTCCATATCATCTCCCATTCACAACTCTCTCCCGAGCACTCTATACCATTATCCCACTATCGCCTCTCGTCATTTCCCCTCGGTGGCGCAGGCATACCCGGAAACTGTGTGCCTGATAGGAGTGGCATACCTCCGAACCCCCCTGGTGGAGGAAGTGGGAATTGGAAATTGGGCGGTAAGCCACCTGGGGGAGGAAACGGCATTCCAGCAGGCATACCTGGAAATCCTGGCATCCCTGGCATGGGTGGCGCACCAGGCTGTCCAGGTAAAGGAGGCATAGGGAAGCCCCTTCCAACTGGTGGAGGGAATGGCATGCCGCCTGGACCTGAAGATGGAGGGAAGGGTGGTGGGATGCCTCCGGGGAAATTGGCTGGGGGGAACGGTGGAAATGGTGCTGCGGCTGCGGGATTGTGGAGCATTGGGTTGGAAGAAGATTGGCCTTCGGCTGCGTAGGAAGATGTGATGGAGTCGATTACTGATTGGGCTTTTTCATGGCCGATTTCTAGGGTTGGGGATGAAGGGTTAGTTTATTTGTAGTGTATTGATGGGTGGCAGAGACTGAAACATACGCTGATAATAATCGACGACATTGCGCAGATGATTACGTCCACTGTTATGAGCTTTGCGCACACTCATCGAGTCATGAGTGAGGTAGACATCGCAGTAATCACCTTTTGAAGTTGTGTTAGCTAGCTGGGTCGCGCAACTGGTGCTGAAGCTCAATGGTCGCAATTTGCGCGGCGCGTTGGTTTGTTACTTACAGAAAACTGCAAGAATAGTTAGCATATAATTCAGAACCGTGGTGGACTTAATCTTACATTTTGGCATCTTGGCGGTGTTGAATAACTCAAAGTCTCGATATTGTCGTTGGAAATGAAATTCAAAGGATCTCCAGACCCAGATCTAGAAGTTTAAACTTCGTCGGCACGTGACCATAAGCTCTTTCATTCATCCCTGTATCACAAACCTTACACGTCGTCTAAATCTTTGGGTTGCCGCGATCTGGTTCTTGAGTTTCCAGAGCTACAATTAAGAACACCCTTCTAAGCTCCTTATTGCCCAAGCGATCAATTCGGCTCCTGAAAATCATGGCATACATAAGGTCGTTTCTGCAAACGCTTTGCAGTTTCTTTGTGCTACTAGCAGTTGCGGAAGCGCTGAAATTCGATATCGACGCCCATCACAAAGGGGACAAGAAGTCGGAGAGATGTATTAGGAATTTCGTGGCGAAAGATACTTTGGTGGTGGTTACGGCGACAATTGATGGGCATAAGGATGATGGTATGCAAGTCGATATGCACGTATGCTTCTCTCGAATTGCTACATAAAGTTTAGGGGCATGCTGACATGAAGGATAGATTAAAGATGCTGTTGGAAATGAATATGGAAAACCAAAGGATATTGTAGGCGAGAAGAGAATGGCTTTTACATCCCACGCCGATTCATCATTCGATGTTTGCTTCTATAACACCTTTACAGGCTGTTTGTTACTCTCCCTTGATCTTCATTTCAGTCAATACTAACTCGCACTCAGCGAACCGAATTAACAATCCTCGCCGTCACGTTGAACTCGACATTGATATTGGAGCTGATGCTAAAGATTGGTCTGCTATCCAAGCTGTTGAGAAACTTAAGCCAGTCGAGACCGAATTACGGCGCATTGAAGAAATGGTCGCAGAAATCGTATCGGAAATGGAATACCTCAGACACAGAGAGCAGAAATTGAGAGATACAAATGAGAGCACAAATAACAGAGTTAAATGGTTTGCGTTTGGAACTATGGGGATTTTGGTCTCGTTGGGAGCTTGGCAGGTGATCTATTTGAGAGCGTACTTCAGGTATGATTGTGACGTTGTCAAAAAGCGGATGCTATATGCTAACATTTGGGAAATAGATCCAAGCATCTTATCTAGATATAAATACCATGGTTGGTATGAGGATAACGGCTTATGGAAAGGGGTTTTACAGCGAATAAGACCCTTTGTTTTACTAGAGTGTGAATACATTTGTATAATGGAATACGATGATATAAAAGCCCACCGGGATTCCAGTCTGAAGAAGCTACCCTTGATTTCTTGAGTTTTTGTCACCTGTTTCCGTTTCTTGGGAGAAAACTCTCAGAAGTCTGAGCTATCATATTTCATGGATTGTGAAAACTAAATGCTACCTTCTCAGGGATATTGCCGCCGATAGAAAAGAAATTTGAGATACAATGGTCTTTTGAAACCCCTAAAACAATCACCTCGGCAGATCTTGGCTGGTTATAAATATCTTCTGGTCGCTACTTTAAGTAGACGATAAACAGTTGGGCAAGTAGCAAGAAATATCTGGGGGTAAACAGAGGTGAACCTGTTATTTGTTCTGCTTGGGAGCATACTGGGTAGGTTTGCCACCTCAATGTATAATGAAATTCACTACTCCTCCCTAAAGTGCTCTGCTTCCATTTAAATTTTCTCCGACCACGGTTCATATGTTTATCTTTCTCGGCCATTATAGTGCTCAAGTGTCATTGCTGTGCATCTGGAGATTCTTCGTCCATTAAGAGATACGCCTGAAGCTGCTATATTAGTATTGAGATACCAAGGAGTATGAATAGAACTGAAAGGGTTTCTAGGTAACAACCTGTCAATTGCAAACGGTTTTGTTAGGGTTCAAACATATGCCGTGGTACACCTGTAAAGTAATATCATGTCTACAAATTAGGCAGTTTCCTATCTTTGTCGTCAAAACCTCTCACTTAACCGATGCCTCATGCCGTCCATTATGCAGTGTACGAGAGAAGTCTCGGAGTGGGTTTCGCATGCAATCGAAATGATAAGTACGTTGCCGCGAACTATTGGGCACTCAGTTGGCTTGTAACATATTGCTAAGCATTTCAAAATGGTGGCAATTAAAACTATTGCTCAAATAGTGCAGCTCCTCACTGAACTACCTGCCTATGACGTTCTCTATCAAGTCACAAGTGGTATAATGGCAATATTCCAGGATTCCAACTACAAAGGTGCGAGATCCGATATCCGCCTTTGATGACTGTCTGCTCAATAAGCGTCGTGTAGTCCCGGACTCTCAATATGACAAGGTCAGCAACATATTGTGAAATCTGACAATTGCTGCAGTAATTATTCTGATTAGTGGCTGGGCACCTGGGGAGGGCGGGAAGGACATCGTTGATCCCAGCTATGGTAGCACCTCGCTCGCTCTTTGCCGATATTAGTGGCTACACTGGAAGACGTACGACGATTTTCCTTAGTGAATAAGAATCTGGAAAGGTCCAATCATTCAGAAATTGGGGAATTAACAACAATTGCTCCTCCCTCTGCTGGCATAAAATAGGAGATGGAAAGATCATACATTGTATGACAACGAGGATGGTACCGGTGCGTCATACTCCAATATAAAAGGGGGGCAGCACCAAGGAACTTCCGTATATGGGAAGTCCGATTCAAATATCGCATCAATTCATTTCCATGGGACAAATTGTCCCTAAGAAAGAAACAGTTGCCATTCAACGTCATGGCGAGCAATGCCACCAATTACTCTGGTCTCACCACGGTTTCCGAGAGGGTCAACAATAGCTGCGAAGTACAGCCGGTAGTTAAAGAACTCTAAACCCCTGACTTGCAAACAGTCACCGTGGAAACTTCAGGTCAACATGTGGCAGGCGTATCTTTGGCATTGGGCAGAAGGGATTGCAACATCATCGACTCAACGGTCTGTATCAGCCAGTTTCTCCTCCTATACACGCACCGAAACTTCAACAAGAAGTCAAACCAAGACCCTCGAACTGAATTTCACACAAACTGTCAACGTGCCCGCACATACAAGATACATGGGCACTTTGCTGTTAACGACAGGCAGATTGTCCCATGCTGAGTACATATCGACAGCTCAACGCTGGTATGAGGAGCCGGGTGCCAGTTCTCAGATCGATGCTGGAAATAACAATTGGTGCAAGAGGACCGAGGAAGTCAGACTCAACCTTTCGGGTATTTTGGCTTGCGGGACTTTCGTGGACATGCAAGTGGTACCACTCTAAATCTAGTTGGACTCATACTCTCTGGTCTAGCATTACTAGTGAGGACCATGGGGTTGGCTTTCCGATATTGCCATTTCTTCTTGGCTCGATAGTCTTCAATATTGCTCGTTGATGGAAGTGATGGCATGGTTCACAAGTTAAATTCTGGACCTGCGGCATTACTTCGGGGCAACGCTCTCGTTTATGTGCTTGATTGATAGTTAATTCATAGTTTTTGAAATGAACTTATCTACAGCGAAGAGAATCACCTGTAACAGCGAGAGATTGATCCCCATCCAATGTATTTTGAATATAACAAGTATCGAACTTGTAGATTCACGACGATGAGTTATCAAATCTATACAACTAGTGCTATCGGAAGTTTCCATTTCATTCCTGGTACTCGTTCACTCACACCTACACATTTCTCCGACTCGCTAATTATCATTCCCATTCCCATTCCCCATTATCCATTTCGCCTTTTGTGGCACCTAATGCCATGCCAGTCTCACACATATATCCCAATAGTCGTTCCCATAGCCCTTTTGCCAAACATTTAACCCCTTGTCCTATTATACAGCAAAACTACCCTCTATTCCAAGCCGACATTCAATATCGTTCCTACTGACTCATTGCAGCCAACTTTCCCACTGAAGTACCTACCCCTTACCACTCTACACAACGACTCGAGCCATTGATGATAAGCAGTCATCTCCGCATAGATAACCTCTCCGGATCGTTGCAATCAACATCAGGATGCCTACTTAGGCTTACCTCATCACAACTCAATCCTAACCCTCGAACCATAGACGGGATCAGATAACTACCATTCACCAATGAGACCCATCACCTTTGCATCCAAGCTCAACCAACAGAAAAATATTAAAAGCCATGCTCTGATGCAAGTCTCTCAAACAGAATCCCCAACCCAACATTGACCAACACAGCCTATGATGCATTTGTGCATGAGCTTGCGATTGAGCACTTACTTCCGTAGAACTTCTACGGTGGAAGGTCATTAAGAGCAATCATGATGAGATCCATCTTCTTAACAATCTAAAGATAATCAATAGCCTTTGCATGAGCCATTGTGCTATTGGGCCAACGCGTCGAGAACAACTTCCAGGGTGGAGAAAAAGCGGCTTGATCATAAATGATGCCTTTCTTCAAAAGATAACTAAATTTGCTGGATCATATGTGCAGGCAGATGAGGGATAACTTCTTCACGCTCTTCTATGTTGCGTTTGGGATATCTCGTGAGAAACTTCTTCTCCTTTCATGGAAAATTATTCTCAGGCCACTTTTTTCTCCTTGGAAGAAATGAAAATCACATGATTGAATTCACCATATGGGACAGTATTATCTCACCCTTCGTTGGTCCGAATTACCGAACTATTACCAAATAATCGTGCACTCTACCGTAATCCAACGCGAAAATATAAAAAAAACGTGAAATCTACCCAAAGAGTTTGGATTTCGAGATAAAGTCTCTGAGTTTATGACGTCCCAAAAGTATGTATCACGTGCTCACTCACAGGTTGCACCAACCATGCACCATCGCTTACGAGTACCCCACCACACAACAACCCCACGTCCCCACTAAGCAACCAGCAAAAAAGACCGTAGAAAAAAGTACCAAAAAGTATAGGAATTGGATGGACTCAAACCATCCTTATTAATTTTCAATCCAAGAGGCGTCTCTTGGCGGTGCTGGGAATCGAACCCAGATTGAAACGGATCAGCGTAGACATCCTAAGAGGATGAACCACAACGTCACGTGCTACCATTACACCACACCACCTACCGTATTTTGATGGAAGTCGTTGTGATTCAAAAAAATATAAAGGGTAGGCATTGTTGAAGTGCGACGGTGGGGTTCAGTGGGTGGATCGGAGGATCTTCGGGGTTGTACGAAAGTATTTGATTGAACCACCTGTGAGATGTGTGTACACAATTTCAAGATATTCCTTATGATTTGGTGAAAGTGCAAGTTATCGTTCAGAGGCTGTTGATGATTTGAGAAAGTCATACGGTTTCATGATGCAACTCTCATTTGACTCCAATCAAATTAGATTACGTTCCGCGAGCCACTACCATCCATGGAGGCAGTCTATTTTGGATAGGAGACGTCGTATTGCGTGGGAAACCATCGTGCTACAGGCGCTTTCGTGGAGGCATTTGAGTAATAATGTATGGGGGTCAGAGATGGTTCTATTGAGAAGGTATCGTAGAGCTATACGAGTATACGAGTATACGAGTATACATCATTCCACTGATCCAAATTTGAGGGCAGGACTTTTGGATTTCATGCTACCGGATTTGATGCCGGTGGGTTTCACAATGAAAGAGCAAATTGGTCGACAGGTTTGCCATAATTTCATCCATTCATTCATCTTAATGCCATTGATCATTTCCTTAGAATACCGTGTGGTATAACGAACGCCATCATGATAACTCATTATAAAATCCATGGGTATACATTGTGAAGGGCAAGACGCCCAAAAAAACATCGTTCTTACTCCTCGATCGCCGTTGGCTGCCAACGCTGGGTATAAATATGAGAAGTTGGCCTGCTTCCTGCCTCATGATCTATCTGACAACACCACCATGACCCTTTTCCGGATCCACTACACTCTCTCCGCTCTCTCCTCCAGCAAGAACATTCTCCTTATGCACCGCCATCCCATCATCACTCACAACATCCTTCCTTCCTACCACTCTCCCATCAGCTGCGCTAGAAACCCTATGAAAATGTTCTTCCGTATTCTCATAATCAATCAATAACTCCCCATTCTTTCCGTATCTCAACGGTTGATTCTTCGCCACACTAACTGCACTAAACCAACTCTTTGTCTTGAGGAATATCGTGTCGATCTCCTCCAAACCCCTATACGCAGTTTCGGGATAGAAGAAATATATGACTGGTATGATGGCAGCGTTGATAACAGCAAAAATAATATATGTCTTGTATCCAATCGAATTAAATGCAACCGGAGTGATCATCACAACCATGAAATTGAAAATCCAGTTGGCGGATGTGGAAAGCCCATTGGCTGGTGCGCGGATTTTGAGAGGTACAATTTCGGCTGGGTAGAGCCAAGGGATTGCAAGCCACCCAATAGCAAAGAAGGTGTTAAAGAGGAAGAGGAACACGGCGGAAACGATACCAGGTCTTGAGCCACCGACGTGGATTTCGGAAAGGTAGTTCATGATAGCGAGAATAACCATACTTGCCACCATACCTAGTGAGCCCCATAGCATGAGATCACGACGTCCGAATCTTTCAATTGCCCAGACGGCAATGAATGAAGAAAGAAAGTATTCAGTGCCATTGGCTGCTGCGAGAATACGGGAAGTTTGACCGTCAAGACCAATATACTTTTCAAAAATTGTGGCTGCATAATAGGTGATAAGGTTAATACCAGAGATTTGTTGAAATACTTGGCTGAAATATGCGAGTACAACACGATGGAAATTGCGTTCCGGACCCATGGTAAAGAGATCACGATACCCGTAACTGGCTGCTTCGAAAACGGTGTCTTTGATCTCTGTGAATTCAGTGCGGACGAGGCGGTCATCTGGAGGAAGATCCGCAAGAGCTGAAATAACACTCTGGGCCTCTGCTTCTTGTCCCTTGAGGATGAGCCAACTAAGAAGTTCGTTAGTTAAATCCCCACTGAACCTTGAGCGAAGGTACTCACCGAGGAGATTCTGGAAGCTCAAGAATAAAGGCAAGCAATATAACGGCTGGGACGATCTGGAAAGCAATTGGGAATCTCCAAGCTACCGAACTTGGTTCTAAGAAAGAAAATGCAAAATCAAGCCAATACGATAGGGCAATTCCGCCAGTAATCATAGCACCCTCTATCATGACCATTTTTCCTCTCTTATGGGACTTTGATGTTTCAGAAGCCCATGTCGGAACCGTACTTGTATTCATGCCATTTCCAAAACCAGTAATAACACGTCCAGCGATGAGTTGACCGAGACTAAAAGCAGACGCTTGTAGAACAGCTCCCACAATCATGATTGAAGAACCAAGGAATATCATGCGACGACGACCGAGAATATCTCCAACAAAGATGGTGATAATGGCACCGATGAAACAACCAATGTTGTAACTAGCCACTGATATACCTTGGATAGTGGATGTGTAGTTGGATGTATCATGAACGGTGTCAATTTCTGGGAACGTGGCGACGAATGACGGAAGTGTTAACAATCCTCCCCTGAGGAACCTGTAAGCCCAATCCTATAATAGCTTTGGGCAAATCTTACATAACACCTTGATCATAACCAAAAAGACTATTGAACTGTTAGCTATGGATATTCATTACTCAATTTACAATCGGACAAATATCGGAAAAAGCGAAGTCACCAATGTGGAGAAGATGGTGTTGTACCCCAGACCTTTTCTCCAGAAGTGGGTACAATACATGATGTGCTGCACATGACGAAACTGAAAGGGGAAGGGAAAGGAAGTGGAAAAGAGTACTCACGCAAAATCTAATCCAGCAATAGTGGTGACCGCGAGGTTCAGTCTTTGGCCTCTGAGACCGAAATATCTTCCACCACCAGCCATATTTGAGGTCGTCTTGTTTCTTGACGTAAAAACACCGGTGGATAATATAGGAAACCCAGAAGTCTGTCGTAATACACTTACACGTCAGATCATCTACCACGCCTCTATCCTCGCACGACAATGAGTACACGATAAGGAAAGAAAGTAATGTAGGACGGAAGAAACAGAATGAAAAACAGAAGAGCACTTGCAGATTTCCTCAATCTTATATACATATGCACGTGTAGGGAAGTAGCTAGAATCCTTGCGGCAAACGAATTGTCCATCGTTGCTCTCCCCATTCCCTGTTACTTCATAATGCACCTGAAGAGTGAGAGGTGGCATTTTAGGAAGGGCAATGGCAGATCTATCGTACTTCTCACGAAACACATCAAGCAGCAAGCCGAAGCAAGCATATGTGTCACGAATCACGATATGCACGTGGAAAACCCACGTCGAGGGCCGGTAAAATATACTTCCACTTTGAATCAGTTCGAGCTTAGGTGCATCGAAGCTTGCCGTTCCAAGGTTACACTCGCATCATCTTGTTGGCTACCTTGGATTACCTATGGTCATGAAAAGCTGGGGACCCCATATGTCCTGATTTTGATCCCGCGCCCCGCAAAACCATTGTCAAAGTTGACTTTAAGGTTAAGGTTAAACCAGGTGGGAAAGGGAATTTTCCATTTTCAACCACATCATCTCGGATTCTCGGTATATTTACCAGTTATGTGCGAGAGCTGGAGAAAGATTGTTCTTCGGCCCCAGAGTAACATAAATGATTAGTGGTGGAGATGAGATGCCGAGGAAATTGCCATTTGTTGCGCTTAGATCTAAGCGCTAACCCTTACCCAGAAGGGTTAAGTCGGATCGGAGCGGGTATTCTCGAATTTCCATGGAGGAAGGTCACCAGGGTTTTTATAACTTGGCGCTGATCTTCCAAGCTTGCATCGGAAACAGACTTCCATCTTGAAGTCTGCAGCATTATTGACTGCGCCAGTTGACGAAACATAGCAATCTTTGAGGGTTCGGAGTACATAGAAGCATGTACGGATGTTCTCTGTTCAATCCCAGTGTAAGGTTATGGTCACTGCTCCACCGACTTGCAAAAGGGCGCCAGTCTGCGACGTTGATATGACAGGAGACAGCGATTATGATCCTCCGATCAATCTACGGATGCTTCATGGCTCTCTGCAATACCCTTCTACGCATGGATACCGAAATTGCTTGGTACAAACAACTATCTCCGTGAATAAGCCTCACGTACAGAGATCGCTTGGCAGTTGGTTGGTTGTATATATAATATAACATCCATGGCCACCACTCCAGCCGGTTCTTGCGAAAGACTCTCGAGCCAAATACTCCAACTGTTGTTCCCTCCAACTTATAAAGCATGAGAAATTGTTCTTCATAACACATATACGAATCTTAGTGCTGGAGTTCGAGGGTTGGTGGTTCGATTGCCAGAACTGATCTATAGGCCTAGACCGGCCGGGTCGGCAAGCCCGATAGCTTCACCGACAAATGACGGTGACGAAAAGTAGCTAGGCTTGTTACTCGTATATCTCATAAAAATGGCAATCCGCACGCATGTCACGATGGTGCGACATAGCAGAGCAGAGCAGAGTCAAGTCATGTGAGTAAATGCTTCGATCTTCAGTTGTATCGGAGCTCCCCGATGTTGCATTTCGTGCATAACCATCAATGAATGGGACCAGGTTTGCTATAGGCTCGGGTGCTAACTGTTGAGTTATCAGAAAGAAATTTTTCTCATGTTACTGCAACCTCAATGGTAAATGTCCAATGCAGAATACCAGCTAGGGTTAGGCCTTCAATGCTTAATACTTTGTATTATACAAAGCAGAGGGTTTTGCTTTAATCGTATGTTTGATCGTGAGCGCCTTCACGACTTTAATTAAGCGAGTTTTATTATATATTTATTAAAAATATATATTTCTATCAAAATACAAATAAAAACGATATTACTTTCATTAATCTTATCGTCGTTATGATTGAAGGAAAGTCGGTTTGTAGTCAAACTATACTGCATCTAGATTGTCTTCAACCTGATCTTAAAGTATGAGTTTTGAGGATGGCACTCGCTAATATATGTTATTGTCCCTTTTTCAATCAACGCTTTTTTTCTTTATGAAACCAATTTCATCAGCCCAAGCAACATATTCACGAATCGATGCTCTCGTCTCAAGTAGAATACGAGTATAATGTTGATTGATTGGGTTTTTGTGACTGGAAAGTTTCGACGCATGTTTGATCTTTACTGTGGTCAAAATTGAATGACTCGGAAACAAACAGCTAGAACTCGCTGTGAAGAATCTCGTTCGATTCATAAATACTTTCACTTCATTTTATCTCGCCGCTTCAAAATTCTTGAAGAGAGTCTTATGTATACGGTCTTATCTCATATCCGGTACTCGAAGAAGCAAAGACAGGACGATTATTGGAAGTCTTCGGATCTGAACTAGACATTCAAGGATATTCATTCCCCCAGAGCATTAGGAACACTATATAAGATACAAAACACACATTGCGTCAACGGATGTTCTGTCAAGGCTAGTAAACGCGGCAATATCGAAGTTAGATCTACGAGGGCATTCGTTTGGGATCATCAAAAACCGTTTGGCGCGTGCAATGAACCCTATTTCAAGTGCGAAAAGTGATGGGTAAACATGAGATGATATCTAGTATTGGGTGTTTGCATTTGGGATGTATGTTGAACACCCAACTCATCTCCTCGTCTCCTCAACTCGCCCCTCAGCTCACCTCCACAAAAGTAATCTTTTGTTTCACGTGCTTCAAGTCTATTCATTGATCCCCTGATATGCCATCAACAATGAAGATTTACGGTTACATCATTTGGGCAAAGGAATGGACAGCTTTGGAATTTGACTGTTGGGAGGGTATTCTAAAAACATCATCTTAAGATGTGCAACATAAAGAGCTCCCTCTCAAGTCTTGGGGAAGACTAGACGTGGTTTTATATGTAGATATATCTATCTATCTCAGGAAAAGGAGCAAATATGGAGAGTATCAAGCACGCATAAATCCTTCATCTTGTTAGTTGGTATGGTATCTCAGTATTAATATTGTCATTTTTCCTGTATATCGCGTTCAACTGGATTAAAAACATCACTGAAACAATGAAGTATGCCATGTTTTGACTGTCTCCAATGTTCAATCTTAACAGCTTTCTTCGTCTTTGGAGTAACTGATGATTGACCATCAAAAAACTACTCCTCAATGACTTTATAACAAGTTAAGTTCACAGTATCATCTGCTACCCAGAAGGGCCATCCACACCTATGCCTCTCATTAACACTGCTCGGGGGCAACGATTTTCGTTTCAGATACTCCCGAGGTTACTTCTTACTGGACGACAATGAAATCAACCTTTGCGTCGCCTAATCCAAAAGGTCACCACAACTCCCCATTCAAAAGTAAACAAAGCAGCCAACCACCGCATAGCCTTCCCGCCACGCCACGCCCCACCACTTCCTCCTCCTCCCCAAAAATCAACTTCAAAACACCAAAAGCAAAAACCTAGCCCGCGACGGGCTAGGGAAAATCCCTCGAGGGGATTTTATTATCGTAATGGCCGTGGTTCGTATGCGGGGTTTGCGAAATCCACTTTTCATCCTCCTCTTAAACACAGTTTGTCCTGACCAACTAAGCTAAGTTGGATGCCTGCTGTGTTTTGATGGAGGTAATGAAGCTTTTTGGGTATATATCTATGAAGTGGGGTACTTGAGATTCATATGTTCTGCGCTTGTCATTTGTCGAGGGGCTCATCGCTATTGCCAGTAGATTCACTCGACGGCTTCGATTTCATCACGTGTGTAGATACTCGAGTAGAATCACTAGTAATTCGCTGTAAGATCAAGGTTTTTGACTGAACACAGCACTTCCCCGACGGCTTAGGTACAGTAGATAGCTAGCTCGTCGGCTCAGCTTCGCATACATCCTCTGTATTCCCAACAGATCAAGAGATAGCTCTTTAACAGAGAACAAACATACGAACCGATGTAGCATACTGATCCCTTCTAATACGTATTGATGGACTTGAGACCAGTTATCATCTGTCGTCTTGATGTGCATCACCAGGTATGGATGACCATAACGAGGGAAATCGATTTTGTATTTGATCATTCAGGAATTGCATTATATAGCTCTCAACCCCAGCTCTTCCAGTCACAGAAGTCAATCGTGAAGACAAGTTTTGACGTTGATAAAAACAAAACTTGGCTGGCTCAAATCCCCTGCAGTGTGGGTTTGGGAAGCTATGAAATTCCATGATAATGCGACAAGATTGGTTCATGAACAGCCAAGTACGCCGACCCTGGTGCTTTATTTCCTAGCTCAAGCCACACATACCGCTCATACTTGAGATATCTTCTCGATTCTACCTCCTGTTTCACAACCGTCTTCTTGCCACCTTCTTCGCTCTTCTTTTCCTCCTCGATCTTCTTCCCCTATCTCTCGTCAAGCCAGCTAAGATAGGCCTCCAAAACCCGACGATTCCTCCCCTGCGGCCCACCAAAGATTTCCAATCTCTGTTCCCTCGTCATCGGTTGTCCACTTTGTACCTGCCGAGCCCATATTCTCAGCATCCTCTCCAACTCTCTGAAAGCATTGTCTCGCGAGTTACACAACCCCGTCGAGGTCAAGAAGTTTCCAAAGTGGTCGCCATAGTCTTTTCTGACCAGACAGCACCAGTCCACATAGTCATCAGTTTCAAGCTCGAAATCGTAATCGCCGTTGCCCCAGATTATTCTGCAGTAGGCCAGAATGCGTTCGCCTTGATCGGAGTCCATGTTCCACGGATTATCAACTGGTTTGCGGGGTGTAGTGAACGCTTCTGGGAAGTATGAGGTGGCTTCGACAAGGCGTATATTAGTACACTTTACGTCAAGCTATTGCAGTCCGTCCGACGCGGAAGATAGAGGGAAAGACTGTTCTTGGAAATCCAAACCAACCTTTCAATTGAGAGCTTCGAGATGCAGTTTTCCGGTGATTGATAAATTACCGAAACGGGCTTTATGAACCTGTAGCTGATGAAGAGATAAAGAATTGAAAGAATTGAAAGAATTGAAAGAATTGAAAGAATTGAAAGAATTGAAAGAATTGAAAGAATTGAGAGGTGGAGGAACAAAAGCAGATTCTAACAAAAAATCCGCGTTTGGAATAATTCGACCTTTTTCCCCCCAAAAAGTCTAGATTTCGCATCAAAAAATCGGCGCTTTTGGAAGATTTTGTATCGAAAATCCAAGCGTAGATTGAAAAGCGAGAACCAGAAAAAGCAGTCCTTTTCAATCCGCATTTTATTCTTTTTGGTATTCTAAAAAAGAGTGGAATTTGTCCTTTTTTAAGATTACTTATCTGACAGATTATTGAACGGATTTTGTATCCAACCTAGCCCTAAATCTCCATGCCGTATAGCCTTTTAGCCCAATCTTATTTGACAGTCTTTATTGGCAGCCTTTGGTGTATAAATGTAAGTATTTCTATCAATGTTTTCTTTCTCTAACGCTTTTGCAATTTAATCGGATTGATAGAACTTTCAAATTACAAACGCTTTTCCTCGCCATGATCGTAACAATCTTGCCCACTCTATCCACCAGCTTCATAAGCCCGCCCATCTAAGCAAAGATAGCCCTAAATTTCTCGTCAAACTCTGTCTTCAATTTTCTGAACGCTCGATAAACAGTCATCAATTTCTGATACTCCTCATCATCCGTCACTCCCGCACCACTCTCCCTTTCCTTCTCCAGATAATCCTCCTCGGCAGCCAACCTATCCTCACCCGCATCCCAATCATCTACTACTTTCTTCCTACGCACCGGTGACGCTTGTTGGATCTCACTGGCTGCAGCAGAAACAGCTTGAGGAATTGCCTCCTCGGCCATTTTCTCATCATTTTCGTTCTCAACAGAATCACCTGCTCCCATTACATCCAGAAGTTCCTCATCAGTATCTTGGCCCAAGCCGAGGTGTAAGGCCAGGGAGGTAGCAATTGTAGCAAGCACCATGGAGAAATCGTTGAGAAAGAACCAGACGTCTGATCTGCGGATACCGTTAGCTTCAACGAGAGGTTGCAAAGAACCGTGCTTAAAGAAATCGAGAAGGTATGAATTTAAAGGCGATCTTGTCTCGTCAGGGTAAAGCTCAAGATGGGGAATAACGGCTGCTTCAAGGAAGACACCTTCGCGAGTGGAGCTGCAAAGATCTTCGATAGTGGTGAAGGAGTCGCCTAGCCCACTGAGAGAAAAAAATGGCGACCTCGCATGCGCAGACGGCAGCGAGGGAAGGAAGCCGAGACTTGTGTTGCCATTGGTATTGTTTGCTTCGTTTGGACCAACTGGACTTTGAGTGAATGGCAGTGCGTTCTCATCTTTAGTAATGTGTTGCTCAGCAAACGTCTTCACGTATGTCGAAAACACTTCTAAAGTATTTTTGTTATGGTCTCGGAGTATATTCGCTGCATCTTCCGGCATAGGCTCAAGATACACATTTGATGGCGAGCGGTGAATATTTTCTGCCTCTTCAGGGTCGTCAATTTCTCTAACGACTCGACGACCAAAAAGATGACTCAATACGAGAATCATTGTACGAAGAACGTCTTCGGAGTTAGTGTCGATATCTGCACAGAGCTTATGGAAGTATTTTCCATTGAGAAGAGCTGACACCCATTAGATTAGCTTATACAAAACAATGAATGACAATATAAAAGCTACTTACCATGGAACGCAAAACTAGAGTTCTCCGTAAAGTAAAGATGCGAAACACAGCTAGTAAAGTTGACAGGTTCACCTCCAGGCCCAAGAAGTGCATTGCGTCGCAAGTACTCTATAGAAAACCTAAGGTGATGAAGAACTTGCTCTTTAAAACTTTGACCACCAAGGTACAGTCTAGGCTGAGAGAGGAGAGAGTTGATGGCTCTAACAGCATACGGCGAGTTCTTGGAGTCATTCAAAAGAGTGAATAATCGCAATACCAGGGAGGTCGTGATTGGGAAATGGCCAGTGAGCTCGGGCAGTCGAGAGCTGAGAAGTCGGCTTGCTCGCTCTCTAGAAATACCCTGGAACACAACGTTTCCGAGAAGATCGAAGCCACGACGACCGGAACGACCCGCAGCTTGACGAAAATTCAAAGCAGTCAAAAAAACCGAATCTCCTGAGAAGACAACAGTTGCACAAGGCATGTTAATACCCAAACTGAGTGTGCCAGTTGCGATGACAACCCTCAAGAAGCCTTTACGGAACAACATCTCCACGCATTGACGGTATTTTCGGTTCATACCGGCATGATGAATACCTATACCTCTTCTTAACAAGTCGATTAGGTCCTCTCTAATCCCCTTGCGATGTAGTTGTCGAATGAATCCATCAAGTTCCTCTTTTTGCAAACGCTTCGGATCAGCAAATGAGAAGTCGGCTTGCGGGGCAGTCGGATCAAAGAGGTCATAAAAAGAAGATCCATCTGTTGCATCCTCACGCATCCTGTCCATCTTTGATCCACCTTCATCGTCTTGGTTGGTCTTTTTGGATGGTTTGGCGGGCTTACGACCTTTCTTTGCCTTCATTTCCTGGTACTTTTCATAGCCATCCATTAGCTTTTTCCAGGCCGAGCCTTTCTTCCATTGTGTCTCTACTTGGACCAATTGGCTCAATAGAGTGTTCGCAATGCGTTCACAAGCAGCTCGGTCGTAGTTGAACAATATAGCTGGTAGCGCACGGCGTTTGTGTAGTTGATAAAGCAATGGTAGAGTTGTGGCTTGTAGATCCAACGAGTCAATGAGCTCAGTTGAAGAACCGGATGAGCTGTTGATTGAGACATCGTTCTTGCTCTCGACACTCTCAGGGGTCAATTCCTTTACCACATTGGCGAATTGCGGTCGGCACTCTGCCATCCATTGAAGCAACACTTTCTTCAAGTTCTTTTCCCATGCGAAAATATCTGCTTTTCGAATGCAAGATGGCAATGCCTTTTCTGGATTCAATGATTCGGGGACGCTGTAATCCTTGCTCTGGTGTTTGACCATAGCTTTATATAACGACAAACAATCTCGAGGTTCAAGTGCAAGGTCCTCGGGCATTCCTCTTGACGGGTCAACTAACGAAGCAATTGGGTGAAATGCTTGAAATCCTTGTAATCCATCAAGACCTAGACCTAGCCCAAACGAATCTCCAAGACCTTCGAATTGAAACATCTGAGGTGGCTCGTAAATAAATTTTCGCAAGTCAGAGTATCTGGTTGAATGTTTAACCATCTTCAATTCAGATCCATTTGCTTTTTGGGTTTCTCCCAACCAATCAGCGAACTGTTCAGGGTTGCCTACAGTTGCAGAAAGAGCAATGATAGGACACGGGGCTAACAACAAGAGCTGTTCCCATACAACGCCATCTTCAGATTGACCGATTGAATGGATTTCATCAAAGATAATACGCTTTACCCTTGGGGCCCATGACTTTGCATTTGGCGGTGATAAAAGCATGATCTGAAGAATATGAGGCACAGTGACGAGAATTTGACAGCCCGTAGAGTTATTCACACGATAATCTCTGGTGTGAATAGCCCATACTCCCTTACCAGCCTGGGGAAATCTTTTAGAGAATCGACCTACAGAGCAGTATTGTTAGTGGTTAAACTTAATGAGATTGTTAGGAGGAAAGGGACTTGGTTAGTTTATACTTGTATTCAAGTATGAAAAACATATCATTGCTTGTGGGTAGAAGAGAATCAAAGAGTAGGGTCGGAAGTGTAAGATGCTTACCTTGAACCTCAGCAGCAATTTGATTGACAAGTGCTTTTGTAGGTGCGACATAAACCAGGACTCCATCATTATCAGCTCGTAGAACCTGTTCCATAGCATAGAAACCGATGAATGTTTTACCAGCCGAGGTTGGTGCAACGACAAACACACTCTTATTAGCGTCCAAATGATCAAGCACATCTCTCTGCCAACCATCAGGAATGAAGCTAGAAACACGAGGATCTGGCTTTGCGTCAAGCATTCTGTCCATATATGGACCACAATGTTCGAGCTGAAATTCTGATTGCGACATATCAATCTTCAAAGACAAAGTAGGGGGAGGGTACTTGAAAGTAAAAGATAACTTGCGATCAGCACCGATAACTTTTGGCGTAGAGAAAGCATCCGAAATGCCAACTGATTTGCAAATCTTCTCCACGTGTTGAATAATCTCTTTTGTGACTGGTGCACTACCAGTGCACATAGATCGTACAGTTGTCCAAATCAATGCAACTACATGGTAACCACTCTTTTTCTTGTTCTCTTTGCAGTAACTGGCCCACCAAGACAATAAACATTGGAGTATGTAGGTATTGACATTTGCTTCTAGGATATTTGTTCTGGGACCATCAAGGCTGTTGAGGTATTGTTTGGCTCGAAGGTAGCGGTTTTCGTCACTGGAAGTCAAATCAAGGTCCTTCATAATCATAGACCAAGCAAGGAAAGCTTTATCAACCTCAGTGTCACCTTTCTTTTCCAGATTCGCAGCACGGATCTGATCAGCAGCTGACAGGCCACCGCCCTTCTTGGTACCTTTCTTAGCATTGGATCCAGGCTTCTTATTCTAGAGAGGTTGTCAGCTCAATTCCATGGATCGTGCTCAAAGAACAAATACATCATTTGGGGCATCTTTCTTAGATTTAGCTGCCGGCTTCTCTACTTTGCTGGCCTTCAATGGTTTTTCTTCTGCAACTTTTGATAGTTGCTTGGGCCCAGTAACAATTGTTTCAGGTTCTAGAGCTTTACCCTTTGCGCCTGTTAAACTTGCGGCATACGCCGTCATTTCACTCATATAGAACTGATTCGTTCGAAGTGGGTTACTGTGGACTTGTTAGCACCTACCAAGACATACATGTAATGCAAATCAGAGAGGCTTGAGTTTGAAGTAATGTTACGTACCGCCATTTGGGGAATTTCTGTGCTGGAGGAGCTTTAATGATAAGCGGCTTCTTGTGATTATGCCAGTGACTTGTCTCTCTGTACAGCTTCATTGTACCAAGCTGCGTAGATAAAGATGTGTCTGTCTTGACATTAATGCACTGCAAATGTTTGTTGAAGACAGCATTGGTGAAGGGTAAAACTGCAAGCTCCTCGGAGCCAGAGTCAGAGTCTTCACATTCTGCAATTTCAACATGCTCTAAATCAGAGCTTCCTTCCAAAGAAAGTTCTTGATCTGAAAACTCTTTAGTCAGATTGCAAAGTACCAGCCACTCATTTTGGATTGGCTCGGGAAAGGGATCTAAGGACTCGTCGCACATAGCTTGAATGATGACACGGAATAATCGACCATCAACAAGATCATGAGATTCTCTTGAAATATTGTTAGTTTCAATGAACTTGCCCCATGTCGGATTATCTAGAATAACCTGAGCTGTATCTGCAAACAAAGATAGGAAACTAGTAACTTCTGTCTCAAAGCGTTCGTCAAAATCGATGGATGGAAATCGACGCTTTGAAAGGGGGATTTGGTTAAGCATAACGCTGTGTAATATAAGGGCGGAAGCAAGAAAATCATAGGATGTATTTTGCTTCAGAATATGAGACGCAGACAGAGCTGCAAAATATGATCTTTCACCCAACTGCTCCTTTGCCAAGGCTGCAGACAACTTCTGGATCACTTCGTCATCAATGGATACTATCCCTTCGACGCTATCGGATTGCAAATCTTTAGCAAGTTTCACGCGAGCTTGTTTAATGCCCTCGGCGTATGTAGATTCCATCAGTAGCTTGCGCTTGCTTGAAATAGTCATGCTTTCCACGACCATAGTAAAAACCTTAGAATCTCTGAATTCTATGCGGTTAATTAAAGCAACATTGAGCTTTAGGCAATTGAAGAACCATATCATTCCTCGGAGTATGTTCATGGCCTCTTTCGACGAACGCGGGTTTTTTGCTGTAGCCGCTCCGTCATGCGACATGACAAAGTGGATTGGCGTGACATGGAGGTAGCTTGAGAATTCTTGACTCTCCAGTGATGGGAAAGTGTTGATCACGATACCTGGGTGGGATAATGGCAGTCTATGATGTAGATGTTGTCTAATTGCTGTTCGAGCGAGGAGATATCGACCTCGATGCGAGGATTTTACTCCAGGTGGTACACATAATTGCCGATTTTCTGCCAACAAGGTTAGACCTGTCCATTGCTTGAATGACCAAGATGAATTGGCACAATGGATGAGGGTTGGGCGATCAAGCTAGTGCTCGACATGAGCGAAAATGGAGACTGGGTGAATTGACATGGTTTAAAAGGGGAGCACATACCTTCGAAGAACGCAATATGGAAATTGCAATGCCTCTTAACTAGATTCCCAAGGAATCGTTCTACTACATAGACAGCATGAAGTAATTGAAATCCACCTGATATTGTTAGCTCGTTCGTTTTGTGCGAGGGAAACGAGTGAAATTGAAGGGAATGCTTATGTTGCTCTCATGAGCCTTCCTTGAAGATCAAACAATGACATAAAGCTTTCATCCATGGTGCGATGTTACCCATCATTTTGTACTGACGTGCGTGGTAAAGTCTCCGGTGTGAAAATCTCCGTGAGAATGCATTATCCACACCAATCAAACAGCAAAACTCAAAATAGAAAAGCAGAGCTTACCTTGAAAATCGATTCTCTCATCTGCGAAACACTCCCTTAGTAGAGAGTCTCCTTCCACAAGAAACAACTCTTTCCCCGCATAATCCCCAACCAGGTCAATCCACAGAGGGCGAGTCTCATCATACCAACTCAAAATAGAACCCGGAGCCTGAGTTGTCCCGTGCACATCCATCACGACCCCATCGGAAGTCGCCATGTTATATTGTGGCTTTGTCGATGTGAAAGTTTTCTGATCGTCAAGATAAGTGCTCTCCGTGATGAATTTTGATACTTAGGTATGGAGGGAGAGTCTTGTTATGGATTGTGAAGCTTTTGAAGAGAGAGAATCTTGATTTTGAGGACGTGTTTGCTTTTGTTTGCCTGGATGCGTTTCAAGTTTGGATGGGGTGAATAATTCGCTTGCTTGTGCCTACCCGTATTTTTCTGCGCTTGATATTCACGTGATATAAACATCTACTCGAGTACGTGCTCCTAGATTATCAGTTTTCCGTCGACTTGTTGTTCAATATAGCCATATATCCACGGGATCTTGAGAGTATATGTATATATATCTTCAATGCAACCATTCTGAACCTGATGTGCTTTATTGATGAATGGGTAGTCTTTGGTCACGTTATATCAACCGTCAGGGAAATGGTGCACGGACTCTTGCGACGCGATGTTGAGAGCTCAACGGCGGTTGATCCTCATCATCCATACCATTCCCCTCTATCGGCGAAAAACGCTGGCCGAAAGCGATATCAATCCTTTGAGCTCGATTCTATTGCCTCGAAACCATACTTGAATTGAAGAGGTCGACATGCAGTCAATTCTAGGTGAGCTCTAAGTATGACTTTGATCTGAATGCTCGATTTGATCCAGACCAGCGACGTAATGGTATCGGCCATCACTAATTATTGTTAATCATTTCTTCTAACATGGAATTTTGTTTACCACAGAAGTCTTTTTTGGCTTGAGATAGTTACCAACGCCTCGGTACTGCTGGGAACTATGACTTCAATTGCCCTGACAATCCCTGGGCGTACCTGCTACCAAAAATCACACTATTCTGCGTAGACGGAAGAAGGAGATGAGAGAAGGCCATGTTCAATACCTCTCTGGTAGGGAGTCTCCCTGGTGAGATGTTGGAACATGGTAGTGACAAGTTCCTGATGCCTGTTTCTTAATTGGCTAGATGTGATGTTCGAGGTGCAGGGTATGAGGCTAGAAAGCACAATACTGGTGTACCTACCAAGCTTGGTTGGTGTCTTGAAGTTATCACTCTTTTTGAAATCTACCCTATTCGTTCGTCGACTTCGCAAAGTTTAAGCCTGCCAATGTACTTTACGGGTATTGATGAACACTAAGTACTGTTCACTTCTTATTATATTCCAGTTTGACTCAATTTGAGGTATGTTCATACACCTCCCATGAAGCAGCAGGTTCTTATTGTATCATGGATACATATAGCAGGAATCTTTAGCTATAAGCCGATACATTCGACTTCATTTTACCCTTCGGGCAAGCCACCCTTTCTGTTATACCAAGAAAATCTTTGGAATCGTACTTTTCGCCTTACAAATAGGCTGGGTATGTATTATGCCACTGGCCGTGACCTTTGCCAGTGCTATGCTCGATTCAGGAGTAACCTCATCCATTGCCAATAGAGTTAAGATTTCGTCGGATGCTGTCCAGAGGAAATCCTCTTTAACAGCTGATGTTTTAACATCCATACAAACTGTTGAAATGCTGAGTATGCCAGGACCATCGAGATTTTTTACTACAGAATGAAAGGTTAAATAAGCTCAGGTTACAGACTAAGTTTTGTTGTTCAAGATTATGATCGAATACGCTGGATGAGTGTTCGATTTCCCTGGGCCATTCGTGTATTAGGTTGCGTATGCGACGGATATGACGAGGCAACTGCCATATCCTGTGTTCTCATAACATTGTAAGACGACCAGTCAGTTTGGTATTATCCAGTGATTCTCTACGCATCATGCTGAATTGCGTTTTGGACATTCAGTAGTATCTAAATTACCTCGACGGTCAAGAGTTTAACACTTTCTCGGAGGAGATATGCCTCCAGCCATAGCTTCTGCAGTTAGCTTTACAGGATACCCGATTAAACTATACTCAAAAAACCACCCTAATCTGCGCAATACTTCTCAGGTCTTCACAAGTTTGGCGCTCATCAACCTTGTTGCCATACCCGCTTCGGAGGTTTGAACTTTCTTTCTATTTGGAGCCTCCTGTCTTGGGTGCATGGGAAAGAATTCAAGAGCACCCGAGAAAGACACCATCAGAGGCAAATCCGGTTTTCCCTGCTTCTCTCCCTGAGACCTTAGTAGATTGATAATAATACCCAAAGCCATGCCTTATCAATGCCGAAATATATTTTCTACCGGATGTATAGATAACCTTATCGCTAGTTTGCAGATGAAAATCTGGGGAACGCTATTTCCCCAGATTTGGTCGGAGCTAGTGCGGAGTACTCGTATAAACATGGACATGCCTTGTTGGATAATCTCATCAAAGACCCGAGTTCACCAGGTCTTTTCCTCCATGGGTTGTTTAATGCCACGTGATAGGGCGAGGTTGGTAGAGGTATACGAGTATTGATGGCAAGGGTGCCGTGTCGATGTCATCCATCTATCTCATTAGATCCACCAGACAAGCTACAACATTGAAATTCATACATACCTTTTGCTGACCTCAAAAACAAAAAGAAAAACAGTCGCTAGATGATGAAAATCCTGTACAGCAGCGTTAATCTTACTCACTAGAGAATCATACCGGCAGCCTCTCAAGTAAGGCTGAACAAATCACAGCCTCGGCGTCCATGACCCCTGCATGATCCCTGCATCAACAATACGGTACGAGCATGTCTCAAAGTCCGACCGGTCCTGCATGTTCTTTTCTAAAGATCACAATTATCATCCATATATACATCCATAACCCACAATCCACAACCCGTCCATAACCCATGCTCACCTCAACCTAGAAGCGACGATATGCGCAAAGTTCGCATTTCTCACCCTGGCATCTTTAACAGATATCCCACTCGAAACGATGGCAGCTTCCACTGCCGAAGAACCCCTCTTATCGGATCGGCCGAGAGATGAAGGCGACGAGGAGGACGACGAAGTGAATGCTTCTTTACTCCCAGAGAAGAATTTGAGGAACCCGGGGTTGTTTGTGTGGCTACTTACGTTTTCGGCGGGGATTAGTGGGTTGTTGTTTGGATGTATGATTGATTACTTTTCAGGCCAATCTGCCTCGCTCTACAAAGGTTACAGCTAACGATACATCAAACCAGACGATACAGGTGTGATATCCTCCACCCTAATAAGCCTCCATACCTCCCTCGGCCGCCCTCTAACGACCCTCGACAAATCTCTCATCACATCCTGTACTTCTCTCTTCGCCCTCCTCATCTCCCCCCTCTCCGGCGTCCTAGCCTCCTCTCTCGGTCGCAAACGCGTTGTTCTCCTAGCAGACGTAGCATTTGTCCTTGGCGCTCTGATCCAAGCCTTTACAACCTCAGTATGGGGCATGATCCTCGGTCGAAGCATTGTCGGACTCGCGGTTGGGGCGGGGAGTTTTGTGGCTCCGTTGTACATCAGTGAATTGGCGCCTTCGATGTGGCGGGGCAGATTGGTGGTGTTGAATGTGCTATTTGTTACATTGGGCCAGGTGGTGGCTTATCTTGTCGGGTGGGCATTTGTAGAATGGGGGAGTTTGGAGATGGGATGGAGGTGGATGGTTGGGCTGGGAGCGGTGCCGGCCGTGCTGCAGATCTTGGTTATGCTGTTTATGCCCGAGACGCCGAGGTGGCTGGTGCAGGTTGGTAGGGTAGATGAAGGGAGAGTTGTATTGAGTAAAGTATTTGGGGCGGGGACGGAGATGCAGAGGGTTGTAGATGGGGTTTTGAAGGGTATCGAAAGGGAAGTGAGAGAGGAAGATGAAGCGAAGAGATTAAGGGGGTTGTCTAGGAAGAATAAGGGATCGGAAGATTCTTGGATGGGTGATGCGAAAGACAGTTGGAAGGAATTAGTAGGAATTGGAGGGAATAGGAGAGCCTTGACAATTGCTTGTCTATTGCAAGGTCTACAGCAGCTCTGTGGCTTCGTACGCACATCACCCTCAATCAGTAAAAACCCAACTAATGTAAAAATTATAGAACTCCTTAATGTACTTCAGTGCTACAATCTTTACCATCCTCGGGTTTTCTTCGCCTACCCTTACAGCCCTCTCCGTCGCTCTCACAAATTTCGTCCTAACTTGTGTTGCCCTCTTCCTCATCGACCGCATCGGGCGCCGTCGTATTCTCCTCATCTCGATCCCCATAATGATTCTAGGACTCCTTCTCTGCTCCATCGGATTCCACTTCATGGATCTCCCCTCTACCCTTTCCCAAACCACCTCCACATCCACATCCTCTCGCATCCCACCGCTCACCATCCTCGCCGCAATAATGCTCTACACGGCCTCCTACGCGCTCGGCCTCGGAAACGTCCCCTGGATGCAATCGGAACTCTTCCCCCTCTCCGTCCGTTCCCTCGGTTCCTCTCTCTCCACCTGTACAAACTGGTCGGCCAATTTCGCCGTCGGTCTTACATTTCTCCCCATGATGGAATGGCTCACGCCAACCTGGACGTTTGTTACATATGCGGTCATTTGCGCGCTTGGTTGGTCCTGCATTTGGTGCGTGTATCCTGAGACAAAGGGGTTAGGACTGGAGGAGGTGAGGGTGCTGTTGAAGGATGGCTGGGGAGTTAGAAATGGAAGGAGGGGAAGTTGGAGAGAGGAAGGGGAGGATTAGACGAGCTTGGTTTAGATGGGCTTAGCGCGTTGTCGTTTGACGGCGTTTCATGGGTTTGTCAGGTGTAAATATTCGTTATAGGCATAAAATAGACAGGACACCCGAAATTGGAATGGACCAGGCTGGGCAATTTAAAAATAGCAATCCAAGTTGTGTTTTCACAAATCACTACACAAAAGATATTGATTTTCCTAGTAATTACAACACCTGCATACTGACTACCTAAGGAAACGGTACTCACTAGTCGATACTCCCTATTGCCCACTAGGTATATTTATTCATTTAATTGTCCTCGTGACCAGAACCACTCAAATAAGCTACCTAGCCCTTCGATTCATCAGATGATTCCTACCCTCGCTCAATGAATGCTAAATCATGCCAGACCAAAGGGGTAGGCTACAGCTAATCCCTTCACACAGTAGGCACAGAAATATGGGTATATTTTTCCTTTTCTCTCATGGAATCAAAGAAGCGTAACTCGCCTCTAACGCCTATGCCATCAAATTATGTGTCTGACTTTCTTTTATCCCCTCCCGTACTCAATCTAGAAAATCACCTTCGAAGAGGTCTACCTCTGCCCCTAGCAACAATTGGCGATTTCAATTCCTTAGCTGGTGATGAGAAATTGTTAACCGGGGCGGCGGCAAGTTTAACAGCCGGGATATCACCATCTGAACTCGACCAACCGTCCTCATCGGATTCCTCGCTAAAACTTTCCTTTCTAGCAGATGTTGACGGACTTGGGTCTTTTGATCCCGGGCTGTCGTTAGTTTCAGATTTTGACTCTGGTTCGGATTCCATGAGTCGGACGACTGTAGGAACTTTCTTTACTTGAAAATCCCCGTTATCGTTAAGGTTGTCAAGACGTACGATAACCGGCTCCTTCTTTACTGGCTGTGCAGAGATACCCCGATCGCTTGAGGCAGATGGTCCAACCTGGGCATTTGGAGTTGGGCTAAATGCCATGTCTGGTGTCCCATTGCGACTTGCGGATTGGTGACGTGAAGGTACAGCTGAAGATTTTCTTGATACTGTCTTTCGCGAAGAGGTCAAATTATCAGGATACGTTCCATCAATTGGGGTGAATAACGGCGATTGGCTAGCTGAATTGACTGCTGTGAATGTCGGATCTTTGGCACTTGGAGTAGTTGATTGTCTTGACTGTTTCTCGGCAATCACCATTTGCTTTGATTGTTGTGAGACGATTTTTATTTTCTTTCCTTGAAGTGCAAGTTTCTCACGAAGTGAAAGAAACTGGCTAGGATTACCAACTATGGTATTGGAGCCACCGGGAGGTGGAGGTGATTTAGATGAAGATGGTGATCGTAACTCGGGGGCAGGGCGTGGAGGATTTTGTGTCTTTTTGGGTGGTCGACCTCTTCGCTTCTTAACAACTACTGGCTCCTCAATAGATGTATGGATAGAAGATTCTGCCAGTTGTACTTTGATGGCTCCTAATGTTTCCTCGGTTGTTTTGTCCTCTTCTTCCTCGGGCACCTCTGGGCTAACGGGAATGCCGAAGTTATCTGCGTCATCACCGAAAAGGCTACCATCGCTAATATCTTGGTCAAGGCTAGCATTTCCAATTTCATCTTCCAAATCAGCGTGCGCATTTGGCTCGTTTGGCTCGTTTGGCTCGTTTGGCTCGTTTGGCTCGTTTGGCTCGTTTGGCTCGTTTGGCTCATTCGGCTCATTTGACAGTGTACTTTGGCGGGTTCTCCGTGTTTTCCTAGGTCGGCTCTCGAATAGGTCATCGCCGTCAGCTTCAGCTCCACTTTCGTCGCGGGAAGCATCAGTAATAGTCTGCCGAGTAGACCTAGAGTTTCTCTCTAATGTTGTACTGTTACGCGAGGTTCTGGTTCTTTTGGCTGGTATCTCAGAAGGATATTCTTCCTCATCATCGGCGCCATTATTCCTCGAAAGCCATATAGACTTTCGAGGAGGTTTTACAGATGCAGGTTGCTTCGATGAGCCAGGGGAGGTAGTCGAACTAGGAGAAGCCGCCATTTTAGACGCGAGGCTTGGACGACCACGCTTTCTCTTACCATTCAAGGCAGGTACATTTCCAGGTATCTGTGCTGCCTGTTCTTTGGTGATATAGCTCAAGGCTTTTGCAGCAAGATCAACGTCATCAGTTTCCTGAGCAGCGCTGCGAACCAAACTCTGTCGTGACGTTGGTTGAGTCTCGGTCTCTTCTTCTGAACCTAACAAATCCTCTACTTCTGCTAGTGACGGTTCAGTATAGTCTTGGCGTTTATTAACACGCGATGGGCGGTGCTCGGGTCGAGAAATACTATCTGATCTGATTTCTGCATCAACTGATTTCTTAGCTTTAGCCTTCGCCCTCCTTTGGCTTTTGGAAGTGAAGAACTCTACATCCTCCTCGTCGTTCTCTGGAATACCTTCAGAATTAAGACGTCTTCTCTTTTTTGTAACGCCACGGAATTGATCGAGCGAAGCTAAAAGCTCTGCAGGATTGATAGTTGCCGCTTCAGTTCGCTCTGAGTCAGATTTTGGTGAATCGTAGAGAATACCGTCCAGGCCTTCTGTTGGGTAGTAATCGCTGGGCATCATACCGGTGGATTGAGGTGTTTGAGGATTAGACAGCGCAGGTTCCCCGGAAGCCATAGGTGCCACCGGTGCTAAAAGTCTCGATGGATATTGTGCAGCTCCATTGTGGCCATGCATTTCAGCATGGTAATCATCGTCCAAGTCATGGTGTGCGTCTAGAGCTCCCAATTGTTGGTTGATCTGCTCATCGATGGTATGTCCATGGGGCTCCTCATTTTGATTCCAGGATGGTTGGAACCCGTTGATTTGATTGTGATGGGATCCATTTGCATCATCGCGAAGTGAAGGATCAATGTCTGCCATGTCATCGAAATGGTTATCCTCTGGACCGCCCTCGCGATAGAAGGCTTCTTCATCATATCCAAGGTAACTATTATCGATAGCAGGCTCCTTGGCTTTATCTCTTTCGGCCTTTTCCCTCAATCTTCTCATTCTTCCCGTTTCTTGTGGATTTGGCTGATTTTCGTCTTCGTGTTTTAACCAAAGAAGATTGGTTTTCGAAAAGTCAACTAGACTCTCAACACTCCTGTAGTCAGCCACCTTTTTGGTATCATGCCCGAGAAGTGTTCCTTTGGGGGTATATGGTTTCTGCTTCGGATCTTTCCGGCATCTTCCGCATGAGCACATCTTTAGACATTTTGGGCACTCCCAATTTTCCATTTCCATTGCCGTCTGAGGCATCATGTCGAAGGCACGCCACAAGGTTCCGTAGCAATAGGATGAGGAACATGTAGCACAACGTGCGGCTTGCCAGTTCCAATGATGATGGTAACAGATATGGCAACTTTGTGTCTTGTTTTTCGTGGCCTGAATTCTACCTCTTCTAGAAGATTTTTTGTATGACTTCTTTAAGCGTCCTTCATCATCAGCCTCTGGCTCGACGTCTGATTCACCACATAATGGCTCTATCACATCTGGTTTAGTAATATCTTTCCATGGACGAATTGCAAGTTGTTCTTGACATATCTGTGCAACACTTTTCTTGCCAGTTTTATCTCTCTCATCTTCCAAAGATTTAGGTGAATTTTCATGGAGGCCTTCAAAGTTTATTACCATGCCACGCCACAGCTCATAGTTTTGTTTGAGTTCTTCCTCTTTCCATTGCTCTACCCACTCCAGGCAAGAGATGCAAGCACAAGAACGACCCATGGCGTAACACTCCATACAAACATCATAAGTATCTTCTTCACCGTTTGGGGCCGTAAGAATACACGACTTGCAGGTCAAGAAACGATTGAAGATATTGCATCGACAGTATGAGCACGTGATATTTGAGTCGTATGGTATGAATTCCACCTTCTTCTCGGGGCGCGTTCGGGAGAATAGCTCGCTAATCAGTATTTCTGTATAGAGTCGAAACAGGCGCTTGAAATCCTCCATGACCTGTCGGACTCGACTTCCAGGTCTCATCCACATCTTTGGCTCAATGGTCTCTCGCGAAAGTAAGTTAAAATACTTGTCTAGAGTGTAATAAATAATGGCCTTGTTCTTGTATTGTTCATCTCGACAAACGAGCCGTGCACGAGGAAGAGCTTCGTGTATGGCAAGTTCAAGGGTATCGACGGTCGTTCGATTCCATGCAGCCTTAATCGTCCGGGTTCCACGATTCCAAACCTGATGGGGAGCAAGAGGTGGAATCAAAATGAGATCTCCAGCTTTTTGCTCCGTCACCCAAACATTGAATGGGGCTTTTCTCCAGGCATTCAGCTGCGCAAAATGTTTCTCGACTTCGATATCATGGCCAAGCTTCGAAGCAAACCATTCGGAGACCATTTCCCTTTCTTTAGACTCGGTCATAAACCAAATTGAGCTTCCAGGCTTTTCCCCAAAGTTGTTGCCTGAGGCTTCAACCATGAGATTGTGTCCCAGACTTGCACACATTTCTCTGTGAGCTGGAGTATAGGTGCCTTCGTGGCCAATATAACACATCATATTCAAGGCCCGCATATCTGGTGGAAGGCTGCTCATCAAATCACCTGCAGGCGCAACTCCTTTTCCAAAATGCATCTGGCCAAATTCGTTAGGTTCGCGGATTGCCCCATCACCACCAGTTCGCGACTCGATACACTCGTTTAGGTAGAAAAAGGCTTCCGGCAAAACGTCCTTTAAGTTATCTTCCCAGTCAGTGGGGCAGTCAATGTCTTTTAGATATAGGCGTTGTCGTTTTGGGTCTCGATAAGTCTGAGGAGTAAATTGATTCGCTAGTTGACCCATCGAACGAAGGTAATGTCCCATAGTCATCTGAAGGTCAATGCCATTTGTAATGTCTCGAACCTTTTGTACTAAAAGCAACGGCGGGGTTAGAAATAGTAATATTGGAAAAAAAGTCAGACAGGCTGCTCACCTTCTCTGCCCAGATTGTCTTCGAGCCATTTCGCAGAAAATAACCACGGTGGAATATATGAGCCCCATCCTTCCAGAATTAGGGGTCGACCTTCTTGAACAACATACAAATACACTAATTGCTCCAAACTTTGTACAGTGTGCGCTTCGAGGTCGGATTGAGGAACTCTGCGAACATGGTCGAAACTCGGATTGTCATCGACAAGAGAATCGAGGTCGATATTAGGTGAAAGAGGCACAAACTGTGCTTTTGGGTGTTGTTGAGAAGGCATTACGACGAGTCTAATCGAAATCCCACGTGTTTCTTAAAGGCTACAAAATAGGTCTCGGAATCTATGTAGCTGGCGTGGGATCTTCGAATTAATTCGGTATGTTGAATGTAGAATACGAGGGGATGGTAGGATGATGAAAGGTGATAAGTTTCAAAATCGAGACCGGTCGCAACTTTGCAATGGAGAAAGTCACTTTTATAATGAGTAGAGTCCAAAGAGGCAATCGAGTCTGGGTGAATTGGGAAGCTACTCCCAGAAAGCCTCAAGAGAGGTAGCTGACGGTACTTTGTATTGGAGTATATGTAGACGTATGGTTCAGAAGTGAAATTACAGGTTGACGTATCTTATGAATATGGCGAATCCGAAATTTGTGAGGATGCAGACGCGAAAGGCGAGGCTTTGACGCGCTAGTAGCTCCCACTAGGTACCGAGCCTAAAAACCCATCAATCAATTTATGAAGGAATTCGAAATTGAATACAACGAAAGTGATGAATGGGAAGATCATGAATTGAAGATTGATATTGATTAGCTATGCAAAGTAAGTTCTGTTTTCCCCAACTACGAATAATCCAAGAAGGAATCCTCAAACCCTACCTACGCTATAGAAATAAGAAACTACATTGCAGTTTTCATCTGAGTTTAGGGTATCAAGTGATATTCACAAAGCTCTGGAATTCCATGGGGACAAGAATATCGCCAATCCACATCAAAAGGTACAAATGCAATACAGTGCACGAAGGATGGATAAGATTGGCTTAGGGAATCCAAGCAAGATTTTGCTAGCTTCAAAGGTGTACGCTGTCAATATCTGAAGATGCTTTCCCAAGGCCTCCTAGACGTTACAAAGATACCAAAAGGAGCAAATAGGGTTGTATCAAACTAATAGGAAGTAGTGTTTATTGCTCATTCCATTCAACGATGTCTAGATATGGCATATTCAGCCTACCAGGCGGCTGCCGGAATGCCCTCTTTCAGACCATCTCCTGTAGTCAGAGATCCTCACTCAGAATACCTGTCAGTCGCTCCAAGATCATCACCTGCTCCTACTCCAGAAGAAAGGAAGCAGGCGGCGCCGTCGGAAGCCAGCATGAGAGATATTTCCACAACGTAAAAGCACGGGCCAATTCCACGACTTTGAGCGATGCAAAGGTCTCAAACATAAGTGACAGAATACCGGCATCGGTCCTAGCGCCCTATTCCCCGCCAACTACTGGTCTATTATCAAAGCTCCCACCTTCTTGGGTGCCATATGCTGAACTTATCAGATTAGATAAGCCAGCAGGTACATACTATCTATTCTTTCCATGCCTCTTTTCAACTTTATTGGCGGCTCCATTAACCGCCCCCATGGTCTCCCCACTTACCGTTGTGGGCACCTCCCTCTTATTTTTTAGCGGGGCCTTGATCATGCGCGGTGCGGGGTGTACTATCAATGATCTTTGGGATCGAAATCTAGACCCAAACGTCACTCGAACACGATTACGACCCATTGCCCGGGGAGCCGTCTCTCCATTCAAAGCCTTAGTCTTCACCGGAGGTCAACTTTTCGCCGGCCTTGCAATTCTTCTTCAATTCCCCTATCAATGCTTCTTTTATGCCACCCCGAGCTTACTTTTCGTGGCTGCGTATCCGCTGGCTAAGCGCGTCACTCATTATCCGCAATTTGTCTTGGGACTAACATTTTCTTGGGGCGCAATTATGGGATTTCCTGCGCTTGGGATTGATCTCCTCGCTAATAGTGCTGCTTTGACCGCAACTGGATTCCTGTATGCGTCGAACGTGGCATGGACAGTTTTGTACGATATGATATATGCGCACATGGATATTAAAGATGATGCCAAAGCAGGAATCAAAAGCATCGCATTACGCCACGATGCTCAAACCAAACAGATCCTAACCGGTCTCGCTGTAACCCAGATTGGATTACTCGCAGCTGCCGGTGCGGCTGTGGGTGCCGGTCCAGTGTTTTTTGTCGGAGGATGTGGAGGGGCTACTATCACTTTGGTCGTCATGATCAAGAAGGTCGACCTGAAGAGTGTGAAGAATTGCTGGTGGTGGTTCGTCAACGGATGCTTAATAACTGGTGGCACGATTTCTGCTGGGCTCGCGGGAGATTATCTTGTTCAGCACGGACAGAGGGCTGACGTCGAGGGTTCCAAGGTTGAAAATGAGCGAAGGAAGTCATCCTTTACTGTATTATACGAATACTTCTTCTAGCATGCTAGCCATTCAACCTACAACACGGCTACTTCAGAGCCATGAATGATGGGAAGTTTAGAGTCCGAAGGTTATTCTAGGTAACATACCTACTTATAGAAAGTTATATACAAAACTAGCAGTCTGCACTGCATTACTAGACAATATTATCTTCCCCTCGCCTCCCCTCACCGAACCTAACCTAGCAAGCATCAACCCCCCCT
>NGKF01000009.1:734052-749141 GCA_002162555.1 Monilinia aucupariae
GGTGAGGGTGAGGGTGAGGGTGAGGGTGAGGGTGAGGGTGAGGGTGAGGGTGAGGATGAGTTGGAGTTGGATTACCTGTGCTTAGAGGTACAAGTACTCGAGTACTTGTACAATGGGGAGATGTCGGATGTCGGATGTTGGATGTCGGTAGTGCGGGTTTATATGATGATGATTGGATTTACGATGGATGTACAATGGATTGTCTGGATCTGGTCTGGTCGGGTTATAGCATGCCATGCATGGTTGCTGTAGTGTGGCGAGTGAAATATGGGGATTATGTAACAAACGGGTGATGATGGGTGGTTATGGTAGAAGAGGGGTTACCATAGAAGAGGGGTTATCATAGAGGAGGGGTTGCATATCATTCATTCATGCATTTCTTTCAAGGTCGATACATTCCACTCCCACTCCCACTCCCACTCCTATCCATTCCTTTGATACTGTTATCAATTCAATCGAAACCAACCATCTCATATACCCTTCCCTTCTTTCCCCCTTCCCTTCTCTCTTCCACTCCTACTCTCCCTTCTCACCCATACTAGTCCTCCCCAAAACGCGTGCTTAATCCTCGTAATCCCGCATCACCCGTCCCCTCTCCTTACGTTAATGGACACACCCACGCTCTACCCCATTAAGCCAAGATTCACTTCAAACTCGTCATAATTCCTACTTGGGCGCGAATCTAAGTTCTTCATCAGGGCGTCACAGTCACGTCAAGAGATTACAGTCAAGGCAAAAAATTAGACCCTGAGCGTTCATCACGATCATCATCATCATCGTGGCACTGATTCAGACCTTTTACATAGCGCAGAGCTTATTCATAGAGCACAAGCTCATATAGAATCGAAGTTCCCCCTCTCTCACTCACTCATTGTCATACTTGGAACTTTCGTGTTACCTCTACCACCACACCCAAACCAAAACATCCATAATCATCTCTTGAGCTCAAAAATACCTTTCAAAAATAACTCGGTTCATCCATCCCGAATACTCCCTTCCACAAAAGCAGCCTTTTTGCAACAATGCCTTCAATACCCCAAATCCTCTTGAGAAGTCTCCAGCTCCTTTGCGTGGCCATCGTGACCGGTCTGGTTGCCGGTGCCATTGATATCCAGCACAAATTCAACGACTCGGTCAACTATGCCATCTTCGCGGCCGTATTCTCATGGTTCGTCGTGATCTATGGCTTTTCCGCCGCCTTTGTCGAGTCGCTGGCACACCCCATCATCCTCCTAATCCTGGATGGCTTTGCCATCATTTTCAACTTCATCGCTGGCGTGACGCTCGCGGCCAGACTCCACGTGCACAGCTGCAGCAACCCAGTAAGTGATGATCACTCGAGAGACGACGTATGGATGGAACCCCATGGGCTAACAAGATGCACCACAGAATTATCGAGATCATAATGATCTGGCGCAAGGAATTACGCGACGATGCCGTGAGCTTCAAGCGGCTACCGCCTTCTTCTGGTTCGCTTTCGCCTTGTTCATTGCATCTCTCGTCGTGGATTTCGTGAGCAAGGGTCCTAGCACGGGCGGGCGTCGTGGAGGTGGTGCCCGCAAGGTTGCGCCAAGCATGTCCCAAGTCTAGGTCGAGAACTGCCAATCAATAGTAGGTCAGTGCTTTTTCCTTCATCCTGCTCTTGGGTAAGCTCATCGAAGCCATCTACCGAGAACTTGGACTAACAAATTCTCAAAGCAGGATCGGGAATCTATGCTAGACAACAAGTATATCAAGAGAGCGGAGGTATAAGTCCATTGTTAGCGGTTATGTATAATATGGCTTGGATACTGAGGGATGGCTATTGTGTGTTGCGTTGAGGCGGCAGAGCTGTGCAAATGATGTTTTATGTCTTTATGGTTATGACAGAATGAACGTTGGAAGGGTGTTCGGTGGGTCTTTAATGTGTAAATAACGAACCGAAGATGAACTTAATAATACGATGGTTAATGAAGCAAAGTCAACTCGATCTCTCAGACCATGACAACAACATTATCAGATGAGATCACTTGAATTGAGAAAAGGAATGTGGGAAAACATGAACCTGGGAAGATCCCTTTCTAAAATGTATCTCGAAAAAAACAGCGACTATCTTCTGTAACGAGCTTTCGTATGAAACAGTTTTTTTTCTTCCTCGAAGTCATGCGTAGGTTTATATTCATATGTACTGAGTAAAATAAGCCAGGGACACATCCTGCTTGTCTATCAGGGCTCAAGCAAATCGCTATACACAATAAGCCCCGGCCAATATATCACATATTAGCTCTCAATGTCCCTCCATATGCATCCTCTATAAACGCCAAATCCCAATGCCACGCTCGCTTTATGCGGGGGTGTCACCTCCTCATGGTATGTACGAACAAGAATGATTCTCCTCGTATGAAGCGTCGATGGATAGTATTTTCCTACCATGACTTTCTCCTCTTCACAACTCCTTGAGTCCACGAGCTCTCGTGCTCGCAAAGCCCTTATATCTATAACTCCACTCGAGTATCTCTTGATTCTGCGATTTGGATTTCGGCACTAAGTCTCCTTTCATGTTCGCTTTCTTACGGGTTCTCCTAAACTCCTGGATTTGCTCATAATGTAGCTGCGGCTTGGACGGCTCCGGCAGCTTTGAAAGCGGGTTTGCTTGTTATTTCGACTGTGACGGGATACTTCCATGTCATGTATTTTGCCCAACCTATTCACAGATACATAGACGTATTAGCCTGAATCCTTTCATACCCCATCTTCTCATCTCCATCGTCTCCCCCGCAGCAAATCAACGGCAAACAGGAAGGAAAGAAAAGAAAAGAGCAGAGCAGCACACATACTCCAGTAAGCAAATTTCCGCCCGAAATATTTCCCAGCCCACGGCACAATCACCATCGTAAGCATCATTTCCAATTGCTGCAAACTGGCTTCCCATTCCTTTTGCGCGTCGGATTCATCTCCCTCGTCTGAAGAGGCATAATCGGAGCTATCGGTGGAGGAAGGCAGCGAATCTAACTCCTGGTGTTCGTCTAGTTCATTTTGGGAGTGAGGGGAGGCGTGGATGTAGGAATCTGAGGCGGAGATGGACATTTTGGGTAAATGGGGTGGATGAATATAGTGGGTGTATCAATATGCTAGGAGAAGCATGGAAAGAAAACAAAAGTCGCTATCGTTGAAGAAGGGTCTGGCGATACATTGAGAGGAGGAAGGTCTTTGGGATCGGTAAGGCGTGGATCTGTTTGGAAATGAGATAAACGTAAATGAATGTTGCAGTTATTTCATACTGGGAGCTCAAGCTGGCGCGAACATGCTCTCGACTTCCACTGGGGCGCCCTGTGCTGATCACGTGACTTTGAATCTGGAGGTCCTCTTCATGCCTAGACTTTGAGGCCAAGCTTTTGAGTCATCGATGAAATAATATTGCGGAGAGCTTTTTGAACTTTTGTTTCACGCAAACAACCCACCATATCACATTTCGAGTACACAAATCCAGGAATATACCATAGGATTTGTTGAAATCCGAAAAATAATATCAAAATAATTACTCCCGCAATCATGGCCGACGTAAGTTCAGATCGCTCCTGGGTTTTCCGTTTGTGAATCACTTCACCCCACCTAAATCTTGATTGTCTCTGATTTAAGGCAAACAATTTCACGTTTTTAACAACATATCACAGGAGATCGACGTCAAACCGCGCAAATCGGTAGCTTTCAGCGAGGGTACCACAATCGTAGACGAAAACGGGGAAGTCACAATGAAGGAAGACGGGCACGACGATACTAAAGAGACGGCGCAGTCCCATTCACCTAGTACGCCGCCACTTTCTCAGGCTTTGGGCGCATTTACTGATCCTTTCCAAGGCAATGGCGATGAAGCGATCGCGAATAACGAAGATGATGGATTGGGCGATTTGTCGTTGATGAAGAAGAAGAAGAAGAAGAGCAAGAAGGTTGAGGAGGGTGAAGAGGGAGGTGATGAAGCTGCTGCGGATGGTGGTCTCGACCTCTCGACTATGAAGAAGAAGAAGAAGAGCAAGAAGCCAAAGGATGCCGCCGAGGATGATTTCACAGCCAGACTCGCAGCCGCTAATCTTAACGGTGATGATGGTGAGGAGAAGGCGGCCGAGGAAGCCCCGGCTGATGATGGTGATATGAAGAAGGGAACTGGTATCTGGGCACACGACGAGACCAAACCAATTGGTTACGAAAACCTCCTCTCTCGATTCTTCATCTTGCTCGCGGAAAAGAACCCTGATCATGCTTCATCCGGCTCGAAGAGTTATAAGATTCCTCCTCCACAGTGTCTCCGTGAAGGAAACAAGAAGACCATTTTCGCCAATATTGCTGAGATCTGCAAGCGAATGAAGAGAACTGATGAGCATGTTACTCAATATCTGTTCGCCGAATTAGGTACCAACGGTTCCGTTGATGGTAGCAGACGTCTGGTTATCAAGGGTCGTTTCCAACAGAAACAAATCGAAAACGTATTGAGAAAATATATTAGTACGTTCACTTACCCATTCCTTCAAACGCTATACTAATACCCCTCGCAGTGGAATACGTAACTTGTAAAACTTGTCGATCCGCCGACACCGAACTCAACAAGGGAGAAAACAGATTGTTCTTCATCACCTGCAACTCCTGTGGATCTCGACGTTCAGTCACTGCCATCAAAACCGGTTTCAGTGCCCAAGTCGGAAAGAGAAGAAGACAACAAGGTTAATCTTGTTAAGCTTCTTGGGGTTTCTGCATGCGATATCATGCGCCTTTTCAATTTCATTGCTGGCGCATTACAAAAAGTTTTAGCTATGGATGGATGGACTACAGATCTTTTTGGGGCGGAACTAAGAGTCCATGACAACATCTTATTGCGCATTGCATTGCATGGGTAATGTGATATGATACGATGGGATGATCTGAAACACACATAGAGAGATGTCAGGCTTGTAAATGATACGGCAATTCAATAATTTTATATCATTTGTCTCTGTTCGGCTCCCGTACATGAGAAGTGTGATTCTGTGAGATTGTAGCTTTTGATCCGTCGTCTAGGGTGGATGCTCCCAGCGAGACTTGAGTTTATCCCCCGTGAGACTTCTTTCCCCCGCAGCGCGATCCTCGCATCTTCGAGTGCCCAATGTAGGGATGAAGTGGTGGTCGTTCTTCTTCTCATGTCGGTGTTGTGCAGTCCTCCACAGCTCACCCCCGAAACTCATGAGCTAATAAGCAAACAAGAGTGCTCTCTACTCAACTGCAAATATCACTCTATAAAAAGTTCACGATGGAGAGATGAGATAAGGAAAGGTTAAAAGCTGAGCTCGCTCACAGCTCACGGGGGTGAGCGTGAGCTTTCGGGGAGGGAAGAAAAGGATTGGACTGGGTTGGATTGGATGGGAAGATTTCGCTTGATTTGGTGGTTGGTTGGTTGGTTGGCTGGTAGGTTGTGTTATACTTTTTAACGAATCAGGCCATGTTGTGTGGTGTTGTTATCGATCTGTTATAAACATTCATAGTCGTAGAAATACAATACTGAGGTTGATTATACTCGAGTATACTCAATACTAGCACTGTACTCTCCGAAGCGACACATCCCATTCCCGATGCAAAAACCTAGGTATAACCCTTCTCGTGCTCTCAAAGTACTTGGATACTCACGCCAATTAAGCGCCCGGGACATTTGGCATCTCATTTTGATCTTCACCCTAATCAATATTTCACATCTGGGCATCTTTCCACAAGAATTTTGATTGGTAGATGCCCGACTGACTGGGCTCTACGTCGAACTTCGCGCGTCGAACTTCGTACAAAGTACATGAAGGATAACCGAAAATAGCACAGCCCGCACCAAGAACCGCGCTGCACCACTGGCCAATGACCTCGGGAGATAAAATGGGATAAAAATGCTTGTTACCCGTTACTTGTATGTGTGTGCATGGGTTGAGAGTGGATGGATGTTATCTTGGATCTTGGAGGGCATTATATGATGGGAGGGACGGCTGTTTGTCGTGAAGAAGTGAGATGACTATTTGAGCTTTTCTGCATTCTGCCTTTATGTTCGAATCCAACTTTCGTTTCTGATCGCAATACAAGGTTAGTGAGAAGGTTGATTTTTGGATTTAAAGTGGTGACTATCGTATCTGTGAGACTTGGGAATGATTTGATTGACTGAATGCGCGGGGCTGCGATGGGATGATATGCTGACTGGAGCTCAGATTTACGACGGTGACGACTCGACAGCATTCTGGTGAATCTTTGGATCTGTTCAACTATTTGTTCGTTTGCTTGAGCTTGTTCGATTGTTGGGATCAATAAAAATGTCTACATATTATCCTCGTAAGTATCTTCAGTCAGCCTGCTACAAATATACCTAGCTAATTCTTCTACAGCTCCTCCCGGAGGCAATGGGGGTAAGAATACCTCTTATAGACCAAGAAGCTTCCTCTAACACTTCAACACAGTTCCTCAACAACAATTTGCACCTCCGCCAACCTCTCCACCCCCAAACCAAACCTCATTCCAATACGCCGCTCCCCCTACCTCTCCCCCTTCAGGTCAATCCTCGCAAGCTTATTACCCACCACCCCCTTCCGCCTCCATGACAAGCTATACCCCTCCCCCAAACCCTCAACCTACTCCTCCCCATCAACCTCAACCACCACCACAACAGCAGCAACAACAACAGCAACAATACGCCGCCCCCCCACATTTCTCCCATCGTCCCTCTTATTCCGGCGGACAACATACCCTTCCTATCCACACACCACCTCCCCAACAAACACAAGCACAAGCGCAAGTCCCAACCCACGCATCATCCTCGGCCGTTTCTCCCCAAGAAACGCATTTGCCTGGTTATGCACATCCGGGCCCAAGTACCAACACTTCAGACTACCCATCCGAAAAACCAGCCCTGAACACCAGTCTTACGGCCAATTTAGACCATGGCGCTCCCAGCGCCGCACATTTTGTAGGAGCGAGTACAACGCAAGATGATGTGGGGACGTTCAATGGGGGGAGTTATCGGGTGAGTCACAGGGATACGAATAGTATCGTGACGATCCAATTAGCGATGGGGTGTCCGTTGACTGTTAAGCCTGGTATGTTTTATACGATTTTTCCCCTCCACCATTCTTCGCAAATGATCAAATGGAGGCTGATGAAAGGATACAGGCGCAATGATCGCCATGACCCCCACCATAACCCTTAAAGGTGCCGTTAAATTCTCCATGAAAAAACTCGTCATCGGCGGCGAAATGACCCATTCGACTTTCACGGGTCCAGGCGAACTACTTTTAGCCCCTTCATCTCTAGGCGACATCACGAATATTCGTCTAACTGGCGATGAACAATGGAGTGTGGGACGCGATGCATACTTGGCATCTACCCAGGGAGTTATTAGGGAATACAAGAGGCAGGGGATTGGAAAGGCTATGTTTAGTGGGGAGGGAATTTTTGTCTATAAAATTAGTGGCGTGGGATTGCTGTGGATTAGTAGTTTAGGCGCCATTATTAGGAAGGATGTATGTTCCCTCTTTCCTCTTTCCTCTCTCTTCTTTCCCCTCTCCAAACTAACACCATGCCTTCTCTTCCCCCTAGCTCAAAGAAGGCGAACGCTACATCGTAGATAACGGACACCTCGTCGCCTGGAACACCAAATACATACTCGAGCGCGTAGCCTCGGGCGGCATCATCAGTGGGCTGAGCAGTGGCGAGGGACTAGTCTGTAAATTTATGGGCCCCGGCACTGTTTTCATTCAAACGAGAAATCCGGTGGCTTTTGGCCAGTGGGTTAGTGCGCATGCGGGTGGTGCTTAGGATCCTGGAGTCCGATGAACGCGAGGGGATTCGTGAGCGGGTGTGGGGTAGGTTGGGGAAATTCACGATAGGGAGAACGGGGGTGGGTGGATGAAGGCGAGAAGGAAAAGTGAAAGGAAGGAGGAAAGGAGAACAGTATGATTGATCTACGAATCAAACTCCCCCTCGCATCCAGGAATTGGGGGATCTAGCTCTCGGAAAATAACGAACTGATATGATTGATACCTTTTTTTTTGTCTTCTTCATCGGCTATATATAGCTACGGTTTGGTTTATCTGGGACTGTTATTTTTATTTATTTATTTTTTCTTCCTTAGGCGATTTCTGTTTTGGACAATTTACGAGTATTTGTTATTTATTTAAAAGCAATAAATGCAATTCAACACAACACAAGAACCCATTCTCAAAACCCTCAAGTGTATTCATTCATATAGTGATAGTGATTCGAGATTTGAGAATACATACTGGAAAGTGGGAAATTTTTGCTTGTTTATCGTGTGATGTGGTTTATAGCGTATGGTTGAGTTGGATTGGATTGGGTTGTGTTGGGTCGGTGCTATTACTGTTACTGTTACTGTTCTTATCTGTGTTTCCGAATCATGGACTGGTGGAGAATTGCCTTTTTGGCTGTGTGAAATTGGGGGATTGGGAGGATGATGATGTTAATGATGAGGCTGATGTGAGAGGTTGGAGGTTGGAGAGGAAGTGAAGTTATGAGAGGAGGGTGTGGAAACTTGCAAGAGGTAGGTTTTAGATGTTAAGCGTTAAGTGTTAAGTGTTTGGTACTGGATGCTCATTCTAGATGCTAGTATCAGAGTTGGCCATTTAGCAGCTAGCAATATGTTGAATATTAGATGACAATTGCCAATTTCCAACTTTAACGTATCAAGTATTACTCATATACTCGTACTACGAAACTAAAATGCTAGAACTTTCAAATTCTATTTCAGGGCTTTAACCCTATGAAACTCTCGACGGGATCATAAAGGGATTCCAATTTGAATTACCATGAAGGATTCCAGGGCTGATTTCGAATCCAGGTTTTAGATCCTAAAACACACCGATGAGCCCAAGAAGACTCATCAAAATCTCCAAACATCAAAGTAGATTTTAAGAAGAAAAAAACATACCCACTACATCATCCTCAATCACACAACCCAAAATCCTCAATTCAAAGCAAAGCAAAGCAAAGCAAACATAAGGTGAAAACCTCAACATTTAGACCTCTGGTGCTCCCATGACATCAAGAAGTCGACCCAAGCCCAAACCCAAAGCCCCAAACGGCTCACCGAACGTCGATTATTGAAACCAGCTGCATCCTGCGGCCATGGCAAGGTGTACTATTGGAACAAATCTCACGTTGTACTGCATGATGCAACATAGTGGGTAGGCGCCTCAGAACGTTAAAGCTAGACGTACAAGAATACTTCTCGAAGGTTGGAACGCGTGGAATGATATTAATGTGTGCATGACCATGATTCATGGGAGTAAAACAGTATATATGTACGTGGGTTCCGGGCGAAGAGTTTGTATCGTGAATATCAGCTATTGGGTACTGGTGGTTGAGAGGATAAAAATCTTATTCATGCAAATATAGTTTTGAGTATCGAGTTATTAGAGCTACTGGCAGTCGATCTGACTTGGTGTCAGCATTAGTGTTCTCCAGGTTGTACTCGGGTATGATTGGGGGGGCAACGATTTGAGAGGCTGGGATGACTTCAAAATTACCAAATCGGGTGGTATGACAGGGGCACTGCAACGACAACAGCTGGGTGCCCTACCGATATTGCCTTGTTTCTAGTCCTATTTATAGGTTATATCCAGAAAAGTTTGTATGCATGCTGCATGATTGCTCGGTGATCTATCCATCCCTACGCATGGAAACGCGATTGGATGGCTGGCTTGCTTTCCAGACTTGGACACCGATATATAAACTGTTATATGGAAGGGCTTGATATATTTATATCTTGGATGATATCCCATGGCATTATTTTGGTAAGAATATGCCGCATCATTCATAGACCCCGAAGGCTTCGCATATGCACGATTGGCAGTATATAAAAATGCAAATAAAGTGCTATTTTATTCATATAGACATGGCTGTACAGTAGCTTATGATAAGTAAAGTTTCATTATCATGATCATCCGATTCGTAAAGTATATAAGCATATACGTTTTCCAGGAGAGAATAAAGAAATAGACATATTAGGGTATAGAAATCGCTCAAGAGACTTTTCTTTTCGACCATGATCCAGCATTGCGAAATTCGAAATTCGTGAGTACGCAACACAAAACGCCCGACAAAAACCGAACGTTGCGCAGTTCAAAAGAGATTATTGACCAGTCCCACTCGGTGTACCGACAACATACTATTTATTGACTTCAGTGCTTAGACAACAAGCAGATACATACACCCTGTCGAAGAGGCGACTTGTGGGCGCAAGTACCCGCACAACATGGGAGCCCGCATATAAATCTACTCATTCGGCGAGAGAACAGTATTCAATAACACAAGGACGAAGAATTCCAAACATTGAAGGGACAGTGGCAAAATCTGTCACCGGCACAGCCACGCACCACCCCGGCCTATAAGTATGAGGCGACAGAGTTTTCCAAACATCTTTTGGACTTTGAAGGCAGCTCAAAGGACTCAAGTGCGTTCTGAATGCTCGATGGACACTGGTCGATGCTTCCTGGATGAAGATAAACCTCGTCTCTCTTTTCCCTTATGTGTATGACTTGAGCGTCTGCGATCTCGTTCTTCTTTTTCAAGATTGTACATAACCTTGGACTCTTTCTCTCTCTTTAATTTTTCTTCGGGGGTTTGAAAGCCCTTTCGTACGAGACCAGGTACTGCCGGACGCTCGGTGTACTGCTCGGCCAAAGCGTAATCCTCATTGCTCATCAGGCCGTTCTTCCACATATAATTGAGTACCAGAAAATCTGGCCGGATGTTTGTTTCGCCATCAAGTAGATGCTCGCGACTATGCATCATCCTTTGTCTCCAACTGTTACGCGGATCATAGTGATCTTCGAACTCCTCGTCACAAAAGAGGCAGAGGCATTTTGATGGAGGAGGAAGGTTGCTGAAATGTGATAGAGTGTGCTCAAACCAGTCCTCGAAATCGTCTGGGTGGTAGGCTACTCCGCAATTTATCGATATAAACTCGCATGGGAGGACGATGCTCGTATTTATTTGATGTGCCGAAGGTGTTTGGAGGTGCCACCCAACTATTGGATTAGTTTGGGCAGATTGATGGCTAGTCGCTGTCGTGGTTGACTTGCAAGATTGCCTGCTAAACAAACTCTCATCATATTGGCTACTGGGAGAAATTGTTGATGCGGATTCTTGGCTTATGGTTGAAAGTGTTCGGGCACTGTATGTTCCATTTGCGTATTGTCGAGGAACGGACGGCATACTAGGAAAGCTTGTACGATGAGTACCTGTGAGGAGATTTGGCAGAGCATTTTCGGAGTCAGTGAGGTACCGAGCGATGCTTGGATGATCGAAAGTTGCCATGTTTGCAGCCAAATATACGTAAGTCGACGAGTAAAGTATGCAAATGCTCACTATGATAATAGTGATCAAGCTTCTATGAAAGGTCTGGCTGATGGATGAAGGGAAAGGTGGATCATTCGATTAGATAAGAACGATCTTGTCGAACACTTCGGAACGGACCCCTGATTACGACGAGTGTCAGGACAGGATACTCGAGTAGATTGGAAATGATGCCAACGACGAGATATAAAGCCATGGAAGCATGTTTTATATGCAACTTCAATAAACACTGACCTGGAAGTCCAGTTTTATATTATTGTGAGTGTGAGTGCGAGGGATGGTTAAGCTCACTGGTGGCTCAACGTTTTAGATGATTTTTCGCTAAGGTCAATTCTGGCTGGATTTGAGTAATTGGGAACTTTAGCTTCGTGACCTGCTTTCCCCGGATTTTTGTGCAACAAACGGCTACGGGCCTCGCCTTCTACTTCAAAAACAACAAACAAATAAACAACACCAATAGTGTTTCGGGTTGGATTCGACAATCAAAGTGTTCGTCTAAATCTATTTATGCTGTCCTTATTGTATCGTTACCGGAAGGTATAAGACAAAGATAAGAGAAATATTGGCGTCTTTTTTGTCGGGTTTTGTTCCTTTCAAAGAGGGGGAGGGGGATATGATTGATAACTCGATCAAGATGCTGGCAATGAATGATGGATGGTGGAGGGAAGACAAGATTCAGTTCTTACCCACGCACCCATTAGTGCTGAGGTGGTGGGCTCAAATGAAGAAATGGACAAATGAAGTTGGGGATCTCTATTCTTCTCTGCTTCCCCCCTCCCCCCTCTTCGAAATTTCATCCATTCAGGTGCTAGCTTTTAATCACGGTCTTGAAATCATTCTTTTCTGGCCAAACGTTTACTGATTCGTCGTTTTGCGAGCAATGGTTCCACCGGCCCAAAGCCCGACCATCTAAGTCCACAAACTCGCATCCATATCAACAACCCACCCCACACCCGCGCAAGCAAGGATAGCAGGGTGCTCGAGTTTGTCACATTTCGATCCAGCACGAGAAGATATTGATGTTCATCCATGCTTCAAATCATTCTCTAACCAAATAAATGGTTCGCGTTTAGATTGCTGAAGCAAATCACATGCCATTCCATGCACCAACCAACCACCGCCCGGCCGTTTATGCTTTCGCTGCGTGTAACTACCCCATCAACCCTACGATTCAAGTGGTTCCTGGAAGCTTCGGCGATACCTGACAATCGTTTCAAACCCACACCGCTTCTTAAGAAGGCATTCATGCTCTTGAACTAACACAAGCCTACGGATATCATGCGCCTGAGGAGGTGAGAGAAAACCATGTCCTAGAACGCTCCATCATAAGATTATTGCGAACTCAACTGGGCTGCGGCAGCACAAATTCGACATTACTGTTCGCCGTTTGTATCTACTCGGGCTGCAAGGGACAGCTTGATTGACTCAAACGATAGCCGTTCCACAAACTAGCCCATTCTTTGCAATCAACGCCAACGAAATTTTAGTCGCCATCTTCCACGAGTATGCTAATATGCATTCTAGATCCTGATTCTCACCTCCGTCAACCCCAATTTCAGGGTGCTACTATCGTGACGTGGATTTCATACCATCAATATATATACAAAGTCATACGACGTTCATACATTGTCGCCAAGATTCGCTACAGCCCAAGTTCGGATACGGCATCTGCAGATTCGCCACAGCCCAAATTAAGATACGGCATCTGCAGTGCCGCCAACCCTCGGTCTGGATCTCAAGAGACAGTGATGGTCGCCAAATCAATGATCCCTAGAGCAACTACTCGCCAAACCCAAATCGACATGATCGCCAACCGTAAATCCCAAACGCCGACGCAAATCCAGATATGCACCCATCAGTATGTGCAACTGCGGATCAAATTCCAGAACACGCGGCGGGATATGGTTGCGCGCAGGGCTCGTTTCACATCTCCGCACTTGCCAATGAAGGCGAGACGAAATGATGCTTGGTGAGCAGGCGGAGAGCCTCACCCCACGTCGAGGATCAAGCCATAGTACTATTGCATGTGCAAGACGACAATCTCCAACGGCCCCATGCGGTATCTGTGTCGAGTCTCATATGTGATCTTAGATTGGGCATAGGCATACATGGACATAGATGTTTGCTCGTTGGAGTCGTCACCACACTTTCAATATAGCTATTTAATTTACTATCTGAAGATATATGCCTGAGACGGTTACTCCAGAGTTCCCATGCTCATTGCATGAGTGTGCGAGTCACATGGCGGCATGGCAAGAGGATATCGTTATTATTCACCCTTTGTCACGGTATCCATTTTGTGTAAATTGGTCGTGAAGATGTCACCTTTTCCCTGGGCCTTCAATCGGGGGCACAGAGCACCTTCATCTTCGTCACAATATTAATCAAATGGTTTCGTTCTCCATTTTCATCTCCGGCCTTCATGATACCGGGAAATGTTACGCAACTGATTTCTCGCTCGTTCAAGGTATCTTCATCCTCTCCCCCAATATCTTCCATTCTTTCCTCGTCAAACATTGTTCTTTGATGATCTTCAATCATAGGCATCACGACACTAAAAACCGCCTTTTGAACTCGCAATAATCGCGAGAGATCGATGGCGGTATGTATTATAGTTTTTAGAGATTGGTCTCTAGCTTCGGAACTTTGAACATCACAAATTGGATCTAGCAAACTATTAAGTTGCGCAACAACAGTATCGACAACAGTGGCGGTTTCTGTCTTGAGCTTTTCAGGAGCTCCTTTCGATAAGATTGCGAGCGTGGTGGAACGCCATTGGTTCATAGCTTGCTCTGAACCTTCACATCTCAATCAGCTCTTCAGCCTTTGATGACAAGAATCGCATTCTTACCATAGGAAGCTAAGGTTGCCTCCGCTGTCGCAAGCTCCAGTGCTTGTTTTTCAGGGAGGCCAACAAAATATGGTTGGAAGATATCAGAGACCAATAGACTTGATACAAGTGATTGTAAGAAGTTGATTTTAGATGTTGTTGCTAGATGCTGATACGTGGGTACCAATCGCTCCAACTGTATCCGTTCATCATCCGTAGCTCTGTCTAAATCTATTTCACGTCAGCTTGATTAAAAATATCATCATACCAATGTATACTAGCAGAAAGAAATCCACACATGTACCCGCCACACATGCCGTCATGAAAGCCTCCCCCTCCATTAAGCGAATGTACCGAAGAACTCCAAACCTACCAATTCTTCCCCTCCTGAAATTCGAAATCACCCAATTCTGCAACGCATTCCCGATCCAATGCATCCTCTCCGCAATTACCTCATCCGTAACCTGTTCCCCTCCAATTCCACCCCTCCCACTACTACTAACCCACTCCTTCAACCCTCTCACCTGTCCCCTCAACGCAATTATCTCCTCATCTTTGCCCCGCAGCTCACTTATGGCCTCATTATACGCTTCGCGAAATGCATCTCGATCCGTCATTAATGCGCCAATGCGACTTTGTACCTCGGATGTACTAGGACAATTTGCATGTGTAGATCGTAAGAGTCGAAGGGAAGTGTCTGTGCCGAGATAGTTGCTATGGAGGGTGGCATGTGCGGTTTGTAGGAGATGGAGGGTTTCGCGCGTGTGGAGGAGTTCTGTTGTTACGTTATGGATGAGGGGCTCGGGGTGGGAATCGAGATTGGGATTGGGATTGGGATCAGGAGAGGGGGAGGGAGGATCTGAGGAGAGGGGTGAGACTTCTTCGGATTCGGGCGGGTTCGGGATTGGTGGGG
>NGKF01000009.1:752095-776075 GCA_002162555.1 Monilinia aucupariae
CCCTCACATCCCTCCACCCCATGCACCAACCGCACCGCACCTCAATCCTCTACGCCACGCCCCTCGACCCAGACCAGCACCTGCAAACCTTCTGCCAAAGCCTGAAAGAAACCTTCACCGACGCCGGCTTCATGATCCCCGAAGAAGAGAACGGCCGAAGCCTATTGCTCCACGCCACCATCGTGAATACCATATACGTACCTGGGGTGCGAGACCGTGACGAAACCCGAAAGATCCAGAATCAAAACCGCAACACCGGCCACGGGCGACACAAAGCACGCCTCGCATTCGACGCCCGGGACATACTGGAGAAATACAAAGATTACGAATGGATGCGAGATGTGAGGGTGGAAAAGGTGGCCATATGTCGCATGGGGGCCAAGAAGCTGGGGAGTGGGCTCGAGGAGTATGAGGTTGAGGCTGAGGTGGATGTACCGGCTTCTTAGGGTGGACGTGGGACTTGAGATATGGGCGTAGATGTGGAGCTTGAGGTACTTGGTTTTGGGTTTGGAATAGAGGGGGAGAGGGACGGACGGCACGAGATAGAGTGCTAGAGCTCAAGGTGTGATAGGACGTGAGGAGAGCATAGGGAGGTCTGATTAGTCACATGGGGAGCTACCTCCGAGAAAAGAAAAATGTGAGGCTTGGTATGCATAAACTTGGCAGAAGATGCTGCAGCACTTGTGCTTTGCGGAATTTGTGGCAAGAAGGGAAGAAGGAAGAGAGGGGAGCGAAAGTAGAATTTCTACTTTGAAAAAAGCACGTATCGGGATCAAGATAACGGAAACCCTGACCATTATCCTATCTTATCTTGTGCCCTGCATGTCCTAATCACTTCTGTGGTACAATTATCGTAGAATAATATTAAAGTCGGGAGTAAATGAATCTTCTGATTTGGTGCATCTGTCGTGACTTCATGTGCTGCGTAACCATAATGTCAACTCTTGTAAATCATCACCCCATCCTCTCTCTTAACTTAAAATATCCTCCCCACCTCCGTCATCCGTAGATAAACTTGAGGCAGAAGAGAAGTGGACAAAAACAAGAGCAGAGGTTTCCTTCATGTAGGCCAATAAAAAGTAAAAAGAAAGATCCATGGAAAAAAAAACCCCATATGTGCCATTTCCAAATGAGGCAGAGTATGTGAATGCAATCCGAGACGCCTGGGCTATGGGGAGCTTTGTTTTGTAAGAAGAACACTGCTCATGCATGAACTTCAATGTCGTCACAAGGGCCCCCAAAAGAGCGCCTATAGACAATACTTTTTGTTGCTTCTGCCGCATCAGATAGCCTCAAGCACGAAAACGAACCTCCATCATGATGATTTTTTGGGTATGTGTGTGTGCATGTCCATCCTTCAAGTGGCATAAAACTTCCTCAAGACCTTCTCAACTTCCTCGTACTCCTCCTTTACCGATGCCAATGTTTCTTTGATTCTCGCCAAGCATTTCGCTTCATCAGGTTCATCAGCTGTGCCAGCTTCATCTTTCTTCTGCCCATAGTGTTGAATCTTCTCACAGCTATCCTTGACCTTTGTCAATCCCAACGTTGCCGAGGATCCCTTTAAGAAATGACCGAGGGAAGAAAGTGTTGCTAGATCTCCCTCCTCCCTGCACACAATGTCAGTATTTGTCCTTGTATCTGCGTCCGCCACAGCCAGCTCTCCTGGGATATATTATACATGTCAACCGACACATATAAACATGTGCCCCACTTACAGTGCATCATCCATTTTGGTAAAAGTTTGTTCTGCCTGTTCAAAGAATCCAAAAACAATAGAACGACTGAATTCTCTATCATCTTCATCATCATCCATCTCTAGAATTTGCTCAAAGGTAGCCGAATCAATGTTATCCCCAAGATCCGGTGGACCGACGGAACCGTCATCACTCTGTTTTGCGCCGAGTCAGCTTAAACTCAATGTTTGTGGTAGACCTATCGGTAGAGAATGCGCAGAAGGATCATACCCTTTCATCAACATCTTGCTCTTCGACTATAGGTGGCGGAGCAACAACGACAGGAGCTGTTGCAACTGGAGATTTTTCTTTGACAGGTTCGGGTTTAGGTACTGGTGCGATCTTGGGGGTTGGTTTAGGAGTTGCAGTAGGAGTAGAAGAGGACATTGTGATAATGTTGGAATGCAGCGACAACCTTTTGCCGTTCAATAGAAGAAGATATGGTAGGGTAGGGTAGGGTAGGGTAACGGTGTAACGGAATTTTTTGGAAAGTTGTTCTTCGATGCAGGTGGATGAAACTGGTTAAAGTGGTTAAACTTGCTTGATTTGAGATCGCGATGGTGGGGGTGGGCGTAGAATGGCAAACGTAAGGCAGGGTTGAGTAATGAGAATTATGTAGAAGGTTGAAGGTTGAAGGTTGAAGGTTGAAGTAAAGGTAGAAGTTGAAGGTTGAAGGTTTGATACTTGATAGAGGAGAATATACTCGAGTATTGTACTCTTAGTAATAATAGTAATGATAAAAATAACGATAATAATAATAATAGTAATAATAATAATAATAATTACAGTAGTGGAAAGGAAGCAAAGAAAGAAGTGGAAAGAAGAAATATGGGAGAACCCGAGGGAAGTTGTGCTCTAGTTGGGTATTTAATACTCGTCATGATTGGTTGATGCTTCTTTTTTACTTTTTTCAAGACTTCGATCGTAATTGTATGTAGGGGTATATATATATAGATAGGTAGGTAACCTTGAGGAATTAGATAGGGAAAAAGAGGGTGTGATATGATATACGAGTAATACAGTAACATATATGTGTGGTATGATAGAAGAATGAATGAATGTATGAATGGGTGGATGTGTGAATGTGTATGAATGTGAATGTGTGAACGTGGCCAGATCAACTGGGTTTTGTTATTACATATATATATGTGTGTGTGTGTATACATATTTATATACATTATCAATACGAACATCGATGAATACGAATCTTGGAATTAGATGGGATAGTATTTAGGTACCAGCGATGAAAGAGCTTCTTTGCTCTTTGATGGATTACAGTACTCGCAAAAAAGGGAAGTGAGGATAGTAGCATTAAGGCTGTCATTGAAGGGCGTGTATATATTTCATCGCTCTTTCAAAGCTCAAATTGCAATCTAATCGATCTATCTCCTCGAGTAGCTGAGATATGTCCACGAGGTATTACGAATATTAGAGATTTATATAAGAAAGACTCAGAAAAGATTATAGAAAAACTATGAAAAGGATCAAGGAGAAATGTCGGGAAAACTACGCAAAACCAAGCAGGAGAAAAGGAACCAACTAAAATATATTATTATATGCTACTGTATATGTAATTGAATGATATCTAACTACGGGAAACCCCTTTCGATTCTTTCTTTCTTTCGTTCTTCCTTCCTTCCCTCCTTTCTTGACACAAGGAAACACAAGGCAAACCATACCAGAGCATGACCACAATACCATACAGCCTCTCCAAAGAAGAAAAACCAGCAGGAGTTTCGAGATGTCCGGGATCTTCATTTTTAGCTGGGATGAATGAGTGGATATGACGGCTGGGGGCACAATGAAGTGAGAGAGAGGTAGGTAAAGTAGTAATAGGTATTCTTCCGCAATTCCCCATTTCCATCATTGAATCATATATATATCATTACATCTATCTAGATCTCATAACCAACTGGGGAATGTATATCGACTCGAGTATCATGAGAACAAAAAGAAACACCCCCCCTTTCCCCCCCCAAAAGAAGTGACCGGTTTTACATATGAAAATGTGTTACCGACTCACCAGAGCTAGCGAATGAGCCAAGGGATCTAGACTCTGGGGCCAATTGTGACACCCAACGCCAGACGCCAGACGCAAAACGCAAAACGCAACATTCATTTTCATTTCCATTTTCATCTTCATTCTGCCTTGTCGCAGAAGAAGAAGCTAAGAAGGATGTTCTTGATATGATTAGCGCTGTTAAGAATTATCAGATGTTATTGTTGGATAACCTCTTTCCTTTTCCAGCCAGACAATCTTATCCTGTAATGACGAAATGAGAATGCATCAGAGAAAAGGTTGAGAAGCGAAACAAGGATCAACGTCATTTTGCACATGTTTCAAGGTAAGCCTCCTAGCAGCAGCTAGGCATGATTACTCGAGCCAATGGGGACATTCCTTGGTTGCACTCGTCTGATCTTACATAATCAAGATCTAGCACAGTGTAGACTATCCTCGTAGATCCAATTGGATCATCAAGCGTGACTATCATACAGAGTAGACTCACGAAGATCTTCGTAGCTTCCATACATCAGTCCATGAGACCTTGCACAACTCGTTGCTGCGTCGCTTATGCTCATTATAAGCAGTGGAATGATTCCGGTCCAAGGTTACACAACGATTTTCCATGAAGTGAGACACGAATGTGAGAAGATGTGGTAAATGCGCCCACGACCAGATAAGACATACCAAATGCCTCATGAAGAGAGTGGTAGGACCCCTGAGTACTGTACAGTCTGCACGATACTACCCCGCCTGCTCATAAGACGAAGCGGCCGTCTTTTGATCAATTGGTCTTCATTACCGATACTCGTCGATGCGTGAGGTTACAGTACGGGTACGCCATACAATTTGTCATTCATTCTGGTAACACACATGGTATTAATTTCATCACCCGATACGCCATTCTGCAAAACGGGTCATTCGGCAGGCCCGAGACTTCACTTCCGAGACGTGGCGGTATCTGAATGGGGATAAAATGCACCTTTTGCATGCTCTCGCCAATTGTTGCTTTGGGGACAGAGTGCGATCGAGAGATGAAAACCCTCATCCCGAGGCTCTGGATCCATCCCAGCCGCCGGTGATATGTGCCGCATTTCCGAGGTGTTACCGGAGAAGCATAAAACTCCTGTCTTGCCAATAACTGTCTTCGGATATTGGCCTAATCACGCAACAGAGCATGCTCGCTTCACAACCGTGCCATTCCGAACTCTCCATTAAACGAACGGGAGGAGAACCCACACACACACACGGTCACGTGGGTAAATCTCCTTCATCATGGACAGATCGCTGAAGCTGTGTGTATTATTATTCAAGCCAATAAGTCGTAAGGCGTATGAAAATGAAAAGCTGGTATCAGCTCATAGATGGATGGTTGACTCTCAGACCTTCCTTCTCGTCACTCACTCGAGGAAACTGTCGGTCCGTTATGCCCGATTCTTTGCTTTTTGTGTTTGAGAAGGTACAATGACGTGACTATGCAGCCTTACACCAAACAATATCGAGCGTCGATCAGGGTTTAAACAGTGATGCATGCCCTACTCAAGCCCCACCCAAGAGCTGCATGCGGGGTCGTCTCAATAGTCTGGCTCGCAACTCCCACGATGGAGAATTTCAGTGTCCGAATCCGCTGTGGTTCTGCTTTTGGAGTAACGAACTGGCCATGTTGCACTTCCAACATTCGGAACTGAAGGCCCTCGAGTATTTGAGATGTCCCTAATCCCGAATTTCCATGCGCGAACAACCTTCACACATCATCTTGTGATCCGGATGATCGAGGCCCCCAACCTTTCAGGCCAAAACAGCAAAATCTTCCCAATCCGTTACAACTTGCCTTCATCTACGGACATCTTAGCCAGAAACTGGCGTTGAGACTATCAACGAATACGAGATGTGGTATTGCTTCTCGGTCGGGTAGGCATAGCTTCGAGCCCTTGGGTAAAGTTATTCTCGATACCGGGTATATGCCACGTTTTCAGCTTGTGTCTCTTTCCTATTTGGGGATCACCATAAATCCTATCGTCTCGACTTTGATATGGCCCTCTAAGATGAACATCTTAGCACCCAGCATGAACAGGCAACGGGGCATACGATTTAAGAGTAAATTCTTGATCCATCATCTCCAAGAATAATGGATCTCACCAAGTCCTATTGTCCAAACAGTGGATGAGCTCGCAAATCTCAGAAAGTCTGAGAAATGCCCACCGCGGACCATGAACTTCCAAAATATATAGATCGCGAGGAGACAAAGTCTAAACTATCGCCCAGAATCACTTCTCAATTCACACAAGGTTCCAAGACTCGATTGGGCAGGCATGGCTCGAACGAATCTTGTCCGCAATGGCCCCTCGGGAGATAGTAGCGCGAAAGTTACAAGATCCAAGTTCTGCAATTGGTTATCCCTAAATTCAACTTAATGTCTTGAGAATTCATGTATAGCGACTCACTTACAAGGCTCGAGACTGGTTCAAACGATACTCATGCGGTTCATGCGATTTCGGTACGGTGTGTGGTGTATGGTGTATGGTTGAAAGTCGGGATCGATATATCAGGAACTAGGCTTATATTCATCAAGTCAGGCGAAGTTTGTTATGATGATGTTGATATGATGGGTGTGATGTGATGTGTTGAATTCGGTATGATAAATTTGATTTGATGAAGTCATCATATCAAACTCCACGTTAATCATCCTGTAAATATACAGACACAACACACCCAAACACTCCATCAGAAACCCCATGACTGCAAGTGGAACCCTTGGATCTCCAGCATCCAACCTAATCTCCTTCGACTCTCATCCGAAGTCATTCTCGCTCTGCTGCGGCCGCTCACCTGTCGTCGACCACCACATCCAATCTCAAGCGGCCGCTCCTCTGCCGCCGACCACCACCACCCCCAATTTCCATTCGCCACCCAACCCCTCACCTTCGCATATATACCCCAATAACGCAGGAACTCTCGCCAACACGACGGCACTCGACAAAACAACTTCCATGGCTCAATGGTACAACACACGACTCCGACTTCCACAACGCCAAAAAAATACGACATTACGAAAGTCGGCATATTTCGGAAACGCACGATACCAGGCGACGTCGTGCAATCGCCAGGTGGACCGATCATCCATAACATCTACTCTGCCATGAATCGCCGGCCTGTGGATCGGGTTGTAGTGTAATGTAAATCATGAATAATTGCTGTGAATGCGTGAATGTCCGCAGTACACGTTGATGGGGCATTGTTCCCCACCGCGGCCTACAATGTTTACCTTGCGGTGCTCAGCTGACCCAGGGGGCGTAATCCCTGGGAAAGGAAGTAGTCCCTTAGTGGATGAACCTTTTTGACTATTTTTATGCTGGAAGAGGAGGAGGAGGGGGGGGTTGTATGTATATACGAGTATGTATATATATATATATATATATTTGGTTACATTATATGGCCATGGATGGTATGGTAGGTAGAATGAATGGATCCATCTACACGAACACGAGTATGATATGTGTGTAGACGGGCTCTTCGTAGGATACAAGATGGATGGATGGATGTGCGGAGTTTATATGTAGGTGAGAAGCGAGGTAAATGGGGATTTGGTTATATAATTCAAGCAGGCGACGACGACGAGTAAGTTCTTTTTTCTTTCAATTCTGGTTTGGTGATTTGGTGCGCGGGATAGGATGGAATGGGATGGGATGTGGAATGGGGTGGAATTGTATGATATACTCGTAATATGATTATCATTGTTAAAACAGCTTTAAATATTTCGCTTCGAGTTCAATCGTGGATGGAATTAGCTCAAACACCCATATCAGGACCGCAAAGTTGGAGGAATACTAAGCAATTCAGTACGGCGTGTGAGTCTTTTTTTTTCTCTTCGTGGAATCAAAATGCTTCAGTTTCTTTCTTTCTTTCAATTTGAGGTTTATTCATGCGTTAGGTATCACGACGAATGAGGGACTCATATCATAAGTAGGTATTTGAAAAGGCCATGCATTTCGTTCCTTCGTTCGCTTCCTTTGTGATGTATCAATCTCCCGCTGCACAAGCAGTCATGTAACGTAACGTAATATAATCCCCAACCAAACCTAGCACCGAATCCCAATTCATCATCAAACCGGGTATCGCCAACTCGATCCCCTCTTCCCACACTCACAGCCCCATGGCACCCTACTCCGACAACTCACTCTCGACACCCCTCTGCAGCGACTTCCCCACATCATGCTGCTCCTTCCTCCTCAGCCTCTCCTCCTCATCGCTCGCGACCTTCCCCCCCACAAAGCCCTCCACGCGATCCTTCACGCCCTCCCCCAAATCCTTCACCTGACCCTGCGCCTGCTGTCCCCTGCCCTCAGCATTCTGCTCGCGTCCCTCGCGCTTCAAGCCCTCGCTCCCCACGACCCCGCCGACAAACTCCTTGCCCGACCCGATCGTTTGGTTCCACGTCCCCTGTTGGCGCGCCGGATCGTTCTCGGCGATGGCGCCCGTGGACGAGGCGGAGTAACCGCCGAGCGAGGCCCCGGCGTGGGAGGCGTCGTTTTTGAGGCTTGCTTCGTGCGATTTTTGCGCGCCGCTTTCCTGTTGGGGGGGGAGGGGAGTTAGTTTTGTTCTTTTGGCTTTTTCGCGTGAGGTGGGGGAGTTGAGGCTGTGGGGATGGATAATGGGGATGGTGTGGAGGGGAGAGAAGGGAGGCGGGCTTACCTTATCAGCAGTGCTGCCGGTAATAGCACCCAGAGCCGACTGTGCTGCGCCAGCTGCAGAATCAATGTATGATTGAAGAGTCGAGGTATCCTTGTCCGACATTTTGGTTATGGTCTGGTGGTTGTTATGGGATGTATGGCAGTGTGAACATGTGTGAGTGCGTATGTATTCGACTTGATTTGATTTGATGTGATGTTGGAAGGTTAAGTAAAGTGTTTTTGTTTGTTGGTTGTAATAGAAGAGAAGAATTCCGTATCTGAGGACAGCAGCAGCACCTCTTTATACGAATATTTCATCCCTCATAAGTATCATATCATCATATCGTATCGTATTGTATCATGTCAGGTTGTCAAGGTGAATGAATGCATGTGGTCCCTGCGTTTGCGGGGTATGACATCATCACCTTCAATCCCTGCCATCATACAAGAACGATTCAACAAAGGAAAGGGTCTATTTGAGTATGATACGAGTATACGGGGTCATATTATGCGGGATTCCCCTTTATACGCGACTGGATTGATCAAATTTCTTGCTCCCTTATCATCGGGTTCTACCGTATAGTACCTAGGCCGAAGCGAAGCGAAGCGAAGCAAAGCAAAGCATCGTGAAATCAATCACATCGCATGAATTGCGATTTGCGTCATTCAAATCAGCTGGTAGGGTTTAGCGTATTGTGGAGCGTGGCACAACTTACGGAGAGTAGAGCAGATGAGAAAGCTTGGTAGAGAGGTTGTGAAAGCTTGATTGAGAACTAGGGGAACACGGTGGAATATCACTTGATAGTGTCTTGAGATCGGTCCTTGGCATGGCCTTACGAGTAGAACGCGGAGAACCTACTCGTACTCTTGGCAGTGTTTAGCGATAATCTCGCTGTAGTTGGTGAAAATTATAGCCATATGTCTCGGGAGATGAGATGGATCACTGGTGGGTATCTCGCGTAGGTTTGATCATTGTATTCCAAATAGTTCCATAATCAAGTGCCTGGGAGATCTTTTAGAGAGCACTCTGTCTATTCTATAACCCATCCAACCCTATTCCTTAATCTCTAACCTCCCCAACCATAACCCCTGAATCCCACCTCGTCACCAAGGGGCTTTTCATCCCACACATACCACTCTCTCCAGCCTTCATTCCCTCTTTCTCCTTATCCATCATACTCCTATATCTCTCCCCATCCCACATCCAAATCCCACCTCCACTTTCCAAATTCACACCCTCTAAACCTCTCGCCAATCCTTCCGCAACTTCATCTCTTCCCCTGTTCACAAAAAATCTTCTCTCCCAGACTCTCCCCTCAGCCTTTTCTTTCTTTCTCATTTCCCTCTGCTCGTTCTCTATCCTACCCTTCTCCTTACCAATCTTAAATATATCATCTTCATCAATAGCTTGTGTAACATATCGCCATGCCCTTCTCGATTCATAACCCTTTTGTCGTTCCATCGGCTTTACTGTTAAGGGTGTCCTCCTTAATAAGTTCGCATCGAATTGCAATACATTTTCCCCACTTCTCATATCCTTGACATTAAATTTTCCACTCCATTGCCCTTCTGCTTTATATATCGGTGTACCTTCACAACCATCTTTATATATAATCGCGGAGAATGCATTAGGAGTTCCGCTGATCCAACCTTTGGAGAAATAAGATATCCGGGTTGTGAAACCGGATGAAGAACGAATATAGGAGGTACCGCTTAGCTCAGGACTGAGAGAACCGGACATGAGACCAGTTATGTGGATAGGTGGCATTGTAATTAGATGCGTTTCGTTGCGTTGGGAAAGAGTTAGGAGAGAGTAGCCATGACGTTCTATGTGGACTGTTGAGCGAAAGTAGGATTTCGGCGCCACGGTGCCTTGCAGCTGGAAGAAGAGCGTTGGTATATGGGGGATAACAAGCCAACAAGACAGAAGAGCTTACTTGTACGCCATGTCTTTCATTCCAAATATTGTACGCTGTGGCTGGCGGATGATGACTACCAAGTATTAGTAATTTTGTCCTCTTTCTCTTCTCTCGCAACCAAAACCCACCTAACTTGCTCAGTCACCAATTCCGTCCTCCCAGTACCCTCTCCATCATCTTCCCAAGAACCCATAAAACACTCCCCCAGAAATGGATTAAGCGGCTTCATCCCTTTTTTCTTCCCGTTTTCATCTCGAGCACTATGTTGCCATTTCAACGTACTAATGAACCATTTTAACACCAGTAATGCTCTTTCCTCAGAAGAGTCAGAGTGTGTAGGTGCGACGAACAAGGATGGATGTTCAGCCCAATAGGTCGGAAATTCGACGATTGATTGTGGTGAAAGGAGAAATGGGGGTGCTGTAATGGTTGAAAGGTCGCCTTTGAATGTAGCAACCGACTAGATACATTGCCTGTTAGTCTATGTAGACGTAACTGTCTTGGGAGTTTGTCAATGCAGTGAGGAGGCTACTCCAATCGGAGACCGTGACAGGAGATCTTTCATGGAAAATCTGTGCCGTACATGTTCTCCCCACTGTTACTTTGCGGAACAAGATATTGAAGATGTAAGAAATCATAGAAGGAAGTGAAAACATACCTTGATGAATCCAAACCACGCACTCTTATTTTGCGTCGCAATCTTTTCTTCGCTACACTTTTCCATCTCGTCCCAGATCCAATTCCAATAGATCGCGAGTTATAACCCAGGACCCCTTTCGAGTCAAATTCTCTATCTCCAGTCTTTCCAATCTCTCCAGTCGATCCTCATGTATCCATATACAAGCCGGTGGATGCTGCTTTCAGATTCAGAACCCCACCAGCTCATATATCATCCAAAAGATACATACATCAATACAAAGACATGTGCACGGACTGAACAAGCTTAAATCCATTTCTTCATAGCGAAAACAGCATAGCCCACCTCTCTCTCACCTGTTATTCTGGGGTCACAAGCAGAATGAATGCATGGCAGCCAGCATTAGAAGTAGCCAGAATGTAAGCTTTCGAGGCCGGAATCACCTTCATCCGAGTCTGAAACAGCCAAGTCTGTCTTAGTCCTTGGCTGACATATGAGCGCCAGCATGATTGCCGGTTTGAAATGCCACTGTCGGAATGCGGATCAGACATGTAAGAATGCTCGGAATTCCATCTCTTTATGCCCAATAAGAGAGCTTGATTGATTGGCCAAGTGTCATGAACCGCCCAATGAAATCGTAAGGAAACAAAAATACTTTCTTTGATAAGTATCGTAGGGTAGCGGAGGGAGGATGTTATGTACTAAATGTTCGGTTTGAGGTAAAGACATTGGGGAAGGCGGAGCTTCGTTTGCAGGTGCCGGTAGGGCATGGTTACGAATGCGTGCATACAATCCATTTATGGATACGGACCAATTATCACATAATCTGCAAAGTCACTGCTAATGTTGGTGGAAATCTTGTATACGAGAGAAGGCATAGAATTGCAAAGCGCTGTTGCACTGTTATAAACAGCGTGTGGGTATCAAATAGAATCCAAAACGCCTTCCTCCCGCCCATAAACGCCATTCTAAACCAAATCCATCGTGAGGATGAAAGATAACTCATTCTGAGCATCTTGATAAACCGCCGCTAAACCACTGTTCTACCAAGGTGTCAATCAATCCATTCATTTCTCATCAATCCCGTTCCTCACTCTCCATAATCTCTTCAAAGAGACATGTCTTCGCTTCTCCTCCTCTCGCAACTCTTCGATCTGCTCTCCTTCAACTCTCTTTCCGTATCCATCAATCGTGTTTGGACCCATTTCCTATATCTGAGATCACCCCTCACACTCTCACAGTTGAGTAGATCCGTCAAGGTAGTCTTGATTTGCTGATTCACATCCTTCAACCTTTGTTCATCTTCCTCGATTTCATCAAACACGGTTTCATCTACAATGGCTGGTAGAGAGTTGACCCTGTGCTCGCGATGAAAGTGTTGCATGTGGCCGAAAGAAGGTGGGAGAGTATCTCTGCGGGAACGAATAGTGGTGATGGGTTGGCTGAGAGGAGACAGAGGTGTGTCGCTATCATTGCTACTACCCGATGAGACTGAAGAGTTACGATGACGGTCTGTGGGACTTTCGGGAATGGAGGCAGTGACTTGGTTGAGGTGTTTCTGGAGAGCATCATGTTGGGAATGGAGGAGTAGATATCTCTGCAGAGCAAATGCTCTCTCGGGTGACTTTTGAGTTGGGTTTAGAGCAGTCATTTTATGTTCTTGTGATGGTTGTATAATGCTATGTGGTACGTTTGCGTCGTTGTAGGCTTGAGGTATGCGTCGGTATCAATGTTCGTTTGTACCGTGGCTGCAGGCTTGATGTTGTAAGATGTTGAGTTCGACTGGGCTGAAGGCTTTCAAAGGGATGGGAGCGGGTTATTGTATACTGGCATTCAAAGTGATTGATTGACTAATTTCAAGGTTTTGTTTGGGAAAAGCTCAAGTGAATGGCGAGCAGCATATACATATATCCAAAGCGTTTTGACGTGACGTAGCCGTGTTTTGATACAATTTCCACGACGGGGCATCCTTTGCCCTTCTTTGAGTTTGTCTCATACACCTGTTGCACTTACACGTGGAACCAACGCTCCTGCAATATAAATCTGATAAGGAGAAGGGGAGACGGCACCAGATCAGCGAAAGATCTCCATTTCTTGAAGGGAGCTTGCCCTTAAAACTTGACATAATCCCTTCAGATCTCAACGAATCAAGATAGAGAACGTTGTGAACTCGGGCCACACGCACCGCCACACCGCCACATTTAGTCTTCTTGTGTTGTGGCGTCGTATTTCCCGGGTCCAAGTTTTCGAATTTTGTTTACTTGTTCTCGCTGTGGCTGTATGCATGACGATCACTCCGTTTAGTAAACAAGGGTCTCAGGCCCTCGCATAACTAGGGGATAACCGGTTTTTGCTTTTCTACTGTGTACAAAGTACATGATCGCCCAACATGGACTTGTTAGTTTTGGAAATTGCACATTTTAAAGGAAGGATGTGCGGCGACGCGTATTCGAGCAATGGCATGTAAGAGATCGATCGATCTCGGTATGCTTCATCGAACCATTCTTCCTTTCTAGTCATCTTGATTAACCTCACTGGCGTATCGCTTTGACGCTCTCAGGACTAAACCCCCTTTTCGAAAATCTTTCTTGCAAATCCTTGCGATACACACTGCCAGAAGTTCCAACAGCTGATTATGATGTGTGCCTAGGTATGCGGCCTAAGTACAACGTCCAAAATTCGGAAAGGCCCATGAGTTTGGGTAGGCTTGGGCACTCACCAGAGTGCCTTAGCGAATAGAAGTGCTAAGGTATATAGACTCGAGGAAGGAGATGATTGTACATTAGCGAGATGTAAATAAAGACAAAAATCGGTTCTTTAAAGGGTTAACGAGAGAGATACTGATGATCATCTAACATGAAGCGTATAATAGCTAGCGGCTTGGGGCTGCCAACTCGGTAGCGTTGACATACTTCTAGGCAACCAATTTCAGTGAACCAAGATTAAATGGCTCTTTACAAGTATCGCAAAAACGGCAATGAAAATGAAGTTCTTCAATGATGCCCAAGAATTAAGTGCAGCTTCTTTCTATTTTTGCTATCTTATCTCGTTTCGGCAGTTGATCCGGAAGGCACGTCTAACAAGCTTCGTATCAAGTGCTAACCATCTAGCCAATAAATCAAGCTCTCAAAACTTTAAAAACAGCTAACAAGCCGACATTTTGCTCATCCGGAAGCTTTTGGGCTGAGCTATACCTTATCAAAATGCGGTACGTCTTGAATCCCGCAAATAAAAAACTCTAATCATCCTCTATGTCTTCTGCAAGAGTCGTGGCATAATCATTACTGGTCCGTTTCTTTGTCCCTCGTCCACCAATACGGATAGTCCTATCAGGAGACGACGATTTTCCGTTCGCTCTAAATCCCGCAAACAGTTGAGGTTTTGTGAAAATGACTTTGCGCTGTGTTCCTAGGAAAGATCTTCTCCGGTTTGGCTCTGATACATCGACTTGAGAACCTGGAACAGCGATCATGGAAACAGATTCTGGCTCTGAAGACGGGGAACTATTGGGATCTGGGACATTGAAGTTGATCGGATGCACTACAGAAGCACGACTTTTAGTACCCCAATCTCTACTGACTCGGCAGGGCTTTTCTGCGTATGGGGTGCCCATGGCCCGGATAGATGGCATCGGAAGAATGTAGTTTTCGTTGAACTGACGGGTGTGCGTTGAAAATTCAGAGAACTTTTTGTTTACGTCGATTGCCCTGTTTTCTTCCAGTGGAGAATTCTGCCAAGTTGCGTGGCTTCGGGTAGGTGCAACATAGCTACGTTGCAATGGGCTTTCGGTGTCGACTGAATTATGTGCAAATGTTGAAAATGTTGCTGATTGTTCCAGCTTCCCCTTCTTGTGTACCACGGGTGAATGACTAGTGGTCATACCGAGATTCTTATCTCTGGGAGGCTTACTACGATTTGTTCCCGATCCAGTTTTAGTGGACAAGGCCTTTTTCGACGGTTCGCCCTCGTCTTCACTATCTTCATCAAAAACAAACTTCATCCACAGTTCGTTTTGGTCTGTTTCCTTTTGAACACTTTTGGCAGAGCAATCTTTGATTTCATCGGCATTGTGGCCTGATTTCGAGATAAAAATCTCGTCGTGCTGTAGTACAGTCTTCTCTGGGTCAATAATTTGCCTGGGAACGGCATTAACCTGCTCGAGATGGGAGATCTTGGACTTTGGACTCTCAATGAAGTTGTTTTGATAGGGTCCTGTCATGTTAGGGCTTGGGCTGCGAGGTGGATCCCAGGAAATGCTTGAAGATGTTGTATGTGGGGATCGAGTGTATTGGGGTTCAATTGACATATTTCCTTCATCCGTATACTGATCAGATGCTACTGGAACTCCTATTTCACCTATAGACTCACAATATTCAGACGATAAAGACTTGCTCAAGAAGTCCGAGCTGCTTTGTACTTCATTAGTGGAGTTACAGTTGGCCTTTTCGGGCTGCGATACGCTCCCTTCAGATAGATCCATGGATTCCTGTATCATAGGGCTTTCACACCCTTCCCATGACTCGGTGTATTCATATTTTCCAATTGAATTCTCATCATCGGATCTTGATCCATTATGAGTATTTCCATGGAAGATTGGAATAGCACTTATTCCTGGACTTATTGATAAATTTCGGTACTCAAAACTTTCATCACATTGATGGTCATAATTTTCATGCTCTGTACCTCGCGTAGACGATACCATCCACGTCTTCCACGTTTCATTGTCCATGACTTCATTCTCGGGGACGACGTATCTTAATCCTCCGACCTGTGCAAGCACGCTGCTGTTGCATTTGGGCGAGCTTAAGTTGAGGACTGAATGTCTTGTGGGACGCATGGGCATCGGTTGTTCCATCTCACAACCAAATTTTTCGGCTGTACGAGAGAATGGCGAAGATTTATCGCTAAGCTCATGTGGAATTCCTTCCATCTTAGTCATTCTAAGAGGTAGATGTTCAAGAGCTTCGGATCTTTGTTGAGTTTTGTATGTACGGGAGGGTCTTTTATCTTCGCTCGATGGGTTGCTAATCGCAGAATCTTGAGTTCCTCTACTGCCTTGTGTTCTTGCTTTGGAAGCGGAAAGAAAACTGGCACTAGTCAAATTGTCGCGGTCTCCTGTAACATACTCATCGTCAAGCAACATCTCATCTGATATAGGAATCCGGTGCATCATGCGCGGTGTAGATTGACGGACGAGTTTACTAGGTCGCGAACTCGAACTTATACCCGGTGGAACCAGCTTATCACCTATCCAAATCTTGACATCACTTTTCGTCCTCTCCCGTATATAGCCCTCTTCTTGTTCACGCATCTGAAGTTTCCTCGAGGCGAATGGCGAGCTGATTCTTGTCTGAAGTTTTGAATACCTTGCTCTATGACCATCATTTACCTTTCTTCTTCGCCCAATATCTTCGTCACGTCTTGGAGGATTGAATCTCATCTGCGGCAAACGACGAATACTCAGGCCAACCCAATCCCCTTTACTTAATAGCTTTCGTCTCTTTTCTTCCATGGACTCCTCTTTTGATTCTCGCAGCTCATAACCTCGCGGAACGTTTCTAAGTCTTGGTGATACTGCACGTTCGCGCTTGATTCTTGAAGGTGGAGGTGTCGCGTTGTATAAATCATCATCTGGTATGGAGCTTTTTTGGACAGTTTCAAGTGATGGAGAACGAGTGTTTGCATATCTGGTTTTCGAGTCTCTGCGAAGCGAGTCAGTCGCAGGATATTGATCGTGTTCTTCGCGTTGACTCCATTGTTCCCGCTCAACTTCAACTCTCTCCCTCTGCCCTCTCGAAGCAAGCTCATAATTTCTCTCTGAACTGGCATGGGTTTTTAGAGTCTGTCTTTGTGATTGAGCAACAGTGCTTTTATTAAATATTGTCCATTTTTCAGAACTGTTTCTTTGACCACCACTCCGTAGGTTGGCTTTCACTCTTGCGAAATGCTCCTTCTGTCGACTTGTCAAAGCACCCCCACCAGCACCACCACGAGAAGATTTGCCCGAGTGCCTTTGAAGGCGTCCTCCTGTCCAATTCATTTCACGAAGATGATGAAAAGTATACAAATCATGCAAGTGATATAAGACTGCTGTAATTTTCTTTGGATGAAAGTGATGTGATGTGTGTTGATGTTTTGGAGAAGCGATGAAAGACCCGACGATAGTGGGGTAATGTGTTCTATTCATTTTGGGTTGACTTCACTCCTAAAATGTACATCTTACGAACTCTTCACAAAATATCTCTGATATTTCATTTCTATGGGAATATTTATCCTTTAGCTTCATTGGTTCTTTCGAAGCACTTATATACCATAGCAGGTTACCAAGCCTTAAAGTTCTAATGGAAGACAACTTCAAGTTAAAGCTTCGTCTTGTTGGTAAAGCTCCGTGTTGATGGATTCCTCCTACAAACTTACAAATTCATATGGTTCATCAGTGGTGTTCCCTTGACAACATTACCCCTTTGACAGAATCCCACGAACTGGTTTGAGCTCACAATCAAAACTACTGAAGTATTTAAGATGAAACGACAACTGATGATCGGCTTCTCCCCATAGCAGGTACGGAAACGTTATATCAGGAGCAATTGAGCAATTGAGCAAGGGGATATAGCATTTAAAAAAGAGAGAAGTTCTAGGCTCTCATTTATCGAGGTATATCGGGGATTGGAAGTCAGCATTGAATACTCAGCTGCCCGCCGGAAGAAAGCTGCATTACCTCAAAAATATAAGCATAATTGATTTGGAGCTATTTCACATATACTTTTGCAATCCTGCTTGCTCAAACTATTCCTTATGAGGCAATTCTAGTGAATGAAAATTGGGGCTTTGCAGGGCGAGGAAGGTGTGTGTATTCCATGGTAGTGCCCCTGAGAGTCGCCAAGGTCCACTTTGGCCAATTCTCGCAGCTGTACACGTAAGATCTTTCCATTCTGATACAGTGTCAGTTCTCATATTTACATGCAGAGAGAGGAGGGTGTGCTATTTACTGAATTCCGTGGAATGCTTGGGATGAATGAGATTCCCCCAGAAAGATACTTATACGGTGCAACTTTGTCGACTATGAAGTGGTGAACTTTCGCAGCTGACAGAACGGAATTAGAGGCCTTTACAATATAGGCCCGCGGCCCTTCATCTTGGTTCCTGTGTCTGTATATTAAAATATGACCCCCATAAGTCGAAGGAAATACAATATTCTTACACAGCAACACCGACAATTCCAACATCTACAATGTCCGGATGGCGAAGCAAAATAGCTTCAAGCTCAGTGGGAGCCACATGGTTGCCATTTACTTTGATGAGATCCTATGCATGTTTTCAGCCCTGTACCAGCATATGTTTGCTTGGGTTGGAAATATGGTACCTTCTTGCGATCCACGATATACCACATCCCCTCCTCATCAACATATCCTACATCTCCCGTGCAGAACCACCCATCGGCTCCAGATACCTCGCTGTTTGCATCTGAGTTCTGATAATACCCAGTGCTACGGCTAGGGGTGCGAACCCAAATATCACCAATGGTGTTGCGTTCAAGAATCCTAGTAGACTCGTTGGGGTCCGTCACCTTGCCTTCAAAGTTGGCATGCAGTTCCCCCACGGATTCGGATGTCGAACATGCCATCATATCATGACCAGTAATCAATCCGAGCCTAGAAATATAAATCGTTTGTCAGCATTCAAACTGCCGCCTGGGCGTTGGTTTCATACTCAGTCAATCCCCAGACTCGGGTAATTCTTCCAACCCCTAAATGCTCTAGGGTAGTTTTAGTCGATTGTCCCATTGGTGCTGCACACGCCTCCACTCGCCTCAAAGAGCTCAACTTTTTACCAAGATCAACGGTACAATTCCTGGCAATTTCTGTGAGCATTGAACTCCGGACAATTGCGTCAGATATCTCGAATTTTTCCACGGCATCCAGGATACTTTGCCGACTTGGCTGACACAGCAGATAAAGTGAAACTCCAAGCTTAGGGAAGATGACGCTATATGATCGCTGACCAAGAATATGGTGCATTCCTAGCGCGCCCAGGACACGGATCGAGCTGCTGTTCTTTGCATTTTCTTGCTTGGTTTGCTGCCAATCAGGATGAAGGGACACTCGCTGTATATAACTCACGGATGCTGAGATATAGTTGCAATGGGAAATCTCGACTCCCTTGGGATTCCCTGTGGTGCCTGATGTGAACATTATGATAATGGTACTATTGTAATCATGCGAAGATTTGATGTCGGGATACTTCCACTTGCTTTCCGCCGGGGAACCCACCATTTCCTGCCAGTGAGGTATATTGAGGTAAGGTTGACCTATGCCGTCCATAATATCATCATCAAAGATAAAAATGGATTTTCGCTCCAAAACTGAGCAACAGACTGTCTTTGAAGCCTCCAAGAGAGTCTCTGTATACACTCTTTGTGTCAAAATTACCGAGGGGTTCGCAACTACGAGTAGTCTCTCCAACTCTCGTGGACCATGGCCAGGTTGCCCAGGTACAAAAATACATCCCGCCATGATTGTGCCCATTAAAAGAGCCGGGTATGCTATTGAGTTGGCAGACAGGCACAAAATCCGGTCCTTGGGTTGAACCCCTAGCCGCCTCAAGCCCACCGCGACTCGAATAGAGAGATCGCGGTATTCTGCTAGAGATAGGGACCTATCCTCCGGACGAAGCGTATCGATAAGTAGCTTCTTTGGGCTGAGATTCTCATTGGGAGCACCAAAGACAAAATAGGGCAGGGAACAATAAGGAATCGGAGCTGTCCATCTCGACTTGACCAATGAAAGTTGCTTCAAAGATTGCATTGTAACAGGCGGGTAGTATTGAGAATGAACGCAGATGCATTTTGACACACCCGAAGCAAGATGTGTTCGGCTCTTATGATCTTTCGACCTTTGTGATACACCTGTGACCCTATTTCCAATGAGTTGTATTCGACAATGAGAAGTCATGACTGAAGCGAAATGCCGTGCTAACTGTGACGTGGCTGTGTACCCATCTGCTGTACATAAACCCAAAACAAAACAGTCAATTGCTGTTCTCAGCAGGCATGGACAACCCGGGCCCGGGCCCGGGGTATTTGGTCTATTAGGGTATTTACCCTACCCTATACAATATGAAAGGGTATTTGCCCAATGAAGAGTACCTTGGGCTACGAGCGTACCCTTTGCACAACCCTGGTTCTCAGTTGCACCGCTTGTGAGTTGCCAGCTGTGGATGGAAAATCAGAACTTTAATGTCAGACTCTTCGTCAAGTATATGAACCAGCACAATTTACCACCTCCATCTTCGATAATAAGTCGTGCCCCATCAAAAGAGATCAAACGTCTCCGTCATCAATTATGGCACAATGTGCGTCTCCTACTCAGGCCGAAGAGTCGCAATCACCCACTCAGCTTTATCATGTTGTCGCACAAAAATCCCCAAACGTAGCATCGAGACTGACAGATAACTAGAATGCACTCCATCGACTGAACAGTCTACGGACAAATTTCGAATCGCGACAACAGATCATTGGACTTGAAGATCGTAGCTTCCTCTTACAGCGAATGATAAACTGGTGTCGAGAAATTGGATACAAGGTGAGTATCTGCAGTGCCATGTTCGATCATCGAGGGCCAAAATTGATTGGGCATCCTATTAGCCTGCGGACTTCGACGTCTTAAACGCCATACACATTGCCGGATCCAAAGGCAAGGGTTCCACGGCAGCTTTCATTTTTTCCATATTATCCGAGTATCTAACCGATGCGAATGAGTGCGATTCTGAGCTACCCACCCCTGCATCTCTGGGTAAGATTGGCCTCTATACATCGCCGCACATGCGCAGCGTGCGGGAGCGCATCCGAATCAGAGAGTTACAGACGAAAGACTTCACCCATACTCCCCTCGACGAAAAGAAATTTGCGCAGTACCTGTCAGATATATGGGATCGATTGGCGATTGACAAGCGACCAGGCTGCCAGAGTCCACCATTTGCACAGTTCCTCACGCTGGTGGGTCTCCATGCGTTCATGCAGGAGAAAGTCGAGATGGCCGTGGTAGAGGTTTGCATTGGGGGGCGTTATGACTCAACCAACGTTTTCCGCCGGCCCAGTGTTTGCGCCATCACTAGTCTGGGACTCGAACATACTGATTTGCTGGGCTCTACTATCGAGGAAATTGCATGGGCTAAGGGGGGCGTTATTAAAAGGGGGACCACTGTGTTCAGCACGCCGCAGGAACCCGGTGCTATGGCCGTTCTGGAAGATTTAGCACGAAAGGAAGGTGCTGATCTACAAGTGGCAACACCACACCCCGACCTTGAATCCATTGAACTTGGTCTTCAGGGAGACTTTCAGCGAATTAATGCTGGCCTGGCGGTGGCCGTAGCTGCGAAGCACCTTTCCCTTATGGGTTGCATCTCCGACTTCACGAAATTCATGCAATGTCCATTGCCCGAGAAATTTCGCCGAGGCCTAGAAAGCGCACAATGGCCGGGACGATGCGACATGCGCCAGCATGACAGGATCCATTGGCTGTTGGACGGAGCCCACACCATAGAAAGTATTGGGGTTTTGGGGCCTTGGGCGACTAAGAGAATGGAGGCGCAACGACAAGCCCGACGTATCCTTATTTTCAACCAACAGACCAAGGATGCGACCGCGCTTCTCCGTGATCTTTGGCAGATCATGGAATCAACTGTATTGAAATGGGGGGGCTATATTGAGACAGTCTTTCACCAGGCCATCTTTTGCACGAATATCCTTTGGGAACGGCATGGGGCTCCTGATATAGAGAGGGTCTCGATGACCTATTCAGGAGGCTCAGTGGATGATCTTAAGTTGCAGCATGAATTAGCAGAATGCTGGACTGAACTTAGTGAGGGAAAATCTGCAGTGACCGTGGTACGAACTGTTGAAGAAGCCATTCGACATGCAGCCAATAGCGACGGCCACGGTCATAGCTCTTGTAAGGATGAAGAGCACATCGAAGCGGTAGTGTTGATCACTGGTAGTCTTCATCTGGTGGGCAGTGCCATGGAATTCTTAGATACATTTATATGCTAAGGAAGTTGTTCTCAAGCCACTAGGTTGAGCAAGACAATGGCAAAATGGCTTTCCGACGCCTAGACATACATATCTCTATTTCATTCATTGTGACAAGGCCCTATAAATACGCCTGTGTTGAATGATAGAGCATATTAAAAGTACTCGTACTCATTCCACCGCAATGGACGAAGTAGTATTTGATCCCTTCCTTCCCCAACAATTGATCTTTTTTTAGTTGATGTACAACAGCCTGTACCACTACGAGAGCAGTGTATGACAAGGGGAATAATCTAAAGAAACAAGACCATTGTCCATCAAATCGTGTGCGTATATATGAGCGAGGCATCGAGTCCTCGTATATTTCTATGCACTACAGCTATCAGAGGTGGTATTTGACCGAGCTGGCAAATAGCATTTATGTCAATACTTTTGCTGAAGCGAATATGTGTCAAACTCCTCAACGTAAGTTCGAAGCAATTACTCCGTACCACCACCAGTGCACCAAAGAATCTAATCTTAAATTGGAAAATAATGTAACATTATTTTAATGTATTGTAACATAGGCAGGAAGAGTACGATAACCTCTAGCACAAATCCAGCAATTCTCGAGTGAAATTCCTCTCATAAGTAGACCACATTATTGCCAATCCCAACATAAACATACTTTCCCAAGTCGGTCCATCGTCTCTTGACAGTTTATTGCAACCAGGAGACTTATTTTCCTCCGTGGAAGAACTTTTATGATGGCGGAGAATAAGCCCTCCGTGCCTTATACCATTTTTTCTGAACGATGTAAAAGATGGACCATTACAGTTGCCTCCCTAGTGACATTTTTGTCCCCTGTTTCGGCCAATATGTACTATCCCGCCATCAATCAATTGGCGCGTGAACTTCACGTATCACATGCTAGAATTAACCTGACCATCACGGTCTTTATGGTAGGCTCTCAAAAACGTACCAATTTTTTCAGACTGTACTGGGTAGCATGCATTCATCTAACCACTTAGTTCATAGATCATGCAAGGGATAGGTCCGCTATTTGTGGGTAGTTTGTCGGATATATATGGCCGTCGACCAACAGTTCTGATCTCTCTCTTGATATATTTGGGGGTCAATATTGGTCTCGCACTGCAAACTAATTATCCTGCCTTGATGGCTCTTCGATGTCTACAGAGCTTTGGCAGCAGTACGGCATCAATTGTATGTAGCTCTGTAGCAGCAGACCTGGTTCCACGGGCGGAGCGTGGACGGTACATGATCTACTCATCGCTAGGGGTGACACTGGGACCCGCCATTGGTCCAATTATTGGTGGAATTCTGACGCAATTTCTCAATTGGCGAAGTACTTTCTGGTTTCTTGTCATCTGGGCTGTATTTATGATTACCCTGGTGCTTGTTTTCCAGCCGGAGACTTGTCGGGTGGTGGTAGGAAATGGATCCATTATACCTCCTTGGTGGAACATGCCACTATTCCAATATCTTCATCGCAAGACCACGGCTCGTGAATTTGTATTTTCACAGGATCAAAATGGCGAGAAACTAGCTCGGAGTAAGAGGCCAACGCCTCTAGATAGCATCAAAGTGGCAACGCAGAAAGAAACCGCGGCCATTATAGCCTTTACGACGCTGCTATTTTGTGGATATACGACTGTGCTGAGCACTCTCCCATCTCAGCTCGAGAATAGATACCACTTCAATGCACTACAAGTTGGCTTGTGTTACATTCCTTATGGGGCAGGGAGTCTCACATCCCGATGGACAATCGGAAGACTTATTGACTGGAACTTTCGACGTCATGCGAAAAAGCAGGGCATTGAAATCATCCAGAATAGCCAAGTACAGTTATCCCTCATGCCGGTAGAGAAAGCGCGGCTACAAATCACTCTCCCGGTGATATACTGTGCTTCAATCGCAATTATAGGCTACAGTACTAACGAACACATACTAGCCAAAGATCAAAATCACACCAAAATTCAACGAAATTCAA